>CM029357.1:4591605-4603253 GCA_017140985.1 Hormaphis cornu
AGTTGCAAAAAAAATATTCACTGTTCTCCGCTTCTCCCCCCACCCCCACCCCTCTCAACAACAAATTCGTTGCTTTTTTAACATATCGTTTTAAAAAAAGTTAAATGATCTCGGTGGTGGAGCAGGTCATTGTTTTAGGTGGGTCATTGATTTGGAAAGTGTAGTTCGACGTTTTTTCAAACAATTATAAATCACGATTTTCTGAAAGAAGGTCAGAATTAAATATTCAACAAATTGTAAATTTTTAAGTTATCACAATAATAATTTTATGACACTTGAATTTCATCCTTTTTGTAACAATGTGTGAAAATGTCATCTAATTTGACGTATTTATGAGTTTAGAGGAAAAAAACTTTAAAAACAAAACAATATTTAAGCGTTGTACAAAATGCCTAGAAAAATGTAAGCGATTATCACAATTTTTTCAGCATATTTTGTGAAAAATATTCGTAGAAGCTTGTGTAAAAGTTTTGGATTACTGGATTTAAAATCAATGGACTTCCTCCTGAAAAAATTCGAAAAACTGATTCCCCGCGAACGGTTTTACTCGCTCGGGCGCGTCTTCGCGGGCGTGCGAACGACTGTTATTATTAAATTATTGATCAGGCGCCGCGCTCGGCCAACTCCACCCCTGTTCGCTGCGTCGGGGGTGGCGCAGGCCAAGGTGATAGCGCGGGAATTCGCGTCGAGTTTGACGACGACGACGACGATCGAGCACTCGCGAACGGCACGGTTTTTACAAACGACAACCGTGCTAAAAAAACAACAATAACTATTACTACGTATTCGTAATTTACAAAACGATAATAGTTATCGTTAATTATAAACGCTATCTATATCGTCCTGGCGGTACGGGTCATGCCGTCGGACTAACAGACGCGGCAGGGGGTGTCGATGAGCAGCGACGTGAGCAGGAGATCGTCGTCGGTCGTCGGCGGCAAGAAAATGCGCAAACGGAAAGAACTGGACGCGTTGACCGGCAGCCACGGCGTGGCCATGGCCGTCAACAGGAACCGAAGGATGATCATGACGTGCTCGTCCGATTCGGATTCGTGTTCGTCGTCGCGAGCGCCCACGCCGATAAAGCTCCGCAGACAGATAACGCGCAGGAGGAAACGCGGCCTCGTCGCCAACACTTGGTGCAGCGCCCTCCGCGCGTTCCTGGCCTTCGGCTGTGTCGTGTGGGTCGTTTTCGAGACGTACACGTTCCTGGACATCCGCAAGATCCAAGTGCACTTGCAAACTCAACTCAACGAAGGTGGAGGGAACAATTGTTATAATACACGTTTTGCTTTTACGATGATTGTAACGCGATATACCCTTCGTTACGATTGAATATATATATATATTCTCTCAAAAACGAACAATACACTGTTGATTGACTTGTTGTTATTTGTTATTATTATGGAATTAAAAAAAAAAAAATGTTTTTTTAGTCGCTGATGGCAATCAAGGAGTTCCCGACGACCTACAAAAATGTCACACGATGTCAAAACAGTTGCAACAAAACCAAACGGACATTTATCAACGTTTGACCGTGTACGATGGGCGAATCACGAATCTAACGTCTCAGGTTCGATAATTTTTTTGTAATCCGTACAGTGCTTGAATAATAAACGAAATTTGTATTGACGCGGCTAGACCATTGAGTGTACCAAATTAGAAGGGTTACTCTTAAGTATTTTTCATAAAAGAATGGCTATCGTCACCCCTATGTACCCCACACCATATCAATCACTAGTACTTGGAATACGTATTTTATCATTTTATCGCTGTTATGATGTTCAAAGCTGTGTTGGTTATTAAAAATATCGCGTAAAAGTATTATAATTCTCGTATTTGTGTGTCAACTATCAAGTGATAAGTGTTGCAAAAAACCCCGGTTAGCTCGTTCTAATAGAACACTGTCTTACTTAAATTTTCGTTATTTGATAAAAACTGTTTAATTTCTATTTGTAATGATTGCATTATAATATTATGTATTAAGCGACTAACTTAAATTTTTCTGAAATGCTTAATGTAATAGTAATGTCAAACAAAATCATAAATCATAATATACGTCTAATCAGAAATCAGAAAAATACATTTGTATTAAAAGTATAAAATTGTTTTAGTTATTGTTGAAATATCCTGTTGACTTTCATTGCAGCCTGTAGCTAATTTATGTTTTATGTTTTTTTTTTTTTAAATAATACGGGAATAGTGTACACAGTACACACATTATATAAAATAAAAATGCTATTTAAATTTTTTATGGTACAAAAATGATGCCCTTGTCGTCCAGAATCTGGTTTTACAAGTGTTTGTGATGATTATTTTTCCTTGGGAAGTTTTGTTAAATTCAATTTAATAAATTGTTATTATTATTTTTTCTTTTCTTTTAGGTTACTCTTTTGGGTAAAAAAATTACAGAAATTGAAAAGAAAATAGTTGAAAATAATAACCCATACGACACCAAAAACCTAGTGTCAGAAATTGCTAAACTAGGCAGCAATTACAAAGAATTAAGCGAAAGTGTAAATTCACTCAAAGGTTCTACTAGTTCTTTGCAGTCATACAATACAGAATTAAAAGCCAACATGACTTCAATTAATGTATGTTAAAAACAAGGTTAAAATGTATTTTTGTGCGGATTACATTAACTGTTGATTTTATTTCATTTGACACAGGATAAGTTGAATAATGTTGATAGTTTCAAGACTGATAAAACAATGATCAACAATGTGTCTGATAAATTAGACCGCTTCATTGACAACGTAAATGTTAACGTGTCATCATTGAATCAAACGTTGACATACCGTATAAATTGGTTAGCTGACAATGAAAAGACCTATGGGGTAAAAATAATGTATTTTTAATAATATTCAAATCAGAATATTGTCTTTTATATTTTTAAACATTGTAGTTTGTATTTAAAAATATTAATTAAAATGTTGTTACTATGTGTTCAGAAGAATATTGAACAACTGAATGAAAGCGTTCAGAACATAACTGCTCTGGTTCAAACAATTTCCAGTGAATGTAAGAGAACTGATACGAAAGTTAAAGAAGTCGATTCAAAAGTAAAGATACATTATAAATAATTCTTATTGATAATTATAAAAACATAATCATAATTTTGTTTCAGTTAATATCTTTAGAAAATCAGTTTAACCAAATTGCAATCAATGTTACCAATGTACATGCTCAACCAAAATCCAATGATCCCGTAACAAGTTCAGATAAACTAAAAGGTAATATTTAAAGTGTTTTGTGTAAATGTCATATCATTTAGTCAAATACATTTTTAAAGTAAAAATTAAATATGTAATTTTTTTTTAAAAATAATGTTCACTAAAAATTGTAAAGATAAACTTTTGTTCAAATAAAACTGTATTAATACTTTATATTTCAGATGCAAAAACTGAAACTCGGGAAAACCTATAATATTAATAATTTTTGTTTTATTGCACAATGTTGTTAAATAATAATTGTATTAATTGTTTTTGTTTTTAGTTTTACATGTTTATGTTTTTTGTTGAGTATAACTTTGTTTGACTTTTAAGTTTTAATAATAATGAAAAAATGTTTTATAACCATTAATAAATGCAAACTGGAAGTTTAATAATAATATATTTTATAATTCTTGCATGCATTGAAAATCAAAATATGTATGAGATTAATTTTTAGTTATTACTAAAATTGTTGTACATTTTTAGAATACTCAACAATTTGAGAGAGCGATATATTTTTTATGCTGTAAAACTTCTTTACAATTAGATACATTTGAAAAAGTTTAAAAATAATTTCTTATTTTTATAATGTATTCACAAAGTTACATTTTTTTTCCAATACGTAGGTACTAATAATTCATTTATTAACTTTGCCATGACACAAAATCTTTGTATGTTATAAATGCGTGGTACAACTTTGGATAACTGTTTCACTTATTTATTTGATGCAAAAAATTGCAATAGTCAATCAACAAAATTATTATGATATTTAAAAACAATAATTGTTATCTTTTATTAGAATTAAGTATTAACAGCCAGTAACATCAGATAATTTTGTTTCAAAAAATGTTTTATATAAATGCATCTCTATATTTGTCAATCTAATGGGCAAAATAGTATAAATTGTGTTACTTAGAAAGTAAACTGACATACTAAATTTAATAAACCCAAAATCACAAAAATAATATACTTTTTACTGCTGTTGTTGATCAACAGTTTGTTGATTTGCACTGAAATTGACAACATAGTTGTTGAAATTTATTTTTCATTACAATTACTGGTTTGTAAACATTTCAAACAAATTATTTGAACCATTACCTTTTAAGTCTTAAGAAAAAAATTTGACTAAAATTAAAAACTATAAAAATTGCTAATATTTGTTACGTACTGTTCCTTAATTTTTTTTTACTGTCCATAATTTGTAAATGACCTAAAATAAAGTTATCTGACAATAAAAATATTGTAATTTGTGGTTATATTTTAATCTAACATGTTGGTGTATAAAATATAATATTTAATATTTTATTAAACATATAATTAGTTTTATTTTAATTTCAACATAATTATCATTCAATTATTTATTCCATAAATCAACGATCAGAACAAAACCAGTGGACTTTTTCCAATAATTTTCTACAGTGGACAAATTTTATAGCCAAGATACAATCGTGTATGTGGATAAGGGTGGAAGGTTAAATACTGGTCACGTAAAGTGGTGAGATTTGGATGCACAAAGTATGAGGCTACTAGACATGGGAAAAGAGGGATTGTAAAAGGTCCGAAAAGCAGGACTTGAGTTTGTGAGTAAAGTCATCAGGCACATCTTTGCTCTTTAAAAAAACTTAAAAGAAAAAAGGGCAGGACTAATACATACTAATATTACATATACATTACTGTTTCTGAGATCAATGATGGAAATAGAACAGTTTCTAAAACAGTGAACAATATTCAATAAATAGAACACTAAAAAAGTGGTGGTAGTGTTAATCAACGGGGAAAAGATCCAATTTTTTGTAATAGGTAATATTCGAGTTAATGTAAACAGATTTTTGTTTATTCGTGTCATTTTGTTATTTTAAGTGCAACCTGTACCTGTGTATCTGTATAAAATATATCAACTCAGACAAACAGCTAAAAATTTAAATAAACGCGTTTAAATAACCAATTGATATTGATTTAGTTGCATCTCCTACTCATATTGTATTATGAAATATACGATTTTAACATCATTGGCATATAGCTGGTTGTTACATTTTCTGCATGCAGAAATTTGTAATGCAAGTAATTATCGATGACTATAAATTATGTTTCATATCTGTAAATGGTATAATTTATTAAGTCTGGTACTGGTGGTATTAAATTTATTGTTTATCTACAAATATGCATAAAATGCAAATTATTAGGTTGACTAACGAAAAATCAATCATCACAATCTTCCAATCTTATGAACACAACCATTTCCCTCGAAATTTATCATCCGTGTGAGATGACAAAGTGACCACGACGCGCGGTAACTTGTTTATCTAGATTATGTTGTCTGAAAAATGATGATATTTTGAGGAATTGATAGAGCTAAGTAGAACATTAAACGCTGTGATATTTTATCATACCCTCTCAATTTTGGTCTAGGCTGCCAGAACCACTTCAATTGATTTTTTAAAATTAATATTCACTTAGAAATGTCTGTACACAAAGAAAATTACATTTGTATTATGACGTATTAATAATAGAAACATGTGATTGAAATGCATCTTTTTTTCTATTTTAAAACACACTTTTTTGGTCAAATTTTTAGTATTTTCATTGTAAAAACCTTCATTTGAAGTATTGTGTAAATTTCTTAACCCCATAAAGAAAAGTTTGTTGTTGCAGTGTTTGTTGTTAAAATAATAAGTCTTTTAACTAAAATTTGATTTTGTACTTCTAGTAAAACAAAAAGTCACAAATCTTCAAAAATGTCTTAGTTAATTTCTTCTAGCAATAAAATTGTAAAGAACCTTTAAAGTTAAAATCACACCTGTGTTTTGTCCTTCTTTTTCTCAGAATTGTGAAGAACAAAAATAGAAAGCCTTTTTTTTTTTTTTTTAGAGGAGTAATGACAGAATCGAAAACAATGAAAATTAAATTGTGTGCCATGCATGTTACCGTTATTATATTTTTCTGTTCTTCAGTTTGTACGTACCCCCCACTTTGTTAGGTACACTTAAAAATAAATTAAAAACAAACTGAAAACTGAAAAAAATTAGGTAGATACTAACTAGTAAACACACCTGGACAGAATTGTTCATTTTTTGACGGCATATTCTAAAAATTGTTGTACATTCAAAGTATGCGGTTGAATATAGAAAAAAAAAAAAAACAATGGGGAAAACATAGTAGTTCAATTCAATTTAAAACGAACAGTTAGTTGTATTTTAATTACCTAGGTAAACTACCTATGGTTTTGAATTTGTACTACAAATCACCGTTTTGTCAAAATTCCAGAATCTGTTGTACCTACAACAATTACCTTCCTAACTGTATTACAGATACTTAACTAAACGAACAGATTTCTCTTTTACAATCCGGTTGTAGGTATTTAGTAATAATTGACAGGTAATTATACCCATCATGTCGAATGTTCTGCATAGGCGGTATTATAGCGGTAATTATTGTAGTTGGGTACCGTACACCTATACGCCTGTGTCAAGATTTTAAGAGAATTGAACACTTAATTATCCAATAATGAAACGAAGCAAAAACTGAGGTAAAACATTTATAACTGCGACGACAAACGTGTTTTTGACATATCGATTTTTTGACTAGAACATTCAAAATGATGATCGCGGAACGAGCTGAAACTTAATATTAAAATAGGTACGATACAGGTTTGATAAAAGTTTCGAGTGATTTCGAAAACTCTTGAGCTAAGTATTATAGAACTTAAAAATTCTCGAAAATTTTACCAGGACGCATACTAGAAAACCGAGCTCGCTCAGAATTGTTTTTTCGAAGGCCGTCATTGCCTTTAGATATCAAATATTACGTTTGAACCACAATTTCCATACCTAACCCAGTCGTTACTCCGTCAAACTCTCCACGCGAGTGATGCCGGCTTTTTTTAAAATCGATTAGTATAAACTATAAAAAAAATATATCGCAACAACCGATTTCCTCCAATAATGCGTAGGAACTATTTCTATAGATTTTTACCTATAATTTTGTTGTTGATTTTTTACTCGCTATCGACGGTTACACGCCATATTACAATATACACCTGCAATGTTCAAATATATATGCGCGTTCGTAACGCTTTTTGCCGTGAAGAGAATTGCGATTTTTTTTTTTTAGCTTAAATGACCGATTTAAATAGGCAGGTACGTCGGTATTAACCGACCCTTATATTACGTACACGCGTACTATAATTATTCTGAAACATATCGATTAACATCAGAAACATCTTTACAACAAGTGGATTTGTTGCACTTTACAGTATGTGAATAAATCCAAGGACCAAAACAATACCTAACGCACTTAAGACAGCGTAGCATATTATGATACGATACTTTTTTTTTTTACATTCTAAAACGACAACTGAGGGTGGCACCGAGTTCCCTCATTTCACCCCTCAGTCGCCCTTATTTATTGAAAATTACAAATCTCCTGTGAGACTGCTTTGGGACAATCCCCCTGTGCTCTTACATTTATTTTTACAATATTTTGAGAGGCTCTGTCCCCTTTATTTTTGGCAGTTTGCCTATAATAAATTCTTATTTTGAGTATTTCAGTAACAACTCTGGTTACAGTCCTATCGGCATTGATTGTCTCCTCCTTTCCTCAGCTTCCTTCTTTTTCATGACGTTGACCATGAAGTCTTCCATCCTTCTTTTGATTTCACCATCAGTTCGATTAAATTGTCTTCGTGATATGATGATGCGATACTTGGGATGGTTAAGATGAATACACATGAATAATTAAACAACTTGCTTGCCACCAGTGATTGATTACAAATATTATTATGTAAATCGTTGGTTTTTAACCGGTGTATCTATTAATATGTATACACGGAGGAGCCAAAAACCAACGACATAAACGTGTTGCACGACTAATTCGGCAATTAACATACTTGTAAACAAAACGGTGTATTCTATTAGGTACAATAATTTATTAGAATGTACTTACTTGAGTGTTTCACGACAACCGAACGTAATGTAGAAGCATTTTAATAAATTAATGTGACGCATACGGTAATTTGTAATCGTCGATAATTTTCGAAGTTACCGGGACGCATACTAGACAATAATTGAGCTCGCTCAGAATCGTTTTTCCGAAGGCAATGATTTATTATTGCTTTCAGATATTAAATAATATACGTTTGAACCACAACTCCCAAACCAACGACCCACCCAAAACGTAGTCGCTGATCCCGGCTTTGTCACAACTATTCAACTGTCTTTACAATGTTTCTAACCTAGGTACCTTGAGTAACCGATTACATTGTATACATAGGTACTAACTGTACTAAAATTTAATTATGAATACCGTATGTATATCGTGTAAAGTCCCCGGCATTGAAAACATTTACTCATTCCCATGTTTTTAAATTATCATTTTAAAAAATTATTAAATCTTGTGAGCAAGATTGATTAAATAAATATTTCGTTCTGTCAACTGTAACCCAAAAACAAACCTAGGTAGGTTGTTGTTGTTCTATTTTTCGAAGAAGATCAAAAGTTATCGTTAAATTATTTTATTGGTATGAAAATGTAGCAAATAGTCTCAAAGAGAAAAAAATAAATAATAAAGGTACAATGAGTCGTGAACGGAAATGTTGACCATTATATTAAGTATGTATTTTAAGCAATGACAATTTTGGCAAATCGTCGTATACAAAAGAGCGGTTCTGAGCGAACTCAGCGAGTCAAACAGAAAAAGTGCTACTGTATTCAATTCAAAAATGGTTGAGACTTTTTGTAACATTCATCGACTTTCACTGATTTTAGTTCGTAAAACCTTTAATTTTCCGTTCAGAATGTTGACGTACATTCGTAGTACAATCTAAACAATACTATATTAATCGTCTCGTTCCGGTTAAAATACGTCGGTTTACACGACTATTTTGGTTATCATAGACGTTTTGATTTTTTGTGTTGGCTTCCAAAATTCAAATATCGTAGTCGACCGTTTTATCTTTACATTTTAACGGTGGTAAACCGTCGTCTACATTTTTTTTTGTTTTTTCCGGCTGTACAGGACATTGTTTACGATGACCGCGCTCAGAATCGTTATTATTTACATATATATATATGGTTTATCGCGAGTTTAATACGAAACTGCACCTTCGAAACCGACCTGGTAAAGAGTGACCTACTCCGCTCGCGGATATATTATTTTCATCGCTATCATCCGGCGAGGGATCGTAACGGTTCTCGATGGAGCTATCCGGACGAACCCACTCTCGCGATGTTCCGGGATTCCGGCCAAACCGGTACCTGCAAAGTGCGACGATGCGGCCGCGGCTGTATCGGCGCGACGTAATATTATTACAATAATAAATTGATAATAATATACTGTGTAAGGCGGCCTACGGGTTTAATATGGCCGGCAGAACAATTTATAATATTTTATTAATTTTTCACCTGCGTATGATCTGTGCAGGTTTCGGGCTTTGCGCGTCGGAAAAAAATATAACGTTCCAGCTTTTATTATAATAACACGTTCATCGGATGTGCCACGTTCGAATGTGCCACGTTCGCACGTTTTCCAGTCGACTGTTTACTTTATCGTCGTGGTGCGCTCGGCGTGATATGCCATTACCGTTGTTTTGTACACGGGTGTTGAAAACGTGTAAAATGCAAAACTACGACGCTAATATTACGCGCGACGTCTATAATATATACGTTTCCGTGAGAAAATAGGACGACCACTTGTAAGATTAGCGAAGAAAAAACGTAAAAAAATGGGAATCCGGCGCGGGAAGAAGTCGTCGAGAAGTGGATGATGTACCACCCATAGAGTCAAGATAGCGACGCAAAAGCAAAAGTATCGTGTCGACGTTGTACAATTGGCGGCGAATGTACGGGATCGAGTGAAATTTTCGGAGCAATCCCTCCCAAGAACTTAGTGGTCGGGACTAGTGCTGAGCACAAAATCCGGATCAATCCATATCCGGATTACCGATCCGGATTGATCCGGATTGAAACACAAAGTAGCAATCCGTTTAATCCGGATTAAAATACCCAATCCGGATTATGATATTATGATATAAATCCGGTTTATTAAAAAAAAAAAAATACTTGGAAAAATTAAATTTAAAATTTAAAAAACTCAACACTAATATAAACATTTGGTGAAAATTTAAAGTATTTACATTGAGTTACAACTAGTGCTGAGCACAAAATCCGGATCAATCCATATCCGGAATACCGATCCGGATTGAAACACAAAGTAGCAATCCGTTTAATCCGGATTAAAATACCCAATCCGGATTATGATCCGAATCGACGGACTGGATCCGTGAATCCGGATAAAACGGATTGATCCGAAATTCGGATTAAATAATTGTAATCCGTAATCCGGATTGGTCAAAATAATGCTCAGCACTAGTCGGGACGTACAGGGCCGTGGAGAGAAATCAAGGGCCCCAGGGACAAACTTATCCGGGCCCCTCTTACACAAGGTATCAAACTTGACGTAGTGGACTTGGGCAGACCCCGGGCCTTTTTTGAAGCCCGGGCCCCAGGGCTACAGCCCCGGCTGCCCCCCCCCTCTCATCGGGCCTGGGGACGTACTATAATTTGTAAAGACCGAGCGGAAACCCAAAGGCTGCACTGGCTGCGGTGTTCGAAAGTGTACTCGCAGGAAAACATTTATGGGGTACGCTGCTCGGGCAAATGTTCGTATACGACAGGAGCACGGTAAAAAAAAACTCGCGATTGCACTTGTGTTTTCGAAATCGCGCGTACAAACAGCGGAAAGTGTGTCGAATTTCCCCTAAATCCCCCCTGATTGTTGTTACATTGGGAACTATAAAAAAACGTTCCCCTCGATTCGCGCGTCACGGGGGGGATTCCTCTCGTCGCCGACGTGCCCGCGAAAAACGCCGAACACCACCACCCGGACAGGACCGCGTTTCCAGTCGGTCAACACCGCGGTTAGGTGCTCCTCCTCCTCCTCCTCCGATGACGACTCTCGTGCGAAACGTTCGTACCAGCGCGCTCCGGGTGCGCGCACCGGTCGACCGGCCCGCTCCTCCGTCGACCCGGCGGTCAGAGCGGCCGAGTCTGTAGTCGCGGTACGCGGTCGAACGACGTGGTTTGTGACCGAGCGCGCACGCGGACGCTGCACGTGCGGGGCGGCGTTGCACGGTAGTAGTTGTTGTTGTAGCTGTTGTTGTCGTTGTTGTGCGCGCGCAACTGATGCTGCGTATCTTTTTCGATCGTCTTTTAGCGCCGAGAACCGCTGGCGCGCTGTTCCGCGATGCGTCCGGCTCGGTTCGTCTTTCGCGCCGCCGTCGCAGCGGGCGTTAACGTCGTCGCTCCAGTGTGGAACGCGGTAAGTAGCGCAGTGTTGGTTATTTCGATTCATGACCCCGTTCGCAAACAGGTACGCAATGTAAAGAACCGCGTGCGTACACACGTTTTTAAAAGAAAAAATACTAGATAACTATTTCGCCGG
>CM029357.1:4618253-4689467 GCA_017140985.1 Hormaphis cornu
GGAGCAATTCGGAAAATTGGCCCGTTTTTTGTTTTCCTCAGAACTTCGAAATTAATCAACATTTCAAAAAACGCTTCAAATAAAGCACCATCCGTTATCTGTCTTTTAAGGTATCATACGTTAAAATTGATGCAGTTTTTCTACTAGAACTTTTGATCGCGGAAAAAAAAAAAACATCATTGTAAAACCAATACATTCTTCGCTAACGCTCAGAATCTAAAAATAATTTTTATCATTTTTTTATGTACCACGATTTTGTTTCATATTATTCCTTAGTTAACAACGAAATGTTGTCAAAATCCGTCAACTGTAACCCAAAAACAAACCCGGAAAGGTTGTTCTATTAAAAAAAAAAAAATCAAATCATTTAATTATTTTATCGGAATGAAATTATATCGGATCTATTAAATAGTGTCAAAAAGCAAAAAAAAATAAACTGCAACAACGAGTCGCGTGTGGAAGGTGTGAGTTGACTTTCATGTCGAGTAAAATATTCTGAGCAATGACGATCGTCTTACGCGAAATAAACGGTTCTAAGCGAACCCGGTGAGTCAAACGGTAAAAGTGCAACGACAAGTGTCCGCCGTCCACCTAGAGTGATTCCGGTTATTATACAAATGTTCTCGATTCCGCAGGTTCGTTTACCACGGCGAGTCGGAATCGGACGACACCAACAGCAGCGTGTCCACGGTGGTGTCCAAGTGTCCCGCCGGCGGTGGCGACGACGGCTACGGCGCGAACAACAACGCGATGCTGGACAGGGTGCTGGAGCCGTTCATGCGGCTGGAACGGGAGTTCTCGTCGAGCGCGACCATCGGCGACCACGCGGGGGGCCTGTACGAGAAACTGGTGGCCGCGGCCGAGGAGGACCGCGGCACGATGCCCGCGCCCGTGCCGTTGCCCCGGAAGGAGGTGGTGCGGCCGCCGCCCAAGAAAAAGCCGCCGCCGCCGCCGCCGCCGGTGCCCTCGTCGTTGGCCCTGCCGCCGCCGGTGCCCTCGTCGTTGGCCATGCCGCCGCCGCCGCCGTACCGGTTGCCGCCCAGGCTGGTTGACTTTGTGCACAAAGACGATCCGGCCGCGCGAACCGCGGCCGCAAACGATGACGGCAAAGACGACGATTTCGCGTAAGGGCGCAAATACCGTTAACAGTTATTCTCTCTCCTACCTACTGTTCCTCCTCGTCCTACTATGTCTCCTTACTCGTTCCACCTCGCCTGCACGGATTTACTGTTGTACGCTACTTTGACTGAACCCTCGATCTCTTTACGGAGTTTTTATCCGAAAAACGTAACGATATATAGCTGTAGTTTGTTATAAATTAATAGGCGTCAGAAAGTAAAAATTTCAGAAAAAAATTACGGTAGTTCCAAACCCGTCTTGGGTTTGGTTTTCGATCATTTTCGAACCGTCGGACGGCTGCAGCACGTCAAATTAGTACGTTCACAGGTAAAATTTCATAAAAAAAAATGTTTCAATCGTAATTCGACAGTTTTGTTTTTACTTTGTCCGTAATATCTGACCAGTAACCCAGACGATGCAGGTAGAACGTTCGCACCCCGATACGTTGTAGTGTAGTGACTGTAGGTACCTCGTCGTACTTTTTTTTTTTTTCGTATTGGCTCGAGTGTTTTATAAACTGTTCGATTTCAAAAAACAAATATGCTGCCGACGTTGAAATACATTACGCAGCGTGACAAAACATACTATATATACCATTATTATGTATAGTATCTGAAAAATTACGCTGTATTCGTAGATTTAAAGAAATTTTAACGTAACTCAATGGTTAGGTGTTTAGGTATCGGTTGAATTGGAAGTTAGCGTGTTTAAGTATACGATCGGTAGGTTAGGTACTTACTGTGCTTACACGAAGAAGTTGAATCGATTTTTTTTCAAGTACGTTAAATAATAACTTTAACAACAAACGTGCAAAATAAAAAGAACGCGTAGAACCGAGATTTGAGATCAACAAAATATAACCGATGAGTGACGTTATGTCCTGTCACAGGGTCTAAATAGCAGCGGCGGGCTAGAATAAAAAATGTTTTAGGGGTGATTTTGTGGACCGAATTCGTTTTGATCGATCTTTTCAAAATTCGGAGGGCGCTTGAGCCGGGGGATAACCGCCACTGCGGTCTAACCCGAACGATTGTAGGTGCCTACCGTAAATAAAAACCATGTTTTACGGAATCGAGAACCCGCGATCGGATCTTTTTCTTGTAGTTTTTTTCTCGCATTACTATGAATAATGGAATCTCGACGAAATCCAGTCGGGTTCATACTAAACTGAACTTAACGCAACAAAACGTTTCGCCAAAAGCGGTTTTATAGAACGAATATTATTAGAATAAAATTGTACTCAAGAACAACATAGTGTAAACGCGATTCTGAAGTCGTCTGTATAATATATGAGCCAGTGTAGATCGGTTTTGTTTTCTATTCGTTTGCAGTGTTGAATTTACCGTTTTTTTTAAAATATTTTTAACTTAAAAATGTAACATAGTTTTTTTAGCCCACACTTATTGTTTCACGATTTTCTCACGCGCGCGCGCGGGAACCTACATAACTTCTGTGACCGCAATAATATAGTCCAGCCTCGAATGATTTTTATTTAAACAATTATCATTATTGTTGTTGTCCGTATTTTTTCGGTTGGAAAAAAAAATCAGGTTCACAGAGTCGCGGTCGGGTGGTAATGGTTCAGGCACTACTTGCTGTCTACACTATTTTCCCCGCTGTATTCTTATCGACCAGTCCAGTATTTTTGTAGCTCGTTTCCATAAACGTTCTATTAAACGAACATTAACTATAGCTTATAATTTTTAAAATTTAATTAAAAATTAATTAACAGTAATAAAAAATGTTTTGTGCGAAACGGATGATATAGGTAGGTACGTAGGTCGCGCGGCGTTCCGTCGATCGGAAAAACGTCCGTACAATTGACTCGATGGTTTTTCAACGACTGTCAATGCGGTGTGATAAAATCGTAGTTTTGTTTTAAAGAAGATAAAACTTTTAATAATTTTGTGATGTCAAGAATGAAACATTTTTTTTTTCATCACACAGTTGGTTATTAAGATGGGAATTCGCTATACCACACGCGTCTTAAACTCTTAGGTTCCATTTAGTATTTTATTTGTCGGGTTAAAGTATAAAAATGCCGCTCCGTACTGCACACATTTGTGAAAGTTTTCTTTTTTAATACTAAAACAAGAAAATAGTGAACGATTTTTTTTCTTTTCAATTATTTTTGATACGTATGATGTTAAAACTCATTAAACATTGGTAATGTTCATTAATAGTTGTAGTGTTTGTACCGTATTTTATATTATTAGACGTTTTGCCCGTTTGATATGGAAATTTAAGTAAATCATTACCAAAAAGTCAAACGGTTCCTTTTTGTTGAAATAATTATTACCTACTGAGTGATTTATTAGTCTCGGTTGGCGCGTGGTTCCTGAAGACATTTTGTGTTTACATTACATATTTGATTGTGGTGATCGTTAGTTATTTAAATAATTTGTGTACACACTTAATTTAGTACTGTATGTGAATATAATATTACTTAATATTCTGTTTTTATAGTTTCAATTTTTTTTTTTTAAATTTTGTGAAAAAAACTATCAATTTTTATTTTTTACCAATAAATTAGATTTAATAGTATTAAAATACTTCGTGCTTGTACAGAAAAATATTTTCTACTTCGTTTAAACAAGATACAGTTGAAAACAATTGTATTCAAACACAACTTTGTAATATAATAACCTACCTACTATACTCGCCTATAAAAGTATATTATAAATTTCGTACCTATTTAAGTCGTAACGTTTTTGAAAAATCTACGGTATGATTTAGTTTTTAAAACAAATTACGAAGTAAATTTTAAAATACAATAATTTATGTCGGTCTTTCGTAAAAATACACATTTCAGACAATTATTTCTTTATGTTTAAATCCGTTTGACAAATACCGTTTTTGAGTATTTTCTACTCATTAAGTTTTTCTACAAGTCAAACACGTTACCTAATCATGCCAATATAGGTGTTCTTAAAGTACAAATTAGATATAATTTTCATTTCAGTTTAGTAACAAGTAAAAATGATTGTTTATCATTATTAGCATCGAATATCGTAATTCATACAATAGTACAATAAGCACTCGGATTTTCTACAGCTAAAAATTTAAAATGTAATTTGTTCATGTGAAATCATTTTTAAACTGTTTGTTGAAATAAGTAATTACAGTAGTTCCTAAAGTACAAATGTCAATTATTGTAACTATAATCTATATTATAATAAACATGTATTTAGCCGTGTTACAATTGTTTCCGTTTTCCCATCACTGTATCAATCGAACTGAACGCTCATGTAGCTTTAAATAATAGTTATGTGTTTAAGTGGGTACACGACGTGTAGAATATATTTTCCATAACGCTTGCAGATCAATTTTAGTTTGAAGTGTCGCAACATTAATTGTTAATCAATGTCTTTAATTAAACGAATAAAACAAAAACTATTTGTGAGTTCTAAATTCGTTTGGTTTTCATTTTTCGTTCATTGCTAATATTACCTACGTGTCAGGAGTTTACGGTAAACTATAAAGTATAATAAGTAAACACGTATAGTCCATATACATAGTACGATTAAAATCTAACGATTCTTCAAGGGATTTATTTCGATTAAACTGATGCTACGTTATAGTTTTATAACAAACAACAATATTCTCGGTAGTACCTACTATGAATTATCACATTTCACAGCTAATTCTTAAGATTGTCGTGTCATTCGGCCAAACAATTTTTTGTCGGAATATTATTTTGTAACGTTATACCTACTGTTTTTAAATTGTTTTCGCAAACAATGTTTTTATAAGATGAATTTTGTTTTTCTACATTACGAATAGACAGAAAAAAATTGTATAGGTATCAGCAAAAAATATATTAAATGTTCTAACTAAAATAAGCCTTTTGTTTTGTATACATCAATGACTCGGCATTATACGTAGCAATACGATACGCATATTATTATAATAAAATTAATATAATATTTAAAAAATATGCTGATACAGAGAGTTTGGTTTGCTATTTTTTTTTTTCATTATCACTCGTATGTTTAGATTTTTATTCCTGTACATAACTCGTTGTATACGATTAAATTCCGGGTAATTTATTTAAAATTAAAAGTTTCTTAATCAAAAGATGTTATTGTAAGATGCATAGTAGAGAGTAGATGTGACTTTTTACATCCGGTTAGTAATATCACGTTGATTCCTGATAGGTTGCTGTGGAAAATATTATTTTGTCATAAAACACTTCGCGCCCTCCATTTCGTTTGTCTAACCCCGCTTTTATGTTATTTAAATACGTTGATTCGAATGTTATTTTGTGGCACATGATAAAGATGTGATATTTTTCGCGGAGTTTTAAATTTTGATAGTTAATTTTTTTACTTTTTATACCTACATAATACGTATAAATGAATAGTAATTATTGAATTGTGTGTCACAGCAAAAACACATAAATTAATGCAAAAACACTCACAAGTTTTGAATCATCATAACACAATGAATATTAGGGTTTTGTTGCATCTACCGTAGTCGTAACACCAGCAATCGTGTAAAAGTTATAATATTTATATTTTACTAAACAATATTTATAGTTTTATGAAATGTTGGGCATAGTATAATTATTATTTTCGTAGAAATTCCAATAGGATTATAGATTTTAAAAATAATTTGGTAGCATGTTTGTTTTTTACGAAAACTGTGTGTGTACACATTATGTTAGGGTCATATTTATTTATAAACACTTATATATTGCCATAAGACTGAACATTTAGATTGATAATGAAGTATTCTTCAATTTATTTTTCGTCATTATTTTCCGACTATAAGCACTAAACGATTCATTTCAGTTGCCACTTGACCCATATATTTATATTTCTGATAACTGTTTTATTAGATTCGGCTCTTGACTAGTAAAGTTCATTGAACAATTAAAAAAAAATTGAAAAATTTACTACACAAATAATGAAACGAAGTGTAGATACTCGCATAGTTAATTTCTTTTAAATAATATTATTATAATAAAATATATCATAAAATCACACGTTGTTACATTTTTGTTTTTGAGTCATTTGGGGATTTAACAAATTATTTTAAGCTGGTTTTTCATGCATTTGTAGTAGTAATGCTTCCGCGGCATTTATTAAGGAGCCGTAAATTAGGCGACCACGTTGTCACAAAGTTATTTCATTGAAAAAAAAAAAAATGTATCCTTTGAATAGTTAAATTGGAAAAAAGTAAGTTATTATTGTACTTTTGTCACACACTCTACGAACAATAATTTTACAATTAAATTGCCTATTTAAACTCCTAAAATCGACGCACTTTAAAGGTGTTTGCTAGTTCCATCAGAACTAATATAACAAAAATGAGCCATTATTTCCTTTTTGATAACGAATAAAAAAAAACCTAACAACATTGCCAGTGTCGTCCACTTTTTATATTTTTGAAAACAGTTTTTTTATAGAACAATTTTTGTAGAGTATAAAATTATTTGGATCATTTTTTGCGTTTGAACACTATCTACTCTTTGTTAAAATGCTTCAAATGCTTATTCTAAACACTATTTTTCGTTTATTCACCAAAAAAGTATATTTTTTCTGATCTTAAATATATTTTCAACATTAGGTTATAATAAAAAAATAGAATTTCAAATGATTAGAATTTAATTTTAAATGTACATTACAATTCATTTTGTTGGGAAACATTCCTTTTTTTTAATTCGGTCAAAATGTGCCTAATATTTATTATTTACATTAAAAAAACAATCTCCGTATATTTCCGTATTGTTTGATTGCGTATTCAGTATTGTTGATTAGTTTTTTTTTAAACGATTTCAACATTTTTTTTTAATGATTTCTTTTCAATATGTTTATGTATTTTTAGTGCTACAAATTATAATCAACGTATTACTAAGGTGCAGCACGGTCTTCAAAAATATGAACGTAAATATTTTCGTATAAGAGTGTTTAAGAGTACTGTTTTGTAATCGAACTCTACTGTAAATACTTTTTGACAAAAAAAAAAAAATTATTAAAAATTTTTGTTTATTCACCAAAAGTACATTTTTCTGAAATTCTACTTTTTAACAGATTTTTAGTTTTTAATTAAAAACACAATTTTAAAATTGTTTATGAAAATCAATTGTTTCTTACAATTCTTTTTGTTGTCAAAAATAGTGTTGTACCTAGTTATGTAGATTGAAAAAAAAAACAACACGAGTACCTACATTTTTTTTATTATTCGTATTCTGATTTTGTTGTTTTCTAAAGTATTTTTTTTTTTTTTCAACGTGTTACTAAAACGCGTCGCTGTGAATGAATTTGAATAAACGCGTTCAAATAAAAGTATTTACGAATACTCTTTGGTAGTGTGATGTAAATTAATTTTACGAAAAACCGTTTCGAACGCTCACTCTGAATATTGTTAATTTTGTTCGTCAAAAAACACAATTTTTCTGAAAATAGTCACGCTTTAGTTTTAGGATTCAACTAAAATATAGAATTTCACACAATCCTTTTTCAATTTAAAAACATGTTTGTGTTTTCAAAAATACGGTAAACTCGAGTTTTTTTTTTTTTTTTAACGGTATTTGAGTTCAAAGTAAATTTGACCTGTAGCGTTTGAACGATTTTATGTCTTTCTGACGTATTTTTCCGAACACGGAATAGTGTTAATGCCTAATTTTTACGAGACACGGTAACATCGCTTCAACGGCGACGGCCGTGCACAAGTGTTTGTCTACACACGGTCGGAACGGCGATTTCTCTTTCACGTACTCGTACTATATGTTGTTTTGAAAAATCCGGAGAAAACCGTCGTTCGGTCTCTCGTCATAGGCGCAACTAGGGGGGCGCAAAAGGGCCCTTAGTACCCCTGAGTTCAAATTTAGCACCCCTGTTATTTCAAGTACAACTATAATAACAATTAGGCCCCACGGGTTATTTTTAGGTATTTAATTTTAGCACCCCCCATATTTTAGCTCTAGTTGTGCCTATGTCTCTCGTACGCAAAAATTTTTCGTAATTTTTCACAGTTTTGATCCGTTAGTTTCGTCACTGCAACGAGGTACCCACGGTTTTTGTCGCACAACATCGTGTCGGTCCATCGAAAACACAGACCGAACACATACTCCCGAGGAATTAAATTAATACAATATAACCGAGCGGTAAAGCAACCGAAAATCATCGCACGTCGGTTCCCGGCTCCTGTTTTTTCGTCTCTCAACATTTATCATCTTAATCAATCGTTGTTTACGAGAAAAAAAAAAACAAAAAAAAAAATACGATTTTTTTCCAGAAACTGTTGGATTTCGGTTCCGAGTGGCGACGATAACGTCGTAATGATCGCAGAACGAGACGATAGTGGTACCGAAAACTGCGACGGAGGTAAACAACAAACACTTCAATCACGACAAACTATTAACAATAATATCGATTAAAATATACTTTTTAATTACAATAATTTTCACGTAACGCTTGCCATAATAACGATGTGCGTCTAAAGTCCTAAATAACACTATTGTACAAAGTGCACGGACAGTGGAAGACACCTCATAGTACACGATGTTATTATTATTATTATTTGTAACACAACAAAACGAATGTTGTGCTATTGTTTACCGCGGACGAATAATAACGATGTTGTTTACAATCGTATTATAGGTGTATGTACTTTTAAACACACAGGGTGTTCGCAAAAGAACGCTTCGGTTTTTTCAAAAAGTAGACGGATACACCGTATTATTTGAACGTTCGAAAATGAATGTGCGCTTGAGATCGTTTTTTATTTTCCCGCGTCGCAAAATATTCTCTTCGAAACGCGACGTTTCCGTGTTCTTTATTGTTGCGAGTGATTCGTGGTCGAACGGCGCGATTTGAAGGGTCAAATTTTTATCCCTGGCAGGAGGGCTAGTTGAGCCGCCCCTGAGCTGTGTCGTTTCGGAAAATGTCGGGAGACTCGAGACTACAGCCGCCTCCGAATCTCTGGCCCCCAAAAACCCCTGTACAAAAAGAAATCGTACAGATTTTCAAAAAAAAAACCGAAGCGCTCTCTTGGCGAACACTCTGTACCGCTCATCAAACAGTATCATCTGATGTTTAAAACCTACGAGTATGATAACGAGACTATAATGAGAAGGAATCGTGTGGTTGTTCGGAGGTGTTGTTGCTGCGCGAGATCGGACCGCGTGGGCCTTAAATCATTACGATTATTATTATTGTGAACTGTCGTCAATGTATCTGCTGCTGACCGCCGCGCTCGTCGTACGAAACGGACAATAGTTAAATCGACTATAAAATAACGTTTATTAAAAGTGATATTGATATAGTAACACAGTTTAGACTGAGTTTGAGTACGAAACGAAAAAAACAAAATTAAATACCCGAGCTCGCGGAGTGTCCACCAATATCAGGTACGTGAAGTTAATTTATTTACTCGTCGAAATCCGAAGATTTTTCGGACGGGCATCACGACTCGGGCACTATATTATGTTATCACTCTGTACGAAGTGACGTATTGGTTGTAAGTATTTTTGTGGGCATTGAAAGACAAATTTACAGGCCACAGTGGAGAAACACGGGTGTCCTACGTAGAGAAATTTTCGCGGGACGAGGGAAGACAACGCACGTCGTTTGATGCTGAACTCGTATGTTGTTTTTAAAATATTCGTCTCCGTGTTTCGAGTAAAAGAAGAAGTGGTCAGAAGACCGTTGAATGTAATACGCAAAATAGTTTGGAAAATGGACACTTTGTTTAAAACGATTTTTCGAACTCTCTTTGAGCCAGGGTCCAAAAACCACGAGATTTTGCTTTGTACAACTTGAAATTTTACTGTCTCTAATAAAAATTTCGGGTCTTAAGTGCTATCCGATCTTTGCGTGCCGCAAAAAAGTTAGGAAATCGGAAATTCTTATATTATTGTTCTCGATTCAAGTCTTTGTATGGATTTTGATTGTTGTTTGCGTTATGCAAACACACACGTCTTTCAACAGTATAAGGCCGGCGAGTGAAACTACTACTACGAAAAAAAGGAAGTAAATTCCACGTCGGACGAGACGTTGCGCGATTTGTAACAGCTTTGGGTTTTCACTAGTTTGAAAGTTGTGGTATACTATTGTTTTATGTGATATCCGAAAACAATGATATATAGCACGATTGCGTTCGGAAAACGGTTCTGGGCGAGTTCAATTATTTAAAAAGAAATTAAAATTATTTTATATATTATATATTATTTTATAAATAATTAAATTGAAATTATTACTACCTGTATGGTATAACCATGTACGTACATGAATGCAGGTGCACGTAAAATAAGGCCTGAGGGGAAACATCCAAATCCTCCTCTCTGAATCACGCCACTGAATCGGTCTGATTTTAGTACCAACTGTCATTTGCAATATCAGAATAAAAAAGTTTTTTTTTTCAAAAATAGGTTTTTACAAAACTGACGAAAACGCTCGTAGTGGTTGTTGAGATCTCTCTCCAAGTGGCCCAATGGGGGGGAGTTTGTCGTTCATTTCTATTTTCCGTAACATGTTTGAAACTCACTACGAAAATAATTAACATCGAACCGTCGGAAATAATAATATTATATTAAAACAATACGTGCGAGGTGTTTTCCGAACGGGAAAAATACATTACAGCTAATACGTTTTTTCAAATCGTTTTTGCCGTTGAATGATAGTTTTTATGCCGTAAGTGAAAAGGTTACTGATGAACTTATCGCGCGTTAAACTAATCTCTATAATTTTTACGCCCTGTCGCGCAGCGGGTAACCTAGTGGAATGTTTTTTCTTTGCTTTTACGCATTACGATTTATGGAGTATCGCGTAGACGTGGGTACCAGAGTTATGTCGGTGCAGATTAATGTACGAATACAACAATATTACACACACTACTGCAATCACAACATTGCCGAGTATATAGCCTGTTAGGTTATATTGTACTTTTATACACCCGTGTAGTAAAAGTATTTCGAAAACGTTATAGTAGTTGAAATGCACCGATCTGTATGGTATAGACGTAGGTAGGTAGGTACCTTATAAGTTGCGACACGTTTATCAGCTCTAAAAAGCGGTACTTTGAATAAAGTTTTTTTTTTCCGTCGAAATTTCGATCATCTTGCGAGTTGCGATTAAAAGTAAAAAAATGGCCGAAACCACTTGAAATCCATTTTTTTTTTCCAATTCTTTTCTTTCCAATTCCAATTCCACGCGTCTACCGAGAAGGGTTCAAACACACTGGATCGCGTGCGATCGTCACACACGATACATCGATTTGACCGATTTCTCGAGCGTGTTTTTTTAAATTTTCCACGTATGTAGTTTAAAAGGGTCTTGAAAACGAATTAAAACGTGGTAAGATAACGCGGTCGTAAACGGACGATTGAGACCGTATATCCGGAATATTGTGTTTTTATTTCATCGTCTAACACACGTTTTTTTCCCCCCAAATCGTCGCATTATTTCATAGCGTACGAATAATGCGTAACGAACGTATATCGAGTACTACAGCCTTAATGCAAATGAGTATTTTTTCTCTTCCTTCTCAAGAACGTTTGTTTAATACCCACCTACGACGTCGTTAGAAAGTCGTCGCCGCAGCACTTGTGTACGCATAAATCGCACGGTCCGTTGAAATAATAATAAATCGATCATCGTTTTGGACGCCGGCCAGAAGAAAATAATAGCAATAATGATATTGTAAGAGAAGTGTTTATTGCGAATTGATGAAATCGCTGCAAATATTATCGCAATCGCCGTGATATTGTCTCCGCTGCAATAATAATAATAATGGATTCGAGCACAACGGATTTAATATAGAATAATATTATGATTATAAATACGTCGGCGCGTATACGATCTTTTTCGTTTTTCGTGTTTTATGGACACGCGAGAGTAATATTGTTTTTACATTCCCATGACCTACCGTCATGCGCGAGTCGTAACGTCGCGTTATTAGTATTGTCGTAGCAGCTTAAAAGTCGTCTGCGCAGCGCGTGGGGGGCAATAATTATTCTAAATAATGTGTTGTCCTGCGTATAATATTTACCGGCTCTCATTAACTCTATCGCTTTAATAAATCATTATCATGACCCACTCGCGGAACTCACCGTACGTACATCGAATGTCGTTGTACAAGTAGAACGTTATTATAAAAAAAACCAATGCACGCGATCGAGGAGGCCGCGATTACGCGTTTTCGTTCTGTCCGGTTTCAAAAACATTTTTTATGTATAAATACGACGTTGATACGCGGCCAGTGCAGTGAAATATACGGCCCGGAGACGTGCAGGCCTCTCGGGAAAAGCTGAACAAAGTCGTAGAGAGAAAAATTCCGCGAAGGATTTTCCAAGGACGATCGAACCGGGGAACGGAGGAAACGACGTAACCAGAACCCTTTTCGACGCGCTAACATCGCGAAAGAAACCACGGGCAGGGGATGCGCGGGAGGAAACAGTGTGATCAATAACAGGGATCGCGATCGAAAACAACCCTTGGGTAGACGTCGTCTAAGATGGCGAGGTCGTGTTGTCAAAGATGTATGAGGGATACACACGGAGGAGGAGTATGCTGGTCTTTAAGGCCGTCGTGGTGACCCCTTATATAAAAAAAAAAAAAAACTATCCCAAAGCTGATAAGTACGAGTTTACAAGAATCTCATCGAAATTTTGTTTATTTTGACGCGTGCCCATCGTGTCTTTAAAAATATGCGAAACGCGTCAATATCCTCGTCTTTGCGGAGGAGGACAATGTATACCGATATGAATAGTTATATCTTATGTACAGTCCTATTTTTCTATGCCAGATCGATATTGTTTTAAACTCGCTGGTGATCAGTGGCGTATGTTTTAGAAAAGTGGAGTTGAGCGGGTGGAGAAAATAATAATCGAGAGACTTCGCTCCTCCTACACCCTCGTATAGTAAATAAAACCGATACGTTTAAAAGTTATTTCGTCGGGACATCGAATAGGTACGCTTTTTAAAACCATACGTACATAAATGTTTTGTTTATTTATGTTGTAAACATTTCCGGGACGCTGTGAGAGAACATTTCAATAGAATACGGTCAAAAACTAATCAAAGATGGATCGGAAGCGTCGATTTATTTTCTCCGTTCGTCCACGCAAATTATCGGAAAGCAGGGTGACCTTAACCGTTAAATATTGGTTCGGTACCATACTTTGTTTTTGAAATTTATTTGCGATAAACGTTAAATTAAGTTATGTTCAACTTACGGTTATAGATATAACGTTATAAATTAAATGGCTTACCGAAAATGTTACTAGAAAAACGTTAAAAATGTTTATGGTTTTGAATATTTCACAAAAAAAACATTAAAAAATTTTAAGTTCTTGAACGATATAGCAAATAAACGTTATAACGTAATTCGTTCTTAGACATTTAATGAGATGAATTTTTTGTAACAATACGTTCTTGAACATTTAATCAGAAGAACGTTTTGAAATAATTTGTTCTTGATTATTTAATCAAAAGAACGTTTTGAAATAATTTGTTTTTGAACATTTAATCAGAAGAACATTTTAAAGTTAAACGTTCCCATTTTTGATTCATATTGATTTCTATGCAAACGCGTATATTATACGTGTATTGTTTGTAAATTGGTTTATAGTTTGTCGTATTTATATTGAATGATCAAAGAAATAGGATGAACCCAAATTTACTGGAAGACATAATGAGTGTACGATCAAACTATTTATTTGATAGGATTTAAGCCAAAATAATATGGCTATTTCATTATAGTATTTATTTAAAGTATTTATTGATTATTATTTATTTATTATTATTATTATTATTTATTTATTATTATTATTATTTATTTATTATTATTATTATTATTATTATTATTATTATTATTAATTAATTTATTATGTTATTAAATTATTACTCATTAATCTTAAGTTATTACATAGGTAATAAGATATTACCAAATACCAATATCATCTAAATCATCTCTTAATTTATTTAAAAATTGAAATTAACATTTAATTCATATTTAAGATTAACAATAAAAACATATGTATTACATGTGTATTACATATTACACGCCCTCTCTTGCCCCTCCTCCGGGCGCTCATGGTTCAGAGAACTTAATAGGTTATGACGTTCTACGTGTAATTTTTCAAAGAAATTAATAGGTTATAACGTTCTTTATGTAATTATTCAAAGAACCTAATAGGTTATAACGTTCTTTATGTAATTGTTCAAAGAACTTTTTAGGTTATAACGTTCTGTATGTAATTGTTCAAAGAACTTTTTAGGTTATAACGTTCTTTATGTAATTGTTCAAAGAACTTTTTAGGTTATGACGTTTTTTCTTGAAAAAAATCAGCAAACTTAATAACATATAATGTTTTTGCATATGGAAGAACCATAAACTTAATGAAATAACTGGTTTCGTTCCGTTGTATTTTTGTTTATGAACATCAGTTACGTGCTTTAACGGTTTTTGTGCGTTCCGTTCGGGAACCCTGTCGGAAAGTAAACGGGTCCCGACGTACCACCACGATTTGTTGTGATTCTGAAAACTGATTTGAATCCGTTACGGCGTTTGGATACTCAAAAGGTCGGTCTTCCTACATTTTTGATTTGCACCTCCGAATTTGAAAAAAAAACATTTTGAAAAATCCGAGTTTAGAAAACTCAAGGCAACGAAATGAAATTAATATTCAATTAGTATTCACAAGTCTGCGGTGGCGACAAGAAAATAACGCGGACGCCATCAATGTACGTCGAGACTGGACCACGTTCTGCAAACTGCAGGACTGTTATACCTTCATTCGACACTCGTAGGTACTATATTTTCCTCGTGTACACATAGAACACGCTTCGTTAGCTGGCGCCCATAGGTTTTTTCGTTCATTTATTGACAATTTAAAAACTTAAATTACTTACTCGCGTAACATACACGTACACTCTCTTCACTCTCAACCCCAACTATATCGGGTTGACCACCGACCCTCCACAGGACCCTCGTTCCGTGCATCTCCACCCGTCGCGATCGTTCACATCCCCTGTACATTACGCGCACTAACACGATATCATTTTCAATTGTTATTTCAGTCTTTTTCGGCCTATTTCCGTCATCGTTCTCGTCACCGCCCCCTCGCAGTTTCCCCCAATCTTCTCGAACGCGTCCGAACCGTCTCGATGCCTCCCGTCCTGTCCGCGACTGTTGGCGCAAAACCAACACCGCTTACACGTTCCTCGTTTTCTCTCGTCGCTATCGAGACTATAGTCCGGTTCGTCCTCGTTTCGCACTCGTTCGGGGTACCTAATTATATATTTCGTATTTCACGCGCCTCCGGTCCCTTTGTGCAAAGGAGGACCCCGTAGGACCCACACCAAAGCTGCTCTTCTGTGGCGCGCGCCCGATCGCCATCACTCTTTTCGTGTATTGTCTCGCTGGTCTCTTACGTTTCACCCCGTATACGAGGTGTTTTACTTTTACGGCGTCTTCGATTCAAGAGCTAATCGTCCTTTACTCGTCCGGCAGCCCGTTATCGTTATGACTTGTCGTAGATTCTCACCGTACACAATAATATGACCGTGTCGTCCTCGTGGGCTGGCTGCTGCAGGGGAGGCGACCTACCCAGGGCACGTTATAACGTTCTGTTCTGCAACAAACACGGTATATATATATTCGTGGTAATAATACGATCTTGCGCGTATAATAACGTAACGTCGCGTTGTAGGTTCCCGTGGGTGGTCCACTGTACGCGAGACGTTTTCGCTTTGTGTGTACAAATATATACAACACGCGCCGTATTCGTTGTACAGCGCACATGGTCTCTCGTCGCAAAACACACGAGCCGTTGCGAGACTTAAAAGGGGATAAAAAGATAAAAAACGGAAAAGTAACAGCGGTGCCAGCTGGCTGTTGACGCCGGTGACCTCTCGAACGGCCGCGGTCGCACACACGCCGCAAGCGTTATTATTATTGACGGTGGTGCGGGTCGCGAAATCCCGCGTACACGACGCGGAAAGTCGTCGTTTTGGCGAAATAACGTATAAATAAAAATATAGACACGAGAAAAACCTACGAACTTCGCTTAGAAAATGATCCGCCAAAATCATCGCGATCGTGGACGAAAAATCGTACGCAACGTGCGGAACGATGAGAAATCTTGACGTTATTACGGGAAAAAGTATAAAAGTCGGGTGTACCGTCTATGTTGTTTGTACGATTATTATTCGGTAAGAGAGAAAAGAAAAAAAACGTCGATCAAACACGCGGTGAGAATACAAAATCCACGCCAAAAAGGTGTCGTGTTCGCCTGCACCGCGTGCGAAAAGAAACGCTCACCGCTGCTGCCTGCCCCGCGCGTCATGCACTGCTGTTCACAGGGCGGTTCGTTCTTTCGATTCTTTATGAAGTCGTGATTGTTGTTTTTCGCGATCGTCTAGGTTTTTTGGGTTTTCAGTCCGTTCGACTTGACGGTAATTTTTTTATGACCTCGTTTTTGAAACAGGCATCGTTTTCGCGATTGTTCGGCAAGACGCGCTGTAAAAATGCTCGACGGTGCATTTCGTCCGACTCTGCTGACCACCATCGGGTACAAACATTTAAATCGTACAGAACCGTGGTGTGCGCGGGGGGTTTTGTTTTTTTATAAAACAGCTTTAGGACTTTCGGAATTTCTACGCGTTGCAGCAACAAACGCGTGTTGTGTACGATTAGGAAAACGAATCCGTTCGTACACGACCATATGCCTTACTGCTGCAGGGAACTATATAATATATATAATGTTACAGCGTTTTGGTTGTTTTGAGTTGCGTAAGGATAACGTTGTTATAAATGTGCACCTACTATATCTGTAATAAAATCGATCGAGCGGAAAACGAGTAGGTCAAAAGAATCGCCTCGTTTGTGTCAGCGCGCTCGCGTGTGCCGCTCTACTAGTATCTACCTACTTTGTGATCACGAGGATAAATCTCATAAGACTCGCATCGCGTCTCATTAGGTATCCGACTAGCGTGTTTAATTTGTTTTTTCGCGACTGTTGTCGATTTGCGCAGTTCAAAACTTTTTCACTCGAGTCTGCGCAATAATAATAATATCATTATGTCCCGCGCAAGTGCGTTTAGACGGCCGTGAATCGATTGGACATCCAATGACGCGCTACCCGGTTTTTTTTGAAATCCTTTCAGACACTCTTGCAAAAACCATTCATTTCGATCTTCTAAATACTCGTCGAACGCGTATTGTATGTACATGTCAACGAGCATACATCACAAGACGCTTGATTAAGGCGCGATTGGAGACCTCGGCGGCGACTATCCCCGATCGTCATTTAGACGAAAAACAAATTGAAAAAACAAAAAAACGTACAGTACAAGAAGACGCGTGGCGGGTGTGAGAAACGCAGAAAACAGATGTGCAAAAGATGTAGACCAGTAATGGGTTGTTGCGACCATGGACCCAGAAGAAGGACCCGTAAACGATAATTTTTCAGCGCCGCGTTTTTTCGTTCTTCACCGTGATTTCTAGCCATAACATACACAGCTTATGTGGGTATAACACCGTCGTTTGGTTTACCCATTATTTTTTTTTCTCAAGTTCGCGGCGTGTACCACGCAGACATTTCGCTCGGTCGTAGTACCCATCGATATTTTTCTTCTTCGACGGTCTGCGCAGAAAGTCCCCATTATTCTGTAAACATCGCGGAAAACGTGCCACATTGTTGTAAATTATGTCACAGCAGAGGCGTTTTATTTTGCTGTAACGAGTACTGCGCGGTGGCTACCATCGGTACGCGCAAATAATGCGTACACTGGTACCCACACACAGTATTCACAATATACATCATCTGAAACGAGGTTCTTCGACGTGCGCGTACAAAATCCGATATGAAATCGGCCGCAGAAC
Source organism: Hormaphis cornu (assembly GCA_017140985.1). Taxonomy (NCBI): domain Eukaryota; kingdom Metazoa; phylum Arthropoda; class Insecta; order Hemiptera; family Hormaphididae; genus Hormaphis; species Hormaphis cornu. Next base: position 4,636,206 of record CM029357.1, read on the forward strand.
AAGAGTCCGTACACAAGTCTTATCGTGTCGAATAAGTAAAAAATAATATTATACGTTCCTTTGCACCTCGGTCAGTATCGTCGTCTCCGGGGACGCCGTGTCCAATATTATTATACGGTATATTATACGCGATATTATTATAATCGTATCCAATTTGAATAATAGGCAACGATTGTAAATCTTCGTATCGAAATTCTGAGTGTACACAATAGTACCCGTGTATAACAATCCGTATAAAATAATAAATTTTCCATAAACGATATTGAATGTGAATTTATTCGATTCAGTGGTGTTGGACTGCTGCGGTATTGAAACGAAACCGGGTTTGAAATCGAAATCCGTAACCAGGGGGAAAACAGAAACAGTTCTTAACCTCGAAAATCAAAAAATATCGTAACCGTTTTTTGTGAACGAAAAACCACCGAATATTTAATACCTAAACTCAAAAACCGAAATATCTCGCACCGTTTTGTGTAGGTACTCCCGTCGATAATACTATATATTATTATGCTTGTTTTTAGCTTATCGGTTGAAGTATTGTTTTTCACAATGTTTTTTCCGTCAACAACTTTTCAGGAATGCTCAGATTTTCAAAATTAATTTCTCTATTGATAGACCATATACGGACTGTATACGGCGGTAGAAACTTCTTTTGAAATTCGGCCTGCTTTTTCGGTAAATTTTACCAAATTGGGAATTTCGGAGATTTTCGTTGCGAAAGATTTGAAATTTTCAGGCTTTCGTGTAGAAAGAGCGCTGCTTAACTTTGAACACCGCGAAAATGTCGAGATTTCTGCTTGAAACTTTTCGTTATCGCATACGAACGTTTGAATTTTCGTACATTTTGCGAGTCTATCGACCGGCACGTTTATACTATAAAAAGCTCGCTTTCGAACCGAAATCGATACCGTTTTGTACATAACCGTCACGAAATTTTCACGCGCTATTCAAATCGATTTTCTATTTTTAAACGCGGATACGTGGATTTCGGAGTTATCGGACCTCTCGTTCTCGTTGTTAAATTAAGTTTTCGACAGTACTCACGTAATATTTACATGTCACGGACGAACGAGCTGGCTCAGAACCGTTTTTGCGACGACGACCGCTTTCAGAAAACGCGTACGTAACAACCGCAACTTCCAAACCGCGCGACCCACCGCGGTTCTGTCGGACTACCCACGCGACCCACAGCGATCCCGGCGTTTTTCTAATGATGTGATATATTTTCCTTTTTTTCTCCTCTTACACCGTCCCGCCACGGCAGTAGAACTCCTGCACGGAGTGACGACACCACGACGATACACCGCAATAAGCACCGAACAAAGAAATAATTAATAACTCGGCCTAATCTAATCTGCTACGGAACAATGATGCGACGGTAATTTATTGGCTCGAGAAGGTCAACAAGTTCCGCGGAAGAATTCACATTTGGACGCGCTTCGGGAGACACGCTTGTAACAGTGCACGTAACATTGTTATAATAAATGTAGTCACACTCGCTCTGTTCGGAACTCATAATAGTAACGACAATAATGTAACCGTTACAATATAATATTAGCCGGGGTACATTTTGGTGTTTGTGCGTTCCGCGTATAATGATAATAATAATTATTGTCGGTTCTTATCCGCGTTGTTGTTTTGCGCGCGTTGTGACAGCTGTGATTACATTTTGTACCCGGCGGCTGCGAATTTTCTACACCCGTTGATTATAAATAACAGCGAAAAAAATGTCCCAACAAAATAAATAAATAAAACCGACTAGAAAAAAAAAAACGCTAAAAAGTGTAAAACGTTTTCACTTTTTTTTTTTTTGAAGTCGTTGCAGCCGTCCGTGAAGTCGGTTATAAGTTGGCACCGATTCCGAAAAGTGCCTATTTATAATGCACGTGTACAATTTTTTTCATCGTTTTTATTAATTTTTTTTTTTTTTACTACGTGTTGGACGGCACCATTTTATTATATCATACTTTTTGGCGCTTTTTTCGTTTTTGAAGTCCGTTTAATTTTTTTCCGTCAAAACTTGTGTTTTTCACCTCATGACTTCTAGTGGAACGTGACGAAAAGTTGTACTTGCCCCGAACCCTTAGAGGAATCAAGACGATCAAATAAAAAATACCCAACGTCAAACATCCTCCTCCTCCTTTTTTGAAGTCGGTTAAAACGTCGGTGAAAGATAATCGTCGCCCTCAGAGGCAAAATATTTTCTTCGAATTGAAATCACCTCGGGAGTATACGATTGATAAAAAAAAAATTTCTGCTCGAGCCCACAACTGATAACTCGATGAACTTACTTGAAAAAAATACCCACGGTCCAACGCGGAACCTCGTCCTTTTAAAAAAAAAAAAACTGCACAGTCTTGACGGCGTTTCACGTATCTTTTTCTCTGTGACGAGAATGATTTTTCAATCCGTTTGAAAACACTCGGCAGTTCACCGCCAATTTTTTTCCACCGACAAACATCGTACAAGACAAAGCTACGCGTGTATAAATCTACATATTTTATGTGTCGCGACATAATTTTTTTACTCGCGTAAAATAAACTCGCGGAGAGTGGTGAATTTTTTCACAAAACGCGAGCGGTTAGGTTTATCAACAGAGAAAACGAGTTATAAAATCCTTAAACAATACAAACGTGAAATGAAGATCGAATTTCGAAGGGATTTTCTGGAGGAATTCGGCTTCCAGTTCAATATATACGCGTGTACGTTTTGGCAGTGTCCGTCAATGTTTTCAACGTATCGGCTCTTTCACTCCCTCTCAGCACACAGGAACACACGTCCTGTCGAATCTCCGCGTGCGTTCTCGAGTAAAAACAAAAAATCAAAAATCCGGTGGACCGAGCGTTTTTTTTTGTCAATCGACGTAATTCGCGTACGTATTATGTACGACAAATAAAAATGTATTATGTCGTTTCTGTTACACTCTGGTGTAACTCTTGACGACCGACCGATTCGCCGCTGCCGGCGTTCTTCCGCGCGGAACCAATAGAGCAGTTAATTCGTTTTCGCGACAAGAAGAACAACACGACATTCGGTTTCTTCTTACGTGTACAACAATGGTATGCAATAGTTGGCTCGGGGGGCACGACGACGACGACGTTAAGCTGGGCGAAACGTATGTGAACAGACGACACACCGGTACCGGTGGCACTTTGCAGTTGGTATTAAATTTATGATTTTGTTTTTTAAACACGACCGTTCGCGTAGCAATAACATGTATGTATTATTATTGTATAGCTGGTAGCTTTTAAGACCGTAAATAAACGTTTGTACAGTAAAAACTGCGTATCGCGCGCGCGGCACTGCAAGTATTACGAAAAACCATACGTTTTAATTCTTATAAACCCATATCACGCATGTGTGTGTGTAATGACGCATGCGGCCGTGTGATATTCGGATACAGCGTTTTAAATGTACACCGGTAGAAAAAAAGAAAAGAAAACAAGGCCGTAACGTTGGAGACACGTTATAGCCTTGTTTTACGGCGTCTACAGTTAAATACCGAACAAATCGCTATCGGCATGCACGAAACGAAAAAGCGACACGAACCGGTGAAAATAATGTACGATAGGGGATAGTAATCCGTGTGCAACTTGTTTCTTTTGCAACAGTATCGCCACCGTGTGTTAACGTCATGTGCTTTTAGGGTCGCCCTGTGTCGTCCCCGGGAGGAAAGGATATCGTGCGAATCTAGCCGTTCCGTGCTGGTTACAGTCGAAAAATTTTGCAAGATTTCGCACGGAAGGCCTTCGTTTGGTAGCTGGAGGATGATTCGGGCGGGCCAGGTTCGTGGTACGGAAAAGGATCGTGGGGGACGAACGGGTAACTCGCGAGTTCTGCGAGACTTGCAAATTATACAAGCGCACCGGTTTAAAACATGTAGGACGACGTGGGTGCAGGGCTACGTGGCCCACCGCATGAGCACGTTGTCCCGTGGAACAGCGTACTCGCAAATTTTGAAAGTTGACTCGCAAACTATATGCTTTCGTCGGATACCGGTTTTAAAATTGTAGGACAACTCGGGTGGTTTGTGCGGTACGAAAATGGTTGTGGAGGACGAACTCGCAAACTTTGCACGTAGACACGCAAGTCCTCGCGAACCGTGAGCTTTCGTCTGACGACTTGGGCGGGCCACGTGAAGTTAGTTTACTCCAAAAAAAAAACAAAAGACTCGCAAACTCCAAAAACGGACTCACGAACTCTCGCAAAACGTTGCCGCCATACATTTTAGGTCGGTAAGTGAAAGTGGGTGGGCCGACTATTCCTGTATCGCCCGCGCACCGTTGTAGTATAACGATGTTAATCTACACGTAAAAGGATAAACTGACCGATCGAGGAACCAACGCACAGTCTATAAACCACCGGGTCTTGAACTTTCGCACAGGAGTTCCTTATGTGAAGTCGATAAAGTAGGTTCTCAAGTATCGATACGTCGATAAACGCACAGCCTATAAACCAACCGCTAGAGGGTCTGAAATTTCGCGCAGAGGTTTCTTGTAAAACGAAGACACCGAGCACCGAGAAACTAGGGTTTTTCGAAATTCAACCGCTAAGGCGTTTTTAAACTCGTGCCTCGAGGCGCTGAAACAGGGTTTCCGAAACTCCAAAGCAGGCACTGGACTCTGCGGATGAAATCGTTTTGCTGAGCCTCGGCCGACCGAACAATCCCGGGCAACGATAAAAGTGTGTACTTATGTGTACAGCTGTTGCTGTTGCTGCTGCGGCACTCTGCTCGACGAGATGACGATGACGATGATATATGGTCGTCGAGCTAAAATATCGCGTGGAAGAAAAAAACGTAAGCCGCGGAATCGTTTGGAACTCGCTAGGTTGTTGTGATTTACGTTCGGGTTTTTTTTTCCGGATACGTTGGCGGGACTTGAAAGATTTACTTGCGGCATTTTTTCGGTCTTGCAGTTCGGTCGGGAGAACAGTCGTGCAGTGTGCACTTTGAGGAAGACCGCGGCAACGGTGACTATCTCAAGGGCAAATAACCCAGGAAGTCGCTGCCGTCCCGCCCGAAATCGGCCCGTGCGGGGCAATACCCGAAAAAATCAGTGTGTTGAAAAAAACGAGGGCCGTCACTCGAGAGCGATGTGTAATTTTGAAAACCCGATTGATTCTATGCTTGTCTTGGTTTGGCCGTTTAGGAGCTCCGCGAACCGGGGAGGTTTTTTCGCCGCACCCTATACGACCGCACACACGACATACGTTTGTTACACAGGCACGCGAACGTTATAGCTAGGGGGTGAGGGGGCTGATATGCGCTGGTTTTTAAGATCACGATCTTCCGCGGTATTAAAAACGACCAGTAAAACGGATCGTCGATTTATCGCTCCGCGCGCTCGAAGACGTAGAAAGAATAAAATAAAAAATAATTAAAAATTTATATTCCGGTCGTTTATCGCGATGAAAACTGGTCGCGTTCACGCGCGTTTATTCAAATCGGAGACCGGAGACCGCGAAGACGTACATACAGGTATCGTTCGCGAAGACGCTGTCCGAAATTCTCGCAAAACTATACACATAATATATTTATAACAACGCGCCTCGGGCCTCCGCGAACTACGGTTTGTCGCCGAACGCGCATGTATTATCGTACTCGATTGTGCAAAGAAAAAACCGTTTGAAATGCGTGCATCTGCTTCTTTTTTCGTTCAAAAAGTCTGCAACGACGTAGTATTTTATAAGACAAAAGATTACCGAAAAGCCGGAATCATCACACTGTAGGTCGCACGGGACGGAGTAGCGACTACGCTGTACGCGCGGGTCACCGCAGGTTTGAAAGTTGAAACGTATTATTTGATATCCGAACGCAATGGTTCGAAAAAACGATTGTGAGCGAGTTCAGTTGTCCATAGTATACGACCGGGTAAAAACCGTACAATTTGACAAAAAACGTACTTGGAAAATTATTGAAACGTTAAAAAATACCTAACAAAAACTTTTTTTAACGCATTAAATTAATGTAGTCTACGAAAGTTTGAAAACGACTTGGAATAATTTTTTACTACGATGGTTTGTTACTTTAACAGGTTAGGTATAGCTGTTCTGGCGCCGGATATGGCGATCTCGCCGTTTTCGGCACAGGCAGAAAACAATCGAAAAATGCTTCGAATAACAAATGAAATTTCAAATAGAATTTTTCAAATTTTATGTAACATTCGACAACGTTTAACGATTGGAGCACTCCTTCTACCCGAAAACGGCAAACCTGAAAATTTTTTACCGTAAAATTCTCGATTTTTTTTTTCTCGGGGTAAAACTAAAGAAGTATGCAAAATTTAAAAAAACTTCATCCACAGTACCGACGGAGTTTATTGACCTATCACTAGTGGTGCTGACTTTGTCGGAGCATTCGTTTTATACGAAAACTTCGCCACAAATCTTAAAATTTCAAACTTTTCGCCGTCCAATAAGTTCTCGTTTTTTTTTCGTTTTTGGGGTTCAACTCAAAAAGTTGGCAAAATTAAAAAAAAAAAAGTTTCAACCAAAGTAACATGCGGAGTCCATATCAGTAAAGACACTGACTTTAAAATCTGAGCATTCCTTCTACCCGAAAAGTTGTTGACAGAAAAACAAAAACATCATTGTAGAAACGTCAGAATCGAAAAAAGTTTGAAATGTGCGCATCTGTTTCACCTATCGTTCGGTATATGTACTGCGGCTGACTCCTGTATATAGTCGTATAAGTCTGCGGGTTTAACGACGACGTGTTTTTTTTAAAAACAAAAGATAAACGAAATAATTATACAACAAAATAAAAACAAGCGTTACACAACATTCGCGTACAAACGTATACGGCAAACAACGTTACAGTAATTAGTAGTGGCCGATGATTATAGTGTATATAATGGAACGATGTCACGCGGTTGCGAACCGTTTGAAACCCGCGCGCAAATGGCATAAAACCGTTCGCATAAAACTGCATTGTAATTGTTTCTCGTATACATTTTGTATACGTCGCGAAAACAAATTCTAAACAAATCAGACACCGTAATAATAGGGTACGTAACGTAGCGTTTTAATCGTTATTTTGCTCACGCACAACGGATTCGGAAGTAAGTAGTGGAAAAAAAATGACCGTCACGGCAGATCCGGCCGCTTACCGTCGCCGCAATTTACTGGGAGGCGAACGCGGGAAAAGCGCGTTATTCGTGAAAATTCTCGCGAAAACAAACTGCACGAACCACAGTGGCGAAGCGTGTCTGTGCAGGCCGTAAATCCAAAAGCCATTGTTTCAATAAAAACGTGGACTACAAACCGATCGAATTGGAATAGATCGATTCGTCAGAACCGAGCGTATAACGCGCAGGCGATCCGGGACAAAAGTTTCCGCGAAATCGTTCCCCCGATGCTGGCCAGCAGAAACGTGCGTTCTGACGGCATCGGGAGAAGAAGAAGAAGACACTGCGAACACTTGACGGCAACGCTCCAAAAAAATCTGCGATCTATACGGCGGAGACGAAACGAAAGACAACGAAAACATACGCCGGACGAAGAAGCAAGACGCACACTGCGCGGTGTAATAAAACACCAATTTAACGGCCTCGTCAGAGCGGTTAATTAATTAATTACAGCGTCGAAATTGCCGCCGCCATTATAATTAATATCGGGTGTACGCCGTGTGCCGCGCGGCCGTAAAACAGTCACAACAGTATTCGGCCGTTTTCCACCGTTTCCAGTGGACTTTTCACACCACCCGTGCGTTTTCGTTATTTTCACAGCGCGGGGTCTAATCTCCTACTAGAGCCGCGCCGTCGTCGGACGAAATTTCCAATATTCCGGAGACGATTTTATTCTGTAGAGAAATCGTTTTTTTGTGTTTTTTATTTTCACGAGTGCGAATTTTTCACGACCAGCCCAGTTCCAGCTTTTACGTGACATCCGTAATATTATTATCATCATACGTAAGTACCGCACCGTTCGGTATTTTCTCGCTCGCGCGCGATTATCCGCCGCCGCGCGGAGCAAACCGTTTTGTGGACACAAACGTTGAACCCGGCGTGTGTTCGGTCGGAAAATAACGCCGCGTACGATGGCGCGCAGCATCCGCGCCCCCTCTCACGATGATAGACGATCGCCGCGCGAACCGAATCGCGTCCGCCGGTCGCCCTAAACGCCGCCGCCGCCGCCGCCGCAGTTTCGATACCGGTACCGGCGACTTCGGATCCGCGATATCGCGCCGTCGTCCAGCGTTTTTTTTTTTTGTCGCCGCGGGTGGTTTTTTCTAGTAAATTTTTTTCACACACGGTAGAAACGAATCTTTCGTCGACGATCGGGTTTCGTTTTCGGTTTCAAAACTTTTTCCCGCGTCAACACCGTGCGCGCGGTTATGAAGTCCACCTACCTAATATGACAACAGTTTTCCACCAGGTAACGTACACTGTTTTGTTGTTTCGAAACGGGCCCCCGATCGTTACAAACGACGATACGTGTCTTCACGACACGATACACAACGTGACGACAGTATATTTGCTCGAGTCGCTAATCGAGCAAATAAAACGCGGTAGGGTCTTGTCCTCTAATGAATCGGCTGTGAGAACAAAATTAGCGGTGCATAGAGGTGTGCAGAAAGGATGGAAGCAAAGAGTTTTTAAATTAACACGACCGTAAGTGTACAGTGTCCGGGCAGTCACGATAGAAAAATAAGTTCACGCGGGAACACTCTATTCGCACTGACTATCAGCCGAGCTTTTATGCCGAGCTTTAATTTCTCGAGTACAGGTTTATAATTATGCGCGCGGATTGATTTTTAACACGCGGGAGTGAGGTTGGTGCAAGGAATCTAAATTCACGCGTGTGCAATAATGCGGTGTTTATGCGAGTTCCTTAAGACCAACGTTAGTTATTTCACTAAACATAGTGCGACCGTGAGGTTTTTTTTGATGATGTTCTTTCCATCTTTTATTTCGAAAATCGTTAATTTTAAGTTTTTACTCCGGCAGGTCGACTGACGCATTTGACCGTCCATTATAATAACTCTCCTCCGTCCAAAACCGCTAAAATCGCGAACAGAAAGCCGCGCGAAACGTTTAAAAGTATTATAATTCACAGTCGTATTGTTAACTTACAGCTGCCCAATAGTCAACTCGTCTCGGGTAAGTTGATCGATTTCTTGAAAAAAAATTTAGAACTCGAATAATTTTTTACCGACTATTTTAAAATATGCTTGTAACGACTTTGAGAAACGTCCGTAAATATTTCCGACACTTCGAGAGTCCCAGCGGTCAACCTGTCGTTTGCGTCGTCGACTACTCTCACACCCCGAGCGACAAAACTTAAACATCCATCCCGCATCCTTTCAATCCTACCGTTCTCCGCAGTGTACAACGATTTACATAGCTAATGCAGATTATAACAATATTATACGCGTTCGCTGCTGGTCGTCTTAAATGTTTTCATTCCTAGCGATGGAACGTCATTACAACCGCAGACAATGCGTTTCTGCTCTAAATCGAAAATAATAATTAGTCGGCCGACTGTTCGTATTATTATCTTGTGCACATCCAACTCGTCCACTCTTCTCGCGCCGAAGCACTGCGTTTCCGCTCGTCCCGCGACGCTCTCGACATGACGCGATGATCCTTGCACGGGTTAGTTTTGTACGCGCCAAAATTAAATTGTTGTCAAAAAAACACAGCGATTAATTCGACCGTATCGTGTTTAATCCGTATCTGCAGTACGGTTTCGGTGAGATTCGCGCGTAAAAGAAAACTCCTCGGCTGGTCGCGAGTATTTAACAAACTCTGTTGCGATACCGATATTTTACACTAAACGCGCCGTAAAAATCTTCGTCGACAAGAGTTATTGCTGCATGTCTTACCACACTTGCAAAAATAAAAAAAACTGCACAAAATCGACACGGCGAGTGAAAGCGCGAACAGGCAGTTCTTTTGTTGTCCGCTCGCGCCGATGATATTACAAGTCTCTCATCGAGTGGACAAAAGAAACGCGCGCGTGTTATACGTCGTGTTTTTCTTTTTTGGAAGATATTTTCTGTTTCTCTCTCTCTATCTCACACTGTTATAAAAACGATCGAGCGTGATGTAAAAGTCCGATGGATTTGGGTTGATAACAATGTGTATAAACCAAATTTTGGAACAATAGGAGAACCACCTTGAACGGAATCTTCGTGTAAAAGTTTCGGACGTTTCTCGCGTAACTGCGAAATTTCCTCTTTGCCGAGTCTCGTTTTACTGACGACATCGCGTCCAAACGCGTTCTGCGGACACACGTTTCTTTTTCGGACCCATTTCGAGTACTTACACGGCTACACTTAAATAAACGGCGATTTCTCCCGCGTTCGTCTGTGTTATGATTTACACGTTATATTGTGGGTGGGTACATTTGGTTGCATTGTTCGGTCATGTCATCAATATCGTTGTTGAAAAGTTCGCGTTTAACATGCTTTGCGTTTTTCTACGTTTCGTTTTACTCACAAAAACGCGTAAGAGCTGCGTCGGATTTTCGCGGATTTTTCGCGCGCGGTTGCAGCCCGTCCGATGTAAAACATTTCGTTATCAAACGGATTATCGCAGTAAACACAATATACATATGTTTTTCACTATACGACCGGATTTCAGCTAAATGGCGAAAAAAAATTTCATTAACAGGCTTTTGGCCCGGCTTTTGTAGAGGCGGCTATTGCGATGTTCGTACAAACTTTGAATCAAAATTAGGTGTTATGTCGATAAAAAATTGTATTCCGTGGATTTCTGTTCGAACCCGACATTTCGTGTACGCTCCTTCTCTTCACACGGATTTTAATATATCCGTGAATCCGTTCCGATAATAATATATGCTATAGTTGAAAATCTATAACACGACGTTCGGCTAAACCGGTTGGTCTGATTCGCTCGAAATGCTCATTATATTGTTGCGTATGTGTGTATATGATGGCCGTGCGGTTATGAGGACTGCAGTTATTATTATTATAATCGGAGGAAAAAATTTAAATGAAACAAAATAAAACTCGCGATATTATAAATATTACGTTCGTGTTTTTAGGTGGGCATCCTTGTACACATTTTGCGCTGGGTTTCGTTCAACGGAAGAGGTTCGTTTGACCATGCGACGGGTATTTTTTTTTTTTATTTTCGTTCGTCGATTACTCCGCCAGTTACGAACCGAACTTGATGATTTTTTTTTTTGCTCGATGGGTCAGGTTTTATAGGAAATCATTTCATCGTTTTTTTAAAAACATCATACGGGAAAATCGCGAAAACGGTTAACGAACTATTCTGAGTTGCGACACGGTATGAATTATGTGAGCACAAAAAGTACAATCACGTTCCACGCTAAAAGTTATGAAACGTAATTACAATTTTTTCTAGTCGATGCCGCGCATACCTATTATACTTGATAAAAGAAAACCGCGTTCCTCGAAACTTTTTTCGCTCTATTCTATAATTGGTTAGGTTATTGTAATCAATAAATTCGTTCGGTCCTCGTACTTTTTTGCAAAAACTTTTTTAGGTTATTTACAATGATTAAATTTACGTAGATTGTTTTAATTAAATAGCAAGTTGGACGAATCCAAAAAAAAAAAAAATTGATAGCATTTTTGATTCGGCATCATTGTTTTTACAAAGATGTTTTTTTTTGTTTTTCGGTCGAGTGTCAACAACTTTTCGTACGGTAGGAATGTTCCGATTTTCAAAGTTAGTACGTCTAACGAAAGGTCCATGAAGGTCCGGTGGTGTTTGGGTCGAGTTTTTTCAAACTTTGCTCACTTTTTGAGTTTCACGCTCCGAAAACCAAAATAAAACGTAAATTTTACGACGAGAAATGTGAAATTTTCAAGGATTTCCTTTTATTCGAAGCGTTTTTTTTTTTTTTTTTGAAATTTCGATATTATTTTCCGAGTTATGTGCCGAAAACGACGGAATCGCCGCGTCGGAGGAACACAGGCATTCCACGTAGTTTTCAAACTTTTACGTATTGATAAGTAAGATACGGCATAAAAGTTTTTGCTAGGTGTTTTTAATAGTTTTCCGAGTAATGTGACACTACTCGTTAGGAAGTACGGTTTTTATCGGGACGTATAGACAAAGCTCAGAACGGGTTTTCCGATGGTTTTTATCACATCGCTATTCCAGTGGCGACCCCGCTGCACCCAACGCGTATATATAGTCGCCGTACCCTCCGTCAAACCACCCGCGCGACCCACAGCGGTGCACCGGCTGTTTTTTTATACTTTGCGGCGCTTTTTTTGAATTCGGTTTTTATTCTTGCCTTTTTTTTTGCATTTACTGTCGTATAATTGACGCGTGTCTGCTGCAGAAAACGCGTGCTGCATGCGGAATCCGCAGTTATAACGTACACGTGACGTGATGTATATAACGTGTACATACGTTATCGTTGTTATACTATCGTCGTCGCTTTTTGTCCATAAACGGCGTGCTGCCCGAAGGGGGAAAATATCCCGGAGACGGCGGTAGTACCCATGTATGATATGACGTATAACGATGTTGTTATAATACGTACACCGGAATACGCGTTTTGTACACGTTTTCTATACAGACGCGAACGATTTTTACAAAAACAGCGGCACGTACGGTGCGCGACGTGTCCGCGGTTGGGTTACGGTCAACGCGTGCAGGGGCGGAAATGTCGGGCGGCGAGTGTGTACAGAGGTGGAAAACTCGGGGATCACTCGGGGTCGCGCGGGGGTAGTTTGACGGAGTGCACCCTTTGGGCGGGTGGGCCAAAGGGTGCAAAGGAAGTTGTGGTTCAAACGTATCGTCTGAGGGCGATGACAAATCGCCATCGAAAAAACGCGTCTGAGCTCGCTGCAGTTGTCTAACGAGTGATGGATTGGAGTGACGTGGCACGACCGACGTTGTGTTCGGATTTCGAGTAAAAAAACCCGAAATAAATTAACCCATTCACGAACGAAAAACCTGAAAATCTAAAAATGGCCTGAGATCAAATGAAACTTGATGAACATTTTTTTTGAAACTGTACGGTGGTACAAAGACACGTAATCGTCTAAAATTTCAAGACTCCTCGACGTTTATTTTCACGGAGAAATAACTGTGCACGCGACAAAATATCGTTTTTAACGGTTTTTCGCAATCATTCGGTTGTTTTTCCCGTCGCGTTAAAAAACTATTGATAAAATCGACAGACGACCCCTTCAAAGTAGGGTCCGATTTTCTAAAAGAAGCACGCAGAAATCGGCGCACTCTTTCTGGTAGAGGTCTCGTTAACAGTATAACAAAATAAAAACAAAATAAACATCGTTGTAAAACCACTAGCTTCCTCGCGGACGCTCAGAATCTAAAATAAATAACTGCGATAAACTAAGATTGAATGTATTCAATTTATAGATTGCTCGTTCGGTTCGATGTTTATCACGAAAAAAAAAAAAACGATCATATGGGTAAGATAGAAAACAAATCTTCTTCTTCTTCGTCGGGTTGTTCTGCAGTCTTCCGACCGCCTTCCTACGGCACTCTCCATGCCTGTGATATAAAATTTGTCCTAGGTCCTCCTATTCCTTTTTTCGCCGGGATAATTCCTTCAAGGACCACTTGCACAAGACTATCACGTCTCAAAGCGTGTGTCCTGGCCAATGCGATTTTCTCACTTTGATGGTAGGGGCGTTATTTCTTTCTTTTTACTCGTTGAAGTTAGTACTTTGCGTCGTTTGTCACTCTATACATACACGCCGGTAGTACCACATCTCAAACGTGCTTCGATCGCTTCGTTTTCGTCGTACGTCCATATGCCGAGTATAACGCCAAAAAGTTCATCTCGGATATCAAATTCAGGGTCACCTACCTACTACACTTATAGGTGCAACACTATTTACACTTACGGGAAGTAGTGTGAACATTTCGTCTCGTGCCAAGCGTTTGTTTTTGGTAAAAAAATTCGTCTACATTCCGGCTGAACTAAAGATTTCCTCATAATTTTTTTTTTTCCGGTTTTACGTTTTATAGCGTGCGCATCACACACGCGATTAGGGGTCATCGCTCTGACACGCAGGATTTTCGGGGCTGTTACAGCAGATGTTTTCGATGCAGAATTTTACAAAAATATTTTTGTACTGCAGTTACCATCGGTATGCAAACGAAGAGCGCCGCTTGTGCGTGTCCGGCCCAACACACGAGTTTTTCAATCCGAGAATGCCGCGCGGTGTTCAAAAGCTCAACAATGCGTTATTGCATTTTATTGTATGCGCAATATACGTAATATCTACTCGTATACGTACATTTTACACGCGTTTATTCGTTATAATTTACGAGTATTATAATCTGAGCATGTTTGTATGTATAATACTTATAGGGTAAATGGAAATTTTTTGTTGAAAACGCTGCACGACGTGGGTCGAATAAATTGGCTTTATAATGAATATTTATACGACCACGTGATGTATAGTGCAGGCACAGCTGGTATGTGTCGTTGCCGGGATGACAAAATGAAAAAAGAAAAAAATCGCATGAACTTGATATCGTCGAAAGACGGCCGCAAACGAGTAGAGTGCATCATCTAGCTGCAGTCCTGCTATACGTGTATACATACATACATCTACCGTACGATAAGGCTCCTCGCTATGAGACACACGCCGTACAGTATTGCGAAATTGCCGTTTCGCATGGCGTTCCCTTGTTACTTACAGTCGGTTTGAAAGAGAAAAAAAAATGATCGAATCCGGTTTTCGGAGTCTCGACCTTAAATGGTCATTTAACCCGGATGATTGTAATAATTGGATATTAAAAACATTCTCCGATAGACGCGATTTTGTTTTGTTTCTTGGAACCACTCTGTTGGATAGTAGGTACACATACCTAGGTAATTCATAAAAACGCATCGGTATACGGTAACGGCTGTTGTATCTCGAGTTCAACGCTCGTGTCTCGATCGAGCAGATCGCGTAAGGAGGGTGTCGGCCACCTATAAATAATAATAATATTGTCAGTTCACCGCAGTTGCTGCTGCTGATGCACCAGATGGCGAACAGCGGTTTTATTTTTAGGAAATTTATTTCGGGAAAATAAAGCACACGTGGGTGAAGGGACGGTGTTAAAACGTTCCAGACGACTACCTGCTGCTAACACTGTGCTGGTGATTTTGTGGATTTCGTGTGCTCAATATTTGATCCGTAACAATATCATGACGATGTTCTGTTCACATGTATAATATATTATACAGTCTCTACGCCGTCGTGTAAAATATATTTATGACACCTACGTAAAAAAAACTTTCGAATTTCAATCGTAACGCCGAGACGTTTTTGTAAGAAAACTGTTTGCAAAATATACAGTAGGATGAAAGTTCCTCGCGCTAATATATATGTCGTGTTGAAATTAAATTGTTGTTGTTGAGATATTCGTACTAAGAGACTGTCATAATAGCATTGCAGTTGGGTAACTGTTTGAACTTCAGGATCGATTACCGTTAATATATTTTGTATCAAAGTTGAAATACACATGGTGATGAGTACAAGATATTTTATGACGAATCTCATATTCAAACCGAAACTTATATGTCGACGCAAGCAAGAAGAGTAGTCTTCTGAGGCACCTTCTACGATTCCAATCGAGTACCACACTTGGACCGCTAATTCTTTAATTTTAAAATACCTCGTACGTTTGTCTAAAAAACACGTACAGAGGTACTTTGCGAGTATTTTTATACACAGCGATTCGAGTGTGCGAATGAAAAAAAAAAAAAATTGGCCAACATTTTAACTCTTAAAAAAGTACATGAAATCACGAATCCTCTCTTGATCGGTATTAAGCGTTGTTTTACTTGGAAAATAAAACGTTAAATCCCACGATAATATATATGATAAAATCATTTTTTTTTTTTTTATGATCGCGCGGGACACGACATTGGTTAAACGATATTCAAAATCGTTTTACGAGAGATAATAATAATAAGAGATGAAATCAAATGGCCAACCCCATAACTATGTCATGTTGTATAAGGTACTGATCATTATGATGCACGATAATTCTGAAAGCCGTATAAATAATACGTCGCGGCATTTATAACGAACGCTGTAAAATATACTTGTATACTTTCGTTTAAAAATTGATCGCAGTCTCAAGGTTTCTTCGCGAACTTAATAAAACATAAAAAAGTAGCGACGTGTAGTAAAATCGGTGTTTTGTCTGGACGTTTATATCACAAACATGACCTATATGGGCTCCTCGGAATTCGTTTTAACAAAATACGCATTATTGAAATGTGATGGAAATCAGAAATCAAATTCACGACGTTTTACATTAGGCGAATATACACGATGTAAAATATCCGTGTTTGAAGCACGAATTTGCATACTTACCGAAATTTTAGCGATACAATACTCGTACATTTTGAATCTTGGTTACATATATATCATAGTTATAGGGAGTTGACCGCGATTCGCATTTCGAAACGTACATACACAGCCCATGACGAATAAATGTGTATTATTATAATGACAAAATCGTGATGGTAAAAAAGTGCAAAGCACCTACACTTAGGTATATGTAGTCTTCAATGAATTTATTTTCTTTACCACGCACTTTTACACCCACTTTATACGCAATTATTATTATGATACGCAGCTGCGGTAGGTAACACACTGATCAACTTTACTCGGACTAAATAATTCGTTATTTTCAGACATTTTACATTCCGAGCGTTATTGTTTTTACTATGATGTTTTTTTTCTTTCTATCAACAACTTTTCGGGTAGAAGGAATGCTCAGATTTTTCAAGACAGTACCTCTACTGATACTGAGTACGTGGACTCCGGTTGAAGATTTTTATTCGCCTACTTTTAGAGTTAATTCCCAAAAACCGAAAAAAAAAATTGAAATTTTGAAGAATTTCACGGCGAAAAGTTAGAAATTTTAAGATTTGTAATAAAGGTAATGCAACTATTTTTATAATCAGTAACTTTTCCGATGGTTTTAATGACTGCAACATGATATTATGGTCCTAGTGTTCTTTTAGTCTTCTTGCTTATTTTTTGAATAATACCCCAAAAACAAATTAAGAATTTTACCGCGACATTTTGAAACTCTCAGGTTTGTGATGTTTTCGTGTAGAAAGAGCGCTCTGATCTTAAATTTTAACACTACAAAAAAGATGAGGTTTTAAATTATATCTCATTCCAAACAAATTTTCGAATTTTACATTTTTCTCGAATAATAGTCCAAAAACACACAAATGTATACTAAAAGACTTGCTGGAGCGGCGAGTACTCGTCCGATTGAGTTGAAACCGATACCGTTACAATCGGTTGGCCATTACGTATTAAAATTTCGGACCATTTTAATTTGTTAAATTTAGTTTTCACCTGGACGTATTCTAGATAAGTGAGCTCAAAATCGTTTTCCAAACCAGTGACCCACTCAACTCCGCCAAACTACCCGCGAGATCTAGACTGATCCCGGATTTTTTCAGTACAGTGTTGCAAACGCGTACAAAACTCGTAAGAGAAACATCGGTTATACCTCGTACCGTATATTATATTTACAGTGAAGACGATTTTTTAGAAATACGTATAATATTTATTATTTTCAGGGTACTCTGCATTACGATGTTAGGTACGAGTGAACAATGCACGTGAAATAGGTACGTGGCCAGATGCAGTGAGGGGTAGAGCATATCATAAAATGTTGAATACAATACACCGATTAAAACTAATAATTATACGTACGTATATAGTTTCATTTTCCAACGTAACTATGGCACGAAATCATTCTTAATCTTTCAAAACAATAATGATCGTAGTATGCGGTTATTACCACCAAAACTCGATCGGTCACTCCTCGGAACCTAGCCGCCCGTATAAAAGAACCAAATATTACTTGTATTTTTTTCACGTTACTCTAGAGGAATGTTGTGAAGAAACGTGAATCGTATGTATCGGAAACTTATTAGATATTTCTATTGCGGCATAATTGAATTTCGTAATCGAATAATCTTTTACCGTGCGGGCCTTGAATACGACACAAAAATGAATTTTACGCGGTCATATAATACAATGAGCGCCACCGTGAACGCTATAACTCGGCGTATGCTTTTTCTCGACCTATTCAATAATACTCATTATTTCGTATAAATTGGCAAAATACATGTCGCGTACGACAGTAATAATAATCGTAGGATATTACATTTTTAACGACGCTATTTTCGGTTTATATTGTCGTCGTCGTAGTTATGGCATCATCGTCGTATACAATAATGTTACAAAAATATTCACAAAAACGGTTACAATGAAATCCAATTTGGCACATTTTCGATTGAATAATAGCCATAATCGTTATAATAATGTTTTAGTGTCCTACGAATCGAGCACATACGTTTTTATTTGTTTAACAGAAAAACTATGACTATGCGGCGTCACCACCAAAGGCCGGGCAAGTTAACTATTTTTTTTTTTTGACTCGTCGATTGAAAAAACGAGTCGAGTTAAAAGCAAATTTTTTAATTTTATCAACCAACAAAACGTAAATAATTAACTTAATGCTAAAAAAAGTAGATAATATTTCATATTTTTAATTCGTACACTTTCGTAGCCTGTAGTGAGACGTAAATAAAACAAAAAATGAAATTAAAAATGATCCAACTAACGCGTTCGACGGTTCGTGTAGTGTGTTCCGTACGACATTTTTCAGAATTCTTATCGCGGCTGTATAATATAATATAATATCGTTTGAAAAAAAAAAAAAACGTCTCAATAATTTGCGTGCGACAGGAGACGGGAGAAGAAAAGAAATCGACGTTTCAAAATATTGTTCTTGTGGCGATCGACGAGAAGGAATATTTGAAAATTGATTTCTGTTAACGTTTAAATGATTAGTGCGTTTATAGTAACGAAAAAAAATGTGTGTTTAAAATACTGTTTCGTCATAAAATAAAACGATTAAACGACGGCCATAACAAACGAATGCTTTCACCCGAACGGGTACTCAGACTGTCGGTAGGTTCCGAACTTTTTGCGCGTGTCCCGCCGATATTTCTACACGATTTACCACCTACTGTCGTTTCGATTTCTTCTTTTTTTTTCCGTTATTCACCGCACTCGATTCGTCGATACACAAGCTGTGTTATATATGTTGTTATACGATCTCAACATTATAATACCATAAATAATCGTTGTTTTGAAACTACTTTTCACGACCGCGGAGCGTCCGACGACCCCTCGTCGCGCAAACTCGCATTTTGCCACCGCGTTATTAACACTTACTGCAGCGGGTCTGATTTATCGATCACGGGTGTAACGATGATATTGTTACAACCGTGTGCCGCCTCAGACATTACGTGCATGCGCTAATTTCCTATTTACGTTTTCATCGCAGCCACATCACGTTTTACACACCGCGATATTTACGTGTGCAAAGACACACACAATATTTACGTATTATGTTCAATATTGGTCAGCGAATGCACGTTACTACGGGAAAAATTTAGTACGTCCATCATAATCGGAACGTAAATAAATTGAACTGCAGCCGGAATCAAATCGACTGCGGAGATGACGTTGGCGATGCGAAATGCGTGTTATCATTTTTTAACACAATTTTTTACGCGATTGTCACCTGCGTGCGCAATCGTCAACCCGCAGATTCTCGTCGCCGAAGAGTTGCACACAAGAACAACGTTTGGCGATTATAAAAATGCGGCCGTTTAAAATCGATGAGATTTTTTCAATTTCGATCGTACCGTGATATCGTTGAAAATAAATCAACGCACTTTCATTCGTCTTGTGAAAACGTATATACAGCGTACCTGGACATTAGCAGACGGAACGAACGTTTCCAGACCGTAGCAACAGTTTGAGGAATCGCTGCATTACAATATTCGCATCGTAAAATCCGGAGTGCCCTGTACAGCTGATATATAATTAATACGCCTGTTCTCTCTGCTGTTCGTTCTTGTGCAGTATACCGGTCACGAATGATACACGTATGTACAGTATTAACTGTGCGATAGGTTATAATACGATGATATTACCGTTGTTACTAGGAGAGCTAGTTAGTGTATCTGTCCCGTAGTAGTTTTTTGTAATTTTTTTTATCAAAACGAACGTCTAAGGTTATTACATAGGCTTGTGTTGTTACGTTTATAGAAACGTAACAACTTATCTTACATTTTGTCAGGTTTACCACTAAAAATCAAAATGCAGGTACGTTTTTGGTATCAAAAAATTCAGAAAAATCCCAAGTATAAACTGATAAAAGGGCGTGTGTTCGACTACACGGAACAATGAATCGACCACGCTCGGGATTCAGACGCCTTTAAAAAAAAAATTATAATCTACGTACGAAAGGGCGCTGCTGTATTACAATATTTGTCCGAAACCGGCGTTTATACGAAAACGTCAAAAGGGGGTACCGCCATTATAACGCGTGTTTCTAGAAGGGCGTTGATAAAATTTTTAATTTGATAGAAGAGCGGCCTGTACAACAACATTGTTATTCTTCAAATTGAACGTTACGGGTAGTTTTATCGTCTACACGTTTATAACACGCGATTCAATGTCGACGATTATTTGCAATTTTTCCGATGAGATTTTAGGATTTTTACGGTGCTGTCGTCAACGCAGGTATATTATGGACAAGTAAATGTACACGAGTACGCTGTGTTATATGTGCACAGTCTGCGGGCGGCCGGCGCGAGAAAGGTCTGCAACGGCGGCGACTGCACCGCTGCGCAAGTTGCGACTGTGCAGTTGTCCAGCTAGACCAGAGCCGCATTCCTGGACCTCGTTGGCTCGTATATATATAATAACGTATGCGTATTATACCTCCATAGTACGCTGTAAATAATAGGTTCGGTATGTATTTGTACATACGTGCGAGCGTTGAAGTCGTTTTCCGACAGAGTTCTTTGTCGTCGTCGTCGTCGCAGAAATAGTATTACAATACATAATGCGCTGTATACACCTACCGACACACACACACGCTTGTGTTAACACAGGCCAAGGTTGCCGCGGCTGAAACTCTCGGGGGGCACCGGACAAAAACGGATTTTTTCGAAAAAAATTTGTCAGAAAACGCACCTCGGGGTGGCCGTTTATCTCTCGTTTTTTTTTAATTGTTCACTAACCGAGAGCGTGATACGTCACAACGACTCTCTAATATTTCTGAAGATGTTGAGCTGTTCCTCCGCGCAAACTCTGCTCAAGATCGTAGAGTGTCGCGGCCTCAATTCCGTTGTCCTTTGGTCTCGGGGACTTTAGAGTTTAGAGCTAAGTACTCCCCAACCCAAGTGTCGTGTCGTGTCTTACACTCGTTCCTATCTTGTTTAGCTGTTCCGTTAATGATACCACTTCATCACAGTCCTCGGACGATTGCGTTGTCGGTTATACTTTTGATCGCGGTCTCTAAATATTAAACATTGAGAAAGTTACACGTCGTGCAAGGCGTTGAAGCTTCTTGGTTTCGTTCAGAGAATCTCGGCCAAATTCAATTCGTCTAGTTCCCTTAAAACTGTACCGTACTGTTCGTTTGTTCGGTATGTTCTGGTGTACCTATATGGCATGGTTATTAGGGATCCCCGGGACACACTTGACGGTAGTTATCATCTTAAAAAAGTTGAGCGGAAATTTTTGAAATTTTCGTCTTACGCATATCGAATGTACTCCTCTTGAGTATGCGCCAGTGCTGCATCGTTTTGGGTCGTGTCTACCCTTTGTGATAGGAGAAAGCAGGGTAATCTAACGTTCCTGTCCGAACTAATCAACGGTGGAGTCGACGCTCCTGCCGTGTTATCTAAAGTAAGTTTAACAACTCCAGCTTACCGTTCAAGGTAGGTACTCCGTCCCGTTCCGTTTAGCAGTCCTAACCTTTTAACCGATCGTCCTATTATTAGAATGATGAAACTCACCGCGATTGGAGTTGTGTGCTACAAATGGCCAGTAAAGGGTACGCGCAATCTTGTTGATTCGACCGAGCACAAATGGTCGAACCGATTTCTGTTTACTGAAAAATAGCTTTGTGTATTTGATGTTTTACATCGTCTAATTATTTCGAAATCGAATGGGACTTGATAAATTGAAGGCGACTTAGTTAACATGGCAACGTTGGTCGAAACGATTCTGTTTTCGGGTCAACGGAGTTATGCATATTTGAAGTTGTGCATTGCAGTTCACTTGTATTCTAAAAACTTTTAGAGTATTTTTTGAGATAGGCAAAAATTTTCGTGTTGCGTGGCAAGAAATCCACTCTCACTCGAGTAGGCACTGCCGATGATTTTAATCGAACACACACACATTTGTGTGCGTATACAGTGCACAATAAAATAATTGTTTCAGCGTCTTAACATGTACAATACATATATAGGGACATTTTTCCGTTTTTAATCTTTAAGCCGTATAATATACGTATATCAGTAGGTCAAAAAAGTGTTACATGAATCATTTTGTTATGTTTTAGACACGGCAAACTGTCTCGCAAACCGTCTCGTTTTTTTTTATCGTTCTGAGTAAGCGATCATCTAATTTATATTGTGGAAATTGTCGGCGAACATTTTTTTTTAACAATGCACTGTATTATAATACGTTATGTACACGCAGTATCGATAGTCGATACGCATAAAACAAGCAATAAGAATGTGCAGCGATTTTGATTCATTGATAACCGTACGCGCGATATGTTTGCCAGGTACGATATTTGAACTCATAATAATATTATAATTAGCATAATAATATACACCGTTGAGCGTCTATAATTATCTTATTTATTATTATTAACAGCGTGAAGTTTTGACATTTGAGTAGCAAACTGTAATTCATCATCAGGTGTAATGGGCTCCCCGCAGTTCCGTAGAATTCGATTATACTTTGTAAATACACGTACGTATATTGTGTGTTTGCTCTACGATAATATGTATTTCATAACTTTGTGTTGTACAAAGTGTGATTCTTTTGTGATTCTTTTTGCGCTCTCGTTGTTTCCGTATGGATTTTTATGGTTTATTTTCCGCATAATTTGAAAATCAATCGGCGTTAATGGAATTCGTTTGTTCGGATGATTTATTATTACGACCGTAGATCCAATATACGAGTTTTGAGAAAAACAGTCGCACATTTGTGAGAAAGGTTAAGAGAGCGTATCGAGTGAGATTCGAGAGTTGTAACGCTCTCGAAAGACTTTTAAACGCGTGTCCAACAATAAACAGCCAAAGATAAGCAGTGTTACAACATTCATGTTTTTAAGCCGTTAGGACTCGTTTACTATAAAAAAAAAAAAGTCTGAAACCGTAAAATTAATCTACAAAAGTTTTCACGTTTGATGTTCATTTGCTCGAACAAAAGGGTGCCGAATAAAACAGTATAAAAACGTTACTATACACGAAAAAAATATTACTATAGAACAATATATATATATATAAATTGTGTTATTAAATGATATTACAAATATATCGGTTATTTAATACAATTTTCGGAACGCTATTACAATGAAGTACGCCCGACTGTATTGTTACTGTATCGTGTATCAGTAATGAAAATATTATAATATTTATAATAGTCGTTACAAAAATAAAAAATAATATTATTACAATATAGGATGTACGTTATGTTTGTCTGGGAAAATACTAATGTAAAACGCGTTTAATTTTTTTTTTTTATGTACGTTTATTTTTTTATTGCTAAATAATATGATTTTATTTACTTTATAGCAAAAAAAAAAATACCTGCACATACGAGTTCGTGCAAAAATACATCGTCAAAAGAAATAATAATATTTTGATAATTATCAATATTGCTTCGTATTTATTGCTGTAAGTACGTGACGGAATGCGGTTGTTCAGCGCTGCCGTACAGCAGTTTCGCGTCGCGTCCGTTTTGTGTGCGGGGATCGCCGGGATATCGAAACAAAATAAAAAGGGTCGTCCCGTGGGAGAAGAGGTCTGAATTCCCAATGGTTGTCGACTATTTCGAATGTTAATTTAGAGCTCTCCCAAATCTCACGTCTTTATCTGAAAAAAATCCCTTAAAAATCAAGGCCGGCCAAGTTGACTAACTTAAAATTAACGCTTGTTTTCGATTCACACGCGTACCTACGCGTGCAGTAGGAGGTTTTCCTCCGCTTCGACGTATCGTTTTTGCGATTTCTTTTGACATTTTCTTCTCGCCCGACCTAACCCGACACGTTAAATTAAAAAAAGAAACGACTTATCGAGTTTACAACAAAAACAATAAACTATACGAGGCATAGTTTTAACTCGACTTTTTTTTTAGCGAACGTTAAAAATTCTTGCCTGAGACGTTTCCCACGCACAGCATCCGGCGATTACTGTAGCGCGCGGAAGGTATCGAATTTCGTTTTGGCGAATATCGCGCGAGATACGAACGTACGGGATATTATCGATTTTCTCGCCGTGCGGATAACTTATGCGGGCAACGGTAAATTACCGAGAGCGCGTATAATATATAGTTTTATCGTACGTACGCAGTGCTCGCCATATCAGGTATGTAAATTATTGGGTATCTAATAAAAAAAAAAAAAGAGAGAAAAAAAATCGAGAAAAATCATCTACAGTGTTATCCGCGAGTTATCCGGTCGGGATGAAAACGCATCATTTTTGTTTCCCCTGCGGGCAAGGGACCTTCGGGCGTACACATCGCACACCTTACGATATTAGTGTGTCCAACCGTATGATCGTCGCCAAAAATTAAAACGCAGGGCGAAACGGGGGATGAAAAACGATTCGCGTGCGATGATTGTGATAAAACGCTGTTGGTAAAATCATCAGTGGAAAAAAAATTACAAAAAAATCACGTTATCCGGGGATGTTCACGGAATAAAAAACAAAAGACTGATTTCGTCGTGTTGGCGACGAATTTGTACTCGTGTGCGTTATCAGCGCGCGTCCGTATGGGCACATTACGACAACCGCCGTGACTCTTGGAGGATAACGTTTTTTCTTTTTTTTGCAGTTGAATCCGATTTTCGCACGCGAGCCTACTTTTTCCGGACATTTTAAATACGGGTCCCAAAAAGATCTGTTTGATAACGATCGAAAATTTTGGTTTCAAACGAAAACTCGAAGATCTCACCGTCGACGCGTTATGTTTCCGCTCGTGATACAAATCATTAACACTATATACCTCACTCTCTTTCGTCCAACACGTGATTATTACGCGTGTCCGTTTCGTGGTCCAGTGATGCCATCGCGTTAAGACAACCGGTGGTCAATAGCGGTTTGTCAACGAAACGCGGAGAACAGAATCGGTACGATAATCTTTGATTGAACAGATCACTGAACCCGCGTGCGACAGTTTCGGGGCACGACCGTTTTTTCGTGCCCGTAAAATGGCCATTTTGAGTTTGCCGAGACCACCGAAAAAAAAACAATTCGTATGGAAAGCTGTTGTCGTGAGACACCCTGTATTCCTCCCGAGGCTGCGCGGGAACAGTCTGGCGATCCGCGACGCGGCCGACGGGGTCCGGAAAGGTATGCGTACGGTACGGTCACGGGAAAGAACCTTGTTTTTTTTCTTTTTCTTCTCCTCGCCACGTCCGATAAGTTACGGTGCAATCGAATTTATCGATATTATTCGTCCGTTTAAACGGTTCGTTCGTTGTTATTATTATTACCGTACGTACACGCGTAAATTATATTTTTTTCTTTTCACCGCGCGACGTTCCGAGGAAACGTTTTTCGTTCCAATACGGACCGAGTTTCGTACACGTGTTATTTACAATCGGACGGTGTCCACCAGCGCTCGAGTTGGAGAAACGATAACAGTCGAGACAGGGTGAGAATAATTACAGACGAAAATCATTGCCTTCGAAAACACGATACTCTGCAGTTGTACGTGCTGGTACATTTTTCAAAGTGTAACGTTAGCTCAAAACTTTTAACGGACGTAACTATTTGAGTATTGTGCAAAAGTTTCAACTTGTTCGGATCATTGTTTTCGCACAAAGTCGATGTGTTACACGTTTGCCGTAATGTTTATCTTTAGTTTCGTGACTCTTTCAATTTTTACCTTTCGACACCCACCGTCAAAGTTCGTTGACTTTTACCGTTAGAGGTATTTAAAATCGGAACATTCCTTATAAGCACCTTTAAAGTTTTTCACCGGAAAAACTAAAAAAAACGATATCGTCGTTAAAACAACGCGTTTTGTCGCTGCTGAATTTAAAATCAAGGGTACTCCGTCCCCCACGTTCCCCTTTGAGCGCTTCGTCTCGGGTGTCTGAGCAACGAATGTATATTATACCGTACAGAATTTTGTAAGTATACGCACATTAGTATATTACGTACGCTTTCTTGTCTCTTTTCGAGCATTCCGGTACTGCAAGTACGCGGTAAAATCTTGTTGTTATAACAATAATACGTCTGTTATTTTTTTTCATATTATGTGAGTAATAAAAAATATATGATGGCTGCTGGTTCGAAGAACGTATACGATTCTGCAGTATAAACTCGTAGTAAATGTTGTCAATCAAGTAACGCGGCGTTTATATAATTTTAATCATTCCAATCGATTACGACTCATCCAACTCGCTTTAATAGCGCGGATGAAATCTCGCTACATTTGAAGTCATCCAGTCTCTGCATATCTGTATCCTGCGACATTTGCATACGCGTCCGATCGGTTTGGGCTGTATTATATACATAGTGGCTATAATTCTTTTCTTTTTCTTTTCTCCCAGCTATTTGGGGTCGGCCATCTTATACTCCTATCCCTTCGCTTATCACCGCCCTCATATCTTTTTCAATTGTTTCCATCTTTTTCGGTCTTTCTCATTCAACGTAACCGCTCTTACTACTCCAGTTTCTTCTCTCCTCCTCGTCACTGCACCTCCAAACCATCTCGGTCTGTTTTTTCCCTCGTCTTATCCGCAATCGAAGCAACACCAATACTACCTGTAATACCTCTACGTTCCTTATTTTACCCTCTATTGTTACTCCATCTAAACATTCTCGCTACATTCATATTCTGTTCTATCGTCCCGTCGACCGCCCAACACTCCAAACCGTACGACACGGTTGGTCTCACCAAACTCCTGTATTCTTTTATCACCTCTAAATTCGTTGACGAAACTTTGAATTTTTATTGTAGTTTCTCTATCCGTACGAAAACAATTGTTGCCGTTTTATAAGTTTTGCGTGTATTTTGTCGACGATGCAAAAATGTATGTTTTAAGAAGAACGGTGCCGGCCGTGCTTAAAGTTGTACTGTAAAACTGCGCCAAGTATCTAGGCGACCAATGAACGGACCTCGACGGTTTTGTTAAATCCATTCATTTAGAACGCTCGACATTTTGTGTTCGTATTGTAAAATACGTTCACGAACGATTAAAGTTGAAGTTTGAGGAAATTTCACTTTGATTTCTATACAAACAATCAATTACGTAAATCGAGATGATGAACGCCCCGCAGAACATACGAACAAAATACACATTTAAGTGTACCGAGTGCGCAACTCAAAATATAATTTCTGTACACGGTGGATTTGCGTGCGAGTTCTTTTTAACGATTTGCATGGGCGAATAGATGCACTTTTGAGGGCAGTGCCAAAAATTATAAATAGGTTGCATCGTATAGAGTTGCTCGGCACCGTGTTGTTGTACATTTTTATACTTTTCTGTCGTTTGATTATTTGTAAAACGGCAAATGCCGAGGATTCGGTAAAAGCAGCATTGTTCCTGCACGCGTAGCATGTGCAGATGAGCTGTATATCATACGTATCGTAGTTATTCCATACGTAAACCGAAACAAAACAATAGTTTTACTACTATGAAAAATGACTTTCGTCATTAATGAAATCAAAAGAAAACAGTTAAACTTTTATGTTTTTCTCTAACAAGCAACGGTTTTTTAGATTTCAGTACGACCTTACGCAACGACGTAAATGAGCTACAGTAATCTAGTGTTGCATGATAGTACCTATATTGTTGTGTATTATGTTATAGAGGTTTGATTATTATTATTATAGCACATACGAACGAACAAAAGCGAAAGTCCGCACACTCTTTATACCTACATCGTCATTCATTCCATTGTAGTAGTGCGCCGTCCGAGCGGGAAACGGTTTTTACTTTTTACATCAGTACATAACAACACCGTTCTGTACTTAGATCACTGCATACGGCTGTGTATATAATTTACCTTTTACGAATGTTTCTATTTATTTTTTTGTTTTTTTCATCTTTCTTGAAACGTCTTAACCGTCGTGGTGACCGCGCGTGTGTGTAGATATAATTATTACTGTATACATTGAATAAATGTAGTATTTCGTACAGTGAACGTAGACTGCAGTTAGCGCAACGAATCAGGTACAATATGAGGGGTTGAATTGCACGAAAAAAGTCGTGTAACTACATTGTGTTTTCGTCCAACGATCGATTGCGATTTTAAACTGTACGAACCGTACATTGTACAACAGATTACAGAGTACAGCATATAAATAAATACTTTATAAAGATTTATTATAAGATTTTATTAACGTCATTCGCAAATGTAAAGAAATACTTAAACTATATTAGTGTAGACTTAATGACCAGGGGAGATTGGGGATAAGTTGACGCGTGAGGCAAGACGACGAATCTAAATTTAAAAGTCGATAACGGTGTTCCTAAACCGACCTGTTATTACACGTTTGATTCTTTTGATTTTCGGAGATGTTCTTTCTAGTTTTTATTTCGAAAATCATTAATTTTAAGTTTTTACAGCGGATACTGGGGCAGGTTGACGTTATTAATTTGTTAACTGCCTATAACTCTCCGAGTGTTCGTCCGAAATCACTAAAATTGTGTACAAAATTCCTCTAAAGTCATCGCGAAACGTTTTATGTTAACTATAACTCATAGTTGCTGTCAACTTACAGCCACCAATAGTCGACTTACTACCGGGTATGTGGTACCTACCTGTACATCACACTATCTACTGTTTATTCGCGTGACAATTAAACACACGTAACGTATGCATTACATTTTGAGAAATTTTTTATTTATATAAAATATAAACTTCGTAATCAAAATCAAACAAGTCCACGTTTTCATTAATTGTGTCTCTACTTTAGTACTTATATAGCGTGCTTCAGATTTATTAGTGTCATATAGTGCTGTACTAGCTGTAATGTTTGAATATCCGTTTTAATAACGTAATAATAATTACATTTATTGAAATGTGATTGACATTGGTTTTCAAAAACATTTGATTAGTTGATAACATTAAAAACTCAAAAACCAATAACATAATTCTCTGTTGATCTGTACAAATGTATACGTTATAGTTTTAATTTTTAAAGTTATTAAAAGTACAAATTAAAAATCCAATTACAAATACGACGTGTACATGAATTGTTATTTTATACTATTGTAGTATTATAAATACAAAACTATAATATTAACTACTGATTAAATTTCTCGTTACTCATTGTCGTTTTCTATACGTTAAAAGAGCACAAAAACAACTTTTAAATAATAGTGATGAAAAAGCCGTACAATAATAAAAAATGATTTGAAATCTCATTCGTCATTGAAATTACAGACGAATTATTATTCTCAACGCAAAAGCCTGCAGGAATATACGCTGTAATAGGTTTTTATAGATATCGTTTTTCGCGATCTTTAGTTTATTTTACACTATACTAGTATATGTTAACTGCAAAATTAACGTGCACATAACATGCAAGTAGACTTATAACAATAAAATCATAGCACTATTGTTTCGTGATTAAATATTAATCAATTTGAGAATAAATACAGCGATTAAATTGGAGGAAACAATACTACAAGGAGAGAACGCGCTGTAAAATTTGCACCGAATTTGCTCCATCAATGCCCAAAATCAACGTGTTCTCTCGCTGGACAGAGTATAGATGGTTTAAAGACAATGAACTGCAGTTCTCACCTGGATAATGCCATTTTACATACTATGACTACCGGGTTTTTGTGTAAAACTAAAATAAATCGGGATTCCGGAGTCCTTTTTGGTCGAGTCGGATAAAAAACTACCTCAGTTTTGTGTAATATTATAAGCCACGTACTTACTTGATGTATGTAAACACGAAACGGCATATGTATACGACGTATTCCTATAATACAATGAATAAATCGGCAAAAATAGTTTTTTTTGGTACCTTAAACAATGCAGATCACAATGCATGTTCACCAGAAGACACTCCCTCACAAATTTTTTCTACTCCATCGATAGAGTTCTTCCTATCGATACTGTAATGTCTGCAGTGTTCTTGGCTTTCTTTATCCTGACACCATCTCTTCGTATCGGAGGCCATCGATAATGTCACGTGCAATAAGCATTCAAAATTCTAGGTTTTATAAAAGGATATCCGGGAAAATCACAATTCGCAAACTCTGCAAGGAATCAATTCACTTTGCCCGACGACATGCCTATATTATTATTAATGAGTATATGCGGATCGGTCGTTTTGGGAATCATCCGCAGACTGCATGCGAACAACTCGCGAGCGTGTCCGGCAAAGATTCCTAAACGTGACACGTATGTACAAAACAAACTGCCCTCCACATGACTACAATCCCGTTTCTTAAAACTTTTTCCATTTAGCAGATCGTCGTCACACTCTAATAATTAATATTTCCTTCCACACAAAAACTCCTTTCTGATTCCGTTCACTGCTTTTCTTGCACTCGTAAACTTATAAAAGCGTCCCGACCCGCGTGATATCCGCCGATAACTCTTTTGTAGTTTTGTACTCCCAAGCACTGCTCGACCAATTTTATTGTTATTTAAAGAACGAACCTCGCTCAACGACGAGGCTCGCCAATGCCGCGACGATCCGACGTTCCTTCTCCGTCGTAAGATTTTATAATTGTTGTGACGTTTCCATGCCATCTCTAAAGTAAAAACCGTAATAGATATTATATTAATTACAATAGGCACGTACGGAAAACGGTACAATACGCGATAATACTGTACGGATATGTACGAAAATTGTCGTGTAAATCACGATTTTCCGTACGAGATTATTATCATTATGCGCTGTGAGAAAGTTACCGGGGTCATGATGCATTTACGTGCGATAGCCCTAATTTCGACATTATAAATAGTTTTTCCCGAGCAAGGCATATAATATTATAGTATTGTTGTTGTAGTACCCGACGGCATCACGGACGTCCGTAACCGCTATACCGTGGTGTTATTTTACAACCGACGACTGCTGCAACGGTACAAATATTGTGTCTTTCGAGCACAATCGTGAAACAATAATACAAATAATTATATACATTAAGAGACGATAAAAACGTGGAAAAGTATTTAAATACGTCTGCGTGATCGTTTTACCTCGCAGAAACAGTCGTGTTAGGCGTGGAATGCTATAGTAGTATCCTATATTTTCTCTAATAACTGAATAGTACGTACTATGATTAGTATTTTATTTTTAGGTTTGTGTCAGTGCAAGTTTATACTACGTATAAATGGGGAAACCGGGGCAAGATGGACCACCTCACATTAAATCGTTATAAAATGAATGGCTGCGGAGAAAAACGATATAATAATCAGTATTCCTAAGATGTTCAGTATTGACGTTTTAAAGTTTTATAGGTATTTATAAATATCGCGTCATAGGTGCGTTTAAACCTGTGTTATATCCGTGATTCCCCGACTCCGTTCAAATATCAGTTCAGTAGAAAACAATCGGTTTTTTTTTTCCGCAGCCCTTCAAATTTTTATTATCCCACTGAATATCTTTGATTTACGCACTGTTTGAAAGATCAAGTCTTATAAAATAGGTTTCTAATTTTCAAAAACACGCGACTTATGTTTCACCCCATTCTTACCCCCACAGTGAGGATGTATGGGATCGTACAATCAAATCCATATCTTGTTTTCGAGAAACACGATTTTCAAAACAATTTAAAAAACAAAATAACTTTTTAGCTTTTATAAATTGTAACCACTATAATTTCTCACAATTATTTCACAAACTGTGAAATTTTTTTTCTGTCATCAGACGTCCAGACTATTTGATTTTGAAAAGACCGATAAGACTGTACAGTGTATACATAATATTATAGTACTGCTTGCGCATAATAAAATTGTAACCGTTTCCGTGCTAAAGAACCGTATGCAGACAACTCACTATAATGATTTTTACACTGTTTACACATTGCTTTTGGCTATATACAGAGAACGTTGACAAAAAAAAATTATTTATATTTAAAAAAACCAACTACGTTAAAGAACCGGCAATAGATATTCAAAATTGTTGAAAATGCATATTGTCCGTATCCGATCCGTATGTACGTCAGTACCTATAAGTATAGTTTTCGGCTGTCACACAATCACTTTAAAACGGGTTGCTTCTAAAACACGTTTACGTCAAACATACCTACTTAACATGCGCGTTATTAGAACATTTAAAACATCGAAATAGCTGCAAATAATACACGAAAACACGATTGTTCGGTCATTTCTGTACGCGTTATTTTTTTTGATATTTGACAGTAAATACCTAGATTTCTTTCGAACATTCCTTTTGTTTTTCGTTTTTACGCGTGAATTGCGTGCGACAGCTGGTCACACCTATACAACAGCAGCTGCAGCGATGAAACCGTCGGTATTCGGATTGTTATAAAATTAAAATAAATTTAAAAAGCTTTTACGTCCGATCCCATTTCTGTCGCACACAGTTTTGGCGATGGTTCAATTCGAACAGGAATATATATGATAATAATTCTTTTACAAGAAGCTTAATGTATGCCGCGAATTTGCGCGTAGGAATTTAAAAAAAACATCAAAAGCGATTTCGCGCACTGTTCAATACTGCTGCAGCCCGCAAATACGATTATTTCGTCGTTTATTCAACACGTTTTAGCGTGATGCGATTATCGCAAGTATTATAACGGATGTTGTTATTATTCGTACAGTACCTACAGACGAGACTCATTTTTCAGACCAATATTGAGACGTTTCTCCGTTCGCAAAACTCTACACACGACACATATTTTTGCAAACACGAGCGAAACACAACGCTGTTCCCAAAAATTTTAATTTCAGCAAATCGCGCACGTTTAACGCACGAATCGACTGCCTTATTTCGTGACGAAATTTTATACGTGCGACAGCCATCAGGACGCGAGTCTCTATGCACAAATTGCACCAAAGTTTAATACGTTTCTTAAAACTCTGCATCCATAAATAATATAATTATTCGTCAATTCAACACAAATTGTAAGACATTCCCGAATCGGATTGATTCGAAAAGTCGTGTATAAATCGCGTGATAGGTACCTACCGTGATGACCGTTTACACCCACCTACGCATCATAATAATAATCACTCGAGATTCGCTGAAAATGCTTATACATCTTGAACTCAGCAGGATCGTTAAATTTTTATAATAATAATTGCTGCGCGAATGGAATTCGATAAAATGTGTATGGGTACTCAACGAACGGTATAAAATAACAGCGCGCTTTCGCGGGTTTCGCGCACTTCGAATGATAATTCGAAGTCTTTTACAAAAATGTTACGCGGACGGTCGTAGGAATTACACTGTGATTATAAATCAAAACGGCTGGATATTTTTCGTATTCCGTTGACGTTTTTTATAACACCACGGACTTGATAATGTTAAGTTTTATAACGCGATGCGTGTTTACAAAAGTAGGTGGAAGTAATAAAAAAAAAAAATTTATACCATTATTATGACGCCGAAGAAAAATTTGTGGCACGTGTTCTCACCCACGCGCTTATTGCCTACGATACGGCCCTTGTTTCGCGCATAATTAATCTTCAGTGTCGTAAACGTTACCCAGATAATATGTAAATAATCGCAGTAAACAGCAATCCTGAACGTGTGTGTCATTTAGATAATAATTTTGCAATTTATACGCCGCAAAACGCACTCGCGCAGACTTATAAAATAAAATTGCACATTAATTGACGTTCGCAGAGTGATCGAGAATGCACTACGATTACAAGGGCGCGGCTAAGGTTTGCAATTTCTACGCTCCGTGATGGACAGCGCTGCTGCCGATCAAATTTTTTTTCTCCAAAATATCGTGTTCACGTCAGCTTTAGTAATAGTGAATTCAACTATATTGAATAGTTTTCAATACAAATTATTAATAATTAATTTCATTTTTTTTTGGCTTAAAACGCGTCGCTCAGCTGGCGAAACTAGTGTGTTATTTCGCGGTGTCAAAACCGCCGATACTGTGTAATCGTATGTAGAATTCATTTTCCGAGTCGACCACTGAACGTAATATATTTTTGAGTATTTTTTTTTTTCGCCGGATAGATAAAATGAATATCTCAAATGGCGCCGGTTTTGCCGATTTCGTCTCGGCACGCCGTACAAGATCATTCGAATCTGAAAACGTCGCAATTTTCGTACGGCTTTAATTTCAAACGGTAAACGTCGTTACGAAATCTGAAAATCGGGAAAACGAGCGCCCTAGAAGAGAGGAAGGTATTAATTACTCTTTCAAAATAAAAGATAAAACAAATTTCAAACTCTGAAAAGTGAGCTCGCGTTTCGGTATTTTTCCGTACAAATTTTACCCGCATCCGTTGAGTGTTTATTTTGAAAGTATGTTTACTCGATACATCATTGGTACTCGAATTTAACAATTAATTTAATATAATATGGGGACAATATGTTATATTATGTCTAGTTACGAATGTTCCTGTGGACCGGACCGCGAGGGGAAGTAAATTTGAGAGGGCGCGGTAAAATATTTTGTAGAAATGAAGGGGTCAACCCTCAATTCGAGCACTGTTTGATGGTTCATGATTTTGATTTTCAATAGACGAGTATACCTGTCTGTTGCGGTCCACCGTGACCGTAAACTTTAGATTTTGGGAAGGCCTAACATATATTATATACGACAATGATAGTTCTATATGGTCGACTAAAATATTTCTGTGCTCGCACCTCCTACGACCTTCCTCCAGAATTATATTTTTCTATTATGGCCTTGCTGGCCACTTCGTAACCGTTGTGAGGTTGTTTTCGACACCCACGTACAGCTCGTTTTCCGTCGTCGAAATTTCAGGAGCTCCTCAAACTCCGTATTCGTGACTCAACAGAATACAAAACGACCGTGTATTGTAATGAAATAGACGATAAACACAAAGAGACGGTGTGCACTGCGAGAAACACGAATAACGATCGTGTGTGTTAAGTTAAACGCAAAGTGGAAATTACGACTACACAATAGGCATACACATTATTTGTACTTGTCAATGAACTAATTTTATTAGAACGTATGATCTCAAAACAATTAAAAATAAACAAAACATACTTCAAAAAAAACAAAATAACAAAGTATAGTAGAATAACTGAACGAGTCTGCAGTACTTACGCTTTTTTTTTTATTAGTATTTCTATACGTTGCACCGACTCGAAAATAATAAAAGACTACGTATTTTTTTTTTACTATTTTATGCTTTTTAGTTGCTTTTTAGTTATTTTAAGTAGGTTTTGATCTATTGTTAAACATTTTTTTTTGTATCATAATTTTCGGAATAACGTGATTACTATCTACCTACTTCTGCTGTGTTCTCGTAATTTTACACAACGTCTCATTCGCTACTAAAAACAGTTGCTTGTTACCGTAACGGTGTCGCGATTTTTCCGTATAATTTTTTTGTGGTTTTTGTAAAATTTGTCAAAGAAAAAATGTCGATAAAATTTCCACGGTTAGGTACCAGTATCGAACTGTAGAAAAGCAGTATACTGAAGTGAACTGCAGTTTTAACGTGGAACAATCTTCCGAAACCATTATACAGCAAACCGTTTGTGCTTCCGTCGCGGTATTTTCGCCTAACGTCACACAACAACACAGGGATCCGTCCACTGCTGCAGTCAGTTAAGAAAAAAAATGTAATCTTCTACGAACTCGACCCGAAGCCATCAT
Source organism: Hormaphis cornu (assembly GCA_017140985.1). NCBI lineage: Eukaryota > Metazoa > Arthropoda > Insecta > Hemiptera > Hormaphididae > Hormaphis > Hormaphis cornu. The sequence goes on from CM029357.1 coordinate 4,672,028, forward strand.
TACCTATCGTCGACTTATCGTTACATCAAAATAATGTCCATATAATATGTTATTTTATTTATTTTCTTACTTTTCTCAATTTCGTAAACAATTTAAGTGTCAACTCGTATCGTAACTAATGGCCGCGTCGTAGTTGATAAAAAAAAAAAAAAAGAGTATGTTAAATAGATATTTTGTATCATAAAATTGTATAAACTCATCGCGATTGGGAAACTGTAACCATATTTGGATTAACACGCTGTGTTAGATTTCGAACACCTTTTCGAACGACAACGTCATTGAATGCATCAGCCACGTTGTGCGTATTATACTATATAATATTTGTAGAAGAGAAGTCGGTCAATAATCGCAGTGGTGCTATGATATGTTTCGTTCAAATTTGGCCTTCTCCCTTTTACACGCGTAGCTTCAATGTTTTGTTTTTTCACTTTTTGTTCCATCATAATCGACAAAAAAACACTCACGAAACGAAAGTTCGTTTTAAGTTTATGTACACCCTAGCCGTGAAGTATCTGTAGGCGTTAAGGTGTGCAGTTATTTGAGTTACTCGAAAAGCTTGTGGCCTGCACGAGTTTTCCCGCACCATCTTCTAAAATCAAACATTATACTATATACCTTTTTGATGACCGATATTATACACCAGACTAGAACGCGAGTAGACTTGAGACAGATTAAGACCGCGAGTAGCCCCAAAATTTTGTTTTAAATGTTCACTTCTTTCTAAAAGTGAGTTGTTCGTCGCACAATGCGATGATTGTTGGCTTTAACCCCCTGTCTCCCACTGTAAATGTTTTACGCAATGTACGTTTCATAAATGTGTTTATAAGGATCAAAAAAGCCACTGCAGGGAGAAAATATTAAAAAAAAACAGAAAATTTGAGGTGGAACTTTGTAAACGTGGAATTTTTTTTCATCATTCTCAAGTTATATCGATAAGTTTGTACAAATTCAAACTGTACAATCGTTTTATACTCGTATAATCGTTATTTATCATTATTTTTTTCACTCGACGTATTAATTGTATCATCGGTATTTATATAAATCAACAAATTTGCTAAAAAAAAAAAAATTCACGACGTGAAAAGACCCCCCAATGCAAACGCCACTGTATTCTTAAATAAGGAACCACACTATTATCACGTTATTTGTGAGACCGCGTAACATACTTACTATCACGCCAGTCAGTCTGATCAAATCGTATGGTTTTCGTTCAAGACGGATTCTGCTACGAGTTCTTCTGACCGGGTGAATTACTTGAAAAACGTTGCCGCTTTCGTAATGGCGAGTGAACAACTGAAAAAACAATCACAACGGGTTCGTGCGATTAATACCAGAAGAGAAGAATCGGGTGAATACGATCAGTTCAAGAGTCGAGGCCATAATTAATGTACTTTTCAGAACGACTGAAGACGACGGTTATCTGCACGTCTGCGCGAACGGTGTACAAAAACAAGACGCTCAATTTAGAAAAACAATGCGCACAGCAGCGGTATGTGGAGTTCGCAAAATGTCTCTGCTAAAAACGTTACTTTACCACATATTCGCGCTGTTTTCGTACCGCATTAAATTTCTAAAAAAATTTCATAAAAAAAACCGTGCGAAATCATCGTTACACGTACGGACGGAATCATATATTATTATTATTATGGTAAGCCGTCCAAAACCGGTGTGCGGACCCGTTCGGCAGCGCAAACATCGAATCGGTACGATCGTATTTTACGAGCGGCGTATACGGAATGTTTCGTTTGGACCACGTTTAAAACGCGTCTCGTACGATGATTGATTGTTAAATTCGAGAGAATTATATGGTACGAGTTGTATTTTATTTTATAATTTTCGTTTCGTCGAGTATGTATGTTAAGTACCCGGTAAACTTTTGTCATCGACGTACGCGGCAATAACAGTATAACGCGGACGCGATCGTGTGGCTTTATAGTCGATTCGCGGGACGGCAGATGAGCGTTTTTTTCGTTTTTTTTTTTGCTCCGATGTTCGCCCCGAAACGTAATAAATTGCAGAACGAACTGTTCGTCGAAAAATAACAACGCTATACCGAACAGGTTTGACGTGCGGATATACTATAAATATTATTCTTACAAAGCCCGTAACAATTATAAAATGATATATATTTATTGCGACAACGTATTATTATTATGTCGAGAAATATTAAACGAGTTGCAAGCTCGTCCAACAAGCGTAATATCTATCGAATACGGCCGATGAACCGAGTTCGCGTATAACAAGAGAGGCACATCGCTGATGCAATAAACATTGTCGGGAAGACAAAAACGAATTTAAAATAACTGCAAAATTTTAACCGTTTTTAAATATACAGTCGGAACGAATCGAACGAACATCAGACGTTGACAAATCAAACGACTTAAAAACGAAATTGAAACCGTTTAAATGCAATATTATCAATCGTTTAATATACTGTTACGAGAGTTGACGAAATTCGCTAAATTTATATTGTAGCTAAAAAAATTCCCCCAATTATAGAACTTCCGAAATCCGAAGGTACTATAAATTAACTTACGGTTTTGTTTCAATTTAATCCCGTTTGATCGATACTTATTTTTTTGGCTTTTGGAAACTACTGGTCGGATTTTCGCGGGGTTTTAAAAAATAAAATTGTGTCGGTTACAAAATAAAAATCACAACAATTTTCCAACTTGAAACGCCGAAAAAAAAAAATATTCCGACCTTTTAATTTCTGCCACTGCGACAATATTTTTCTCTTACTAGTCATCGGTAAAAATGTTTACGAGTGAGCACCGCACCAACGTTTGTTCGAACCGACGAGGGTTTTCGACGATGGTTTTGTAAAATACAGAGACGAAAAACCACGTAAGCTATGTCGTATTCGTCGAATCGCTAAGAGACTTTTAAACGAAAACGATCGGCCACGTTACTGCAGCGGACAGCAATACAATGTAAATGATTTAAAATTTGCTTTTTCATCCGTCGGAGACATTTCTGTGCGTCTCGTTTGCTCTCAAGCCGTAACGCGCGGTTTTATCCGGCAACACGAGTTCTTTACCGGTTGAAGAAGTAATTAACGCGAGACGACGAGTTTTTTAAAACTGATAATCTTTTAAACGGGTGTTCTTATCGTGTTGTTTGCGCAAAAATACCTTACACCGTAGTGCGGACGCGTTGTGTGCCTACGGAACAAGAAACTTTTGGTAGAAGAAACAATATTTCACGAGCGGCTTGTGAAAATCGCGTCGTAAAAATATCTTTGCAGAATGTACGCAACCTTACTGCTGGTATTATACCTCGTACTCGTTTTTTTGTAATAATTTCTTATCAATTTTTTTTGTTCGGTTCTTCTCTTCCCGTCCTCGCTCGACTAGTATTTTGAGAATTTATAAAAACCGATACAGGTATCTATACACACGCAACAATATTTTATTTATGATAAATCAGGTTTGCCGCAAGAATCTGGTTCACGTTTGGTCGGAAAATAATTACGGATATCATCAGGTACCCCGCATCGCGAGACAAGCCGTATAATAATACGTCGTCGCATTGTACCGCCGATAATGCGTTGTAGACAGTAGTCAGTCGATGACCGCACGTCTTCGGCGTTGACGTTTTTTTCTGCAGTTTTTCGTCAACACAAAAGTATTACGAGTACTGCGGCGGCCAAGGTCGTTTTCGCCACTTAATGCTGGTGTCATATACGTTTGTGTTTTTCCTCTCCGATTCATACTTTTTTTTAATTCTGCGACGTGGGCGTAATCTCAACGGTGCGGACAATGCATTCGCCATCAGTACGCACGCATATAATCACGCCCGTGATGATACGAGCGACTGTTGTTTGTGTGAATGTATACACTTTACGGCAAAAATATCGTTTTTTTCTTAGATTTTTTTTTTTGCAACTATTCCATCTGTTCCGGAGTCGCTCGTACCAAAACTATGTCTTGATGTACACCGGTCACACGCCATCGTCCCGGGGGTCTCTTTTTCGTTGTTTCGCACGCGGTTATTTTACTTATAATTCCTTCGGCAGACGTGTCCGTCCGATTCTTTCGTTACTGCGCCGTACCGTGTCCGGTCGCACACGAGAGTAGTTAGCTCTACTACGCTCGTATTCATCGGTTTCCTCGTTCGTCCCGGGGGGCACCGACTGTTTTTGTCCCAGTGCTGCTTTCCTTTCACACGTTGCTAACTCATCGGGGCTATCACCACAACCCCTAACGCCCGTGCACAAAAAATCAACACACTGTACTACTGTACGCGTACCCCGGTAACGGATCCGTCTTGGATTATGTGTGCATCGACAGTCTGGAAGGGTATCCGTCTCTTCGGGTCGGCGGGATCAGAATGGTCGAGCGATAACCCGTCAGTCTTGCGGGCCGAAAACCCGTCGCCACTACTCTCGGCGTAACTGTTCGAGGAGATTTTAAAACCGTTCGCTAGGAATTGACCGATCGTTTTCGTTCGACCGCGTGTGCTTCACGGTAAGATCCCGTCGAGCGCTCGAGTCGGAGCCGGAGAACGAGAGCTGTTTCTCGTATTCGCGCAACTTTACGGTTCGCTCATAGTCAGCGCGAAACAATCGACGAAAACTGTTTCTTTCTGCCGGTTTCTCAACCGTATCGCGTCACTAATCGAAGACACTGTTCGTATCACCGTCGCAGGCCGATCGGCGTGAGAAAATCGAATGAAAATCCTCCCCCGCACGGCACCGCAAACGCGCTTTTTCCGACTGTAAAATCGTGTCTTCTCGCGGACACCGCAGGGTTGACGTCCTCTTAATAGCGCTAAAAAACCGCCAACGACGATGATAATTAACGAACGGGACGGAGTCGTCGTCTCTCGCATTAGCAGCGCAATATCGGTATTTTCTTTTCGTTTTGACGACAGAGTCGCGCACGCAAACGACTCTGGACATTTGGCACGTCTAACGATCGTGGGCGTCGCCGTCCATTTCGAACAGTGTTGTAATGGTGCTCGTTTATACAATAAACGTTATACACCGCGGCCGCTGTCTCGCGGTAAAGAACGCGCGTGTCGTGATGATAAAATGTTTTAAAATGTAATTATAAAACGTAATATTCGATTAATTACAGTATCAAAGCGTTTACAAAACGCGTAACGTCCGTTGGTTAGCAGTGGCGTGCGCGGGTTGAGTTCGACAGTTGCTGAGGTTAGGAGAACCGCGTTTAGTGCGATAACAACAACAACCACCCGTTTGAAAATCCCTCCCCGTTTCAACAAGTCGACGTTTTTTTTTTATGATTTTCACCTCGTCGATGGTGTTTTTTCGATTTGGAACCGCGCCTTAAGAAATTATACCACGTGCCTGCACATAATATTACCCACTCGTAACTGATATAACAATGTGAAATGTTTAAAAAAAAAAAAACAGATATTTATCGTCATCACACCATAATACACTCGTATAATGATAATTTGCTATAAGATATAATGGCTGTACTCGTTCTGTTGAATTATGGACGAATATTTATCATTTTCTTCTTTCCAAAATGGGCACGTTAACAATATGTATATACATCAGACGAGTCATCGTTTGTGGGCAGCTTTGTAACAGAGAAAAAAGACCTAAGAATACGCGCGCTACCTGTATAATATTATCACGATAAGTAAAAAAAAAACGTGTTCTCGTATTTAAAAATATAATGATTATCGATCACAATCGTAGAGTGACTTTCGTAAAAAGTAAACTTCCCTATAAGTCCGCCGCGTGTTCGAACGAAACCTACGTTGAATTTCTTACTTTTTTTACCCACCCACAATATAGTATTCCGACTGCAGAAAATGTAATGTTAACGTGCGGAATAAAAATTGTTTTGAGCTGTATATCAAAATGAATTCCGGGGGGTGTTCCCGTAGAGATTTTTTTTTACAAAATTATGGGTGAGACTCAAATATCACACAAAGGGAAGAGACTGCTTTGGTTACCTACTCAGAGGACGCATCGAAAGTATAAATTTAGTTTATTTTCAAAATTAAACATATTTTCCGCATTACCTATGCACGTGTTGACGTCAGTTCTATACGTGTCTTTATGACGCTGGTCAAAACGTTACGGATGACGTACGAGCGCTGGATAGCGGCGCGACCGATGCGATTTTTTCTTTTTTGTCAGTACGTCAAATTAAATTTTATGATTTTCGTACACGAAGAACAGATGTTTAGAAAGTTTGATTAAAATTTTACTGTTGACGCGTTTTTTACCCCTTGTATCGTACTAAATGTGTTCACGTTTTCGTATCCGACGGCTTGGTATTATCACTCGGAAAAAATTAACACCGCTGAAAATAACGTTATAAAAATATACTTTTGACTACTACTATTTTTATGCGTTCCGCGATTATTAATTGACTAATATAATTATCTAAAATTGTGTATACAATTCGTATTGGAGCTGCAACGACAGTGTCCATCCACGTGCTATAGGGACGGGATAGCAAAAAACCGTTTTAAACATTACCATTATTCGGATTGAAATTTTCAAAGATGACGTCCACAATACACGATAATAATATACGGGCTCGAATGGGGTGACATTGCGTTTTTCACCAGTCTAAATATAGCGCGTTTCTTTCCGCGAGCAAAAAACGTAAATATATAATTACCGACTGTACAGATTTTTTATAATATTTCGTATCGTCGTGCTCCGCGGAGGTCAAATGCACGTTTTGTTTTATTCAGTCGTTCTTTTTCTCCGGGTCGCTTATAGCCTTCCGACTGGCATTGCCTTCGTCTCCTCCATCTATTTTTTCTTTTTTAATGTCTACACGTACTTCGAGCCCAGTTCATCACACGACCGTAAGATAAAATTTGTTGTTACAAGTCTTCTTCCATTTTTCCCAGGGACCTTCTAGGGCTACAGGACTGTCACGTCTCAAGGTATGTCCAGCAGCCAATGTAATTTTCTCACTTCAACGGCAGGTAGTCGTAGTCGTTTTATCATATTTTACTCGTTGTAAAACTTTATTGTACTCCATCCTAACCTTTTGCGTGCACGCCGTAACGCCACGTCTCAAGATATGCTCTTATCGATTGTTCTTAATTCTCGTCTCCGCTGATTATGATGTTACTGGCCATATTCAATTTCTCAGCGTAATGTTTATCTTCTTCGACGCAAGGATCAGTTTTTTATTTTTTCGTAAAACGCGATATTCCAATTGATTTTCGTTTTACGCCATGCACCATCCGGTGTACCTACCTATATGTTCTGTTTTTTTTTTCACGCTGTACGTAATATTTTGTTCACGCGTTTCGGATTACGGACTTGCGGACAGTAACGTAAAGTTATTTTTTACGTTTATAAAAAACCAAACGGAGTTTACGTGTGTTATAAAACTGCGAAACACCGTCGTTTACGCGTTTTATACGGATTCCGTACGGGTCGTGGTGTACGCGAGTAACATCATCGAACGTACTTGTCGCTGCAGAATCGATACACGTTCGGGAACGTTACTACGTATCGTCGTTGTTTATCGAAAACAATATTTTTATACGTTCACTAGCTATCCGTCGCGTTGTTCTTGCCGTGGTTACCTGCAGTGTAAAAAAACACTCGAGTGAAATTTATAAATACCGAACGACGCCTGTTCTTTTGTCCCGCAGAAGCAGCAGCGGAGGCGGCGGCGGACGATCGACCACCGGAGCGCGACTCGACGACAACCATCGCTGGACGGCCGCAACTGACGTCGGACGACGCGGAAACGATCGCGGAACGGGACGGCGAGCCACAGCCGACGGTGGCCGTCATGGAGTCGTCGCGGTCGGCGGCATTCGGCCGGACGGAGACGGGAACGCTCGCGGCGGACGACGCGTCCGATAACCGGGGCTCGGTGCGCGACAAGATAGCCATGTTCTCGCGGGCCGCGGCCGAGAAGACGACGGACACCGCGGCGGCCGCCCCGGGATCGCAGCACCATCGGTACCACGTCGCCGGCGGCAGCAGCAGCACCCTGCCGCGCGATCGCCCGCAGCACCGCCAGTGGCCGCGGTCCGGCACTCCTGCTCCGCCGCCGGCCGCGGCGCCGCCGCGAGAGGAACTGCCGCCACCGCGGCGGGACGCCGGGGCGGACGCGCCGCACCGGCGGTCCCTGAGCCTCGTCGAGCAGCCGTACAGCAGGTACTTCAACGCGGTGAACGCGTACGCGGAGATGGGACGGTCGTCGCTGAACGCGCTGATCGAACAGCGCCGCCGCAGCATGTCCAAACTCCGCGGGCTGGTCATACCGGAAAAGGCGGCGGGCGCCGTTCCGCCGCCGCGGCCCGACGACGCCATACCGGATTTGCCGCTGGTGGTCACCACGGTGGCGGCGGACGACGACGCCGGGGTGGACGTTCCGCGGCCGTGTCCGCCGGCCAAGACGTACGTGAACGGACCGCCGCCGGTGACGGGGACGGCGACCATACGCGCGAGCCCGGTGGTGTCCGTTTCGCTCGCGCCGGAGCAGCGACGTCCGTCGCCCGCGCCGGAGCAGCGACGTCCGTCGCCCGCGTCGTCCGCGTCGCCGTCCTCGTCCCCGTCGCCGTCGCCGTCCTCGTCGTCGTCGTCGTCGTCGTCGTTGAACTCGAGCCGCGAAGAGCTGAGGCTGCACCACGTCATACTGCCGCCATCATCCGCGTCGCCGTGCAAATCCAAGAGCTCGTTCAAAGCGGACAGCGACGAAGATTCCGCGCTCTGCAGCTCCGGCCGGTCGAGCACGTCGCTGCAGCCGTACTCGCCCGCCTCGTCGCCGCCGCCGCCGCCGGCCGCGCGGCCGCCGCCCCCGAACGAAGCCGGCAAACGCGTGCTGAGAGCCGAGAGCGCGGAGGCCATCAACCGCAAGAACGTGCTGTGCTCGGCCAGGATCAGCAGCGGGAAAAAACCGCAGCAGCAGCAGCAGTCCGCGGCGGATCAGCCGGCCAAGACGCCGGCGGCGGCCACGTGCAGCAACAACAGGTACTCGCACGTTCGGATGTCGTCCGTGGAGTCGACGACCAGCGAAGAGTCGTCCATGCAGTACGCGGTGAACGGCGAACCGTTCGGCAGCATCAGTTCCATAGCGTCGTCCACCAGCCTGATATCGCAGCAGGAGCTGCAGCAGCTCATCGACGACGCCAATCAGACGCTGGAGGAGAACGGCGGCGGCGGCGTACCGATGCAGGCGTCTTCGGTGCCGATGTCCTACGAAGTGATGGTCATCATACTGCACCGGGACGTGGCCACCAGCAGCGCGGGCATCACGTTGGCCGGCGGCGCCGATTACGAGACGAAAGAGATAACGGTGAGTTAGGTGCTCTACCCGAGGTTTTTTTTATTTCCGTAAAACTAATTGAAAATAACAAAATAAGTTACGTTGTCGTCTTATGAATACGAGAGAGGCGTAATATTATATGTTTTAAATAAAAAAAAAAAAAAATTACTGTTCGTCTCGGCCGGTACGTGAAATTTACACGGTAATTATAACAACGATGTACTACACCCAATCGATTCTTAGCGGAATTTGTGTCTTTAAAGGGTGCGCATAATTTTTCCTCGTTTTATAGTGAGCCCTTCTGATGGTTAACATTTTTTTTTTTTTGTCTTATCGTAATAATACGTAAATAATAGTGTACCACCTGAGCGGCGATTCTGGATTTAAAAAAGAACGATATCACGGTGTAAAGATGTAATTTTTCTATTGGTCAGGAAATAAATAAAAAAACGCTTAAAAAAAATCCGAAATCCCAAGTTTTATGCGGTATTCAACGTAAACGGTTGGAGCGTTCCTTCTATACCCGCGTCGTTAGAAAAAAACGGAAATTTTCAAATTTTTCGCCATAAAATTCTCGATTTGTTTTTCGGGTAAAACTCTAAAATCAAGTAAAATTACAAAAAATGCTTCAATCAAATGAACGACCAGAGTCCGTAGACCTTTCGTTGGAGGTACACTAACTTTGAAAATCTTCCTTCTATGCGAAAAGTTGTTGACAAATACACATCGTTGTAGAAACATTCTCTTCAGAATCTTAAAGAAAAAAAACTCATAAATCATAATAACCGTGCCGTCATGTTTCGGTGCGTCGTAGAGATATACCGTACTTTTTTATTTCTGCTCCGTCTAGACGTTATCGATTAGCATATCGTAAAATTTGTAAGTACCTACTTAAAAAATACTTTTATATATATATACGTGCTGCTCACACCTATTATACGGTCTGCAAAAAAAAAAAAAACACGAAAATTAACCAGACGTTTATTACGCGTTATCGTCCGAACTTCCTGGGCCATTTTAATACGATCGATAAATCGTTAAAAATCGTATAAATACATAAATATCGTCATAAATTGATTTTAACAGCAGGTGGCCAGCAAAATGCTCTCTTCCGCGGTGTCCGGTTACTGCGGTATAGTGTTGCAGACTGCTCTGGGTGGGCGACAGAGCATGCCCACACAACGCGCATTATTATTATTATTGTAATTATGGTTGTTCGGTTCCAATACGTGGCCACCAAAGGGTTAAACTCGTTAAAAAAGTATCAGGAAGAAGAAATAATACGAACAACATTTTTTTTTTTTGCAAAGGCACAAAACCATGTGAATTAAAAATGTAAAATTTTAAATTAAATTCATTTTATTCTGTTGGTTAGGCGACTTTTAAATTAAAAAATTGAATTTTTTTTTTTACTATCGAGTTAAAAAAAGTTGTCCAGCTTCGACGGCGGCAACGTGATCGCGAACTCGCAAAAGTATTGACAGATTTTTACCGGGCTTAAGAATTTTTCTCTTCGACAAACTAGCTCGTGCAAATCATGTGTGCAAAACAGTAATAATAAAATAAAAAAAAATCGAAATACTAAAATGGATACTTTTCGAGACTCGAGAAAAGGACTCTTGTTTTCCCTTTACTCGATGGACGTTTCCCGGTAGACGCGTTGTCAAAAAGTTTTGTTCATCGTTCATAAATCGTAATTTTTTTTTTGTAGGTATGTTATTTACGACCGAGTAAAATATTATGTAAAATTATGGACCAACTCGTAATACGGGGTCGATACACATTCGGATTGTTTACTGACGAGTCAATAGTGTAGTTTAAACCGTATAATTGTTTTATTGCTATATAACGCTACGTGTAATAATTTGAATTCTTTGTGTATTATTCGGATAACTACTTTCTAGTACGATCGAAATATATCCTCTCTACCGTTATAAATGTTTGTAATGTAAAAACTGTCCGATTTTTACACCGTACAATTCAGTATAGCACCAAGTTGACGCGATATTATTCGGTCGTTTTATTTTTTTAAATAGATCATATTGTTTTTGATGTTATTGCGACGCAATATAGGACGTGGCTGTCGACTTAGTCCAACGTTTTCCGACTAAAAATTGCTAAAACATTTGAACGTTTTACGAAAATCAACGGTCATACCGCAGAGATATAAAGTCATATATATACAAATCGCGTAAACGTTCTGATTTTTCGTTTTTATTCGCCGCACACAGGTGTACAAGGTGCTGACCGGCAGTCCGGCGGACAAAGACGGCCGCATCCGAAAGGGCGATCGCATACTGTCGATAAACGGCAAGAGCATGAAAGGGATCACGCACCGGGAATCGCTGGCGATACTCAAAGTAATAATCGTACCGATAGTTTGTTGATTGAAATGCAGTTTTCATTCGAGAGCCGTGAAAACAATAAAAACCACAATAAAAACTAACGTAAGTTTGTCGTCTCGTTACAGGCGCCCAGGTCCGAAGTGGTGTTGGTCATATCCAGATGCAAATCGGACGCGACCGTCGCAGAATCGCAGAGTGCTCATCCGCAGACTCGGCGGGACCCGGCGATCTCGACCGAAAACGGTAAAACTACCACCCCGTCGGGTCGCTAACGATACACGAAAACGATTAAATTTTTGTCCTGTTCGTCCCCTAACTGTTCCACCCCGAGTCGAGGGCAGGAGGGTGCCTGCAGACGCCAGTGGTGGACTACTAATTTTATAAAATAAAAAAAAACTCGCAGCTTCTTCTTATTAACTAACCTAACCTGCGTGTTTTTTTTACTCGTTATTATAATCATCGTGTTTTGTTTAAATGGACACGCGGGGCGGATACCTGCATTTTTCACCAAAAAAAAACCACGCTGAGCACGCGGAAAAAGTCGAATTGAAATATATATATCAATAATTTTCTTGTTTAATCGAAAGCGTAAAACTGTTTCACTGTTCAATTTTCGTTTTTTATCACTTTTACTTGAAACAATGCTTTGATTCGATGAAAAATTGCAATTTTCACACCACACGATTTTTTCCCTAGTCAAAGCGCGTTAATCCGACCTACAGCATTTTGTTTATCCTGTCGGTTAAAAAAGAAAAAAAATTATCCGATTTCGTTCGTTCTGCGAGACGGTGAGAACTTTTCCCGCAAAGTTAATACTACGTATTCATACATGAACGCACGTAACGTTGAAAAAATCGCCTTATCGTACGTTTTACCCACTAAATAAACGTTCTGAAGGATTCAGCTAACTTAACGTTAAATACAATTTATCATCTGTGTACTCTGCCTCGTTTACGTTAAGATTGGTTAAAATTCAAGAAAAAGAGTGTCTTAAATGCCCTTTTCTTCAAAAAAAAAACATTCAAAACGTTGTGGTGCGGTTTTTGTATTAACAGGGGCGCCGAAGTCAGATTTTTTATGTAATATTGCGTAAATAAAATATCTGAAACGCGCCACCAATTTTTGACAAAACATAACTCGTAGAACTTCGCCCCCCTAAACAATCTCTAATACTGTACCACATACATACAATCTCAATATACTTTTTTTTATAAACTTAGGTAGGTAGTAATGTTACAACTAAATCCTTAATAAAAATTTTACTAGGTATATCACTTCAACACATAATGTACACGTTTATTTTGTACATATTTTACACAATGAGAAAAATGACAACAAGTTTAATTTAGTTTTAAAAGATTTGGACTTTTGTTAGCAAAATTATTGATTCCGGTGTCGATGTTTATCCGATTCACGGGTTATAATCATACGGTTTTCTAAACGATTTTCACTCATTGTAGTCCTTAGTTTAGTCTGAACAAGATTCATTTTTGAAAACGACCTCGCGTTTGATACACTGGTCACAGGTGATGTCACATTGCTATTTCAAGCAAAATATATATATATGTGGAAACACACCATTTAATTTAGACACACAAAACATTTTAAAAAACGTTTGCTACACTGGAGACATTTTTTGAATCTGGATTCATTGACGCTCACTGGCCCATTCCATAGGTATAGGGTTCGGCGCCACTGACATGAAGTGTTGTGCCTCAATTTTTCAAAAAATAACCACGACTAGACCGCGGGTTATATGCATATAATCGCATTTTTTTACCAAGTATGCAGTATTTCATTGATCGCGATGTAAAACGGCGTATAATTGTATTTTTAAACAAAAAAAGTTTCTACCGCCGTCGTTATTTATATATCTTATCGTATACGTACTGTCCTGTGATGTTGAACGGTCGTTTTCTGCATTTAAACTTATTTTGGATGACAAGCGCCATATATAGTTTTACAATGGACCACTTGGAGCAACATCTAGAGTAATATACTACTGCTACGAGAACTACAGTTCTAAACAATTATACATAAATGTAACGTAATAAATAATAATTATTAATTGTAAATTATAATAATTTTTTTCGTTAATAAATTTCATCATCATAGTTTTTTTATATTGTTTTTAAATTTAATTCATAGTGCATATTTTAACACATGCATATTTCTGTATTTTATGCTGCATATTCGCATGCATATAATAGAGTATTTTCACTGCATCCGCGGTCTAACCATGACTAATCTGATGATACGTAGTTTATTTTCTCTATTGACTTATACAAAGATAGACAGGCCGAATTTTGATACAGGCCACAATTTTGAAAATTGTAAAGACAAGTACACACTACACTCTCTACTTTTGACTTGGTCATTCTACCAAAGTGCTCACCTGTAGATAGCTATCGTCTATTTTTGTGCAAACTATGTCGTGCTTCATGTATTTCTAAAAATAAAAAATTTGCACCGATATTATTGTTCAAAAAGTTTTCTTTACTACCCGATGTAGCATTTTTCCGTGGTTTCATCTGTGATTGTAGTTTTAATTGTACCTATCCCGTTGTTTCACGATAACACATCAATAGTGTAAATTAATATACCTACCATTTTTTTGTTTACAATATAAAATGAAATTTGTTCATAAATATAGTAAGTTTGTCAAAACAATTACAAGTACGCCAAAATAAGGTGGTAAAAACAAGTGTCATTTTCTATTTTTATGTCTACTTCTGTTTATATGAGTTTTTTTAATTATATATTCATAGTGCGTTAAGTATACCTTAGTATGAAAAAAATGTAAAAGCCCACCCCTGCCTTTTTTTTTTTTAAAAAAAAATTAAATTTAAAAATATAGTTTTATACAATAAAAAGATATAAAAATTGGTGTCAGTTTGATGGTAGGTAGCACGTTTGTCATGTTATTAAGCATAGGCATTGAACATTTCACATTTAGGAGTACACAAAAAAAATTATAACAGTTATTAATTTCTTAAGGATATAAACGCTTTGCATATTAGTGCAGAATTCTAAATGAGACTAGAATCACTGTAACTATGAAATTTATAAAAACGATTTTAGTTTTTACAAATTTAATTAGCTACCGAAGTAATAAAAGAAGAACTAATCACTCAAACATTCTTATGTCTATTGTTAACATTTTTTTCTGTTTTCAGATACAATGGCCAACCGTGTATTTGGACACTTGACTAAAGTGACAATGTGTAAAGACGGTTCTGGTTTAGGATTCAGTTTAGAAGGAGGCAAGAATTCACCGACTGGTGACCAGCCGTTGGTTGTAAAAAAAATTTTTACAGGTACATAAAGTGAACTGTACATTTTGTTTATTACTTAGGTACCAAACGTTAAATTGCATCTACTGATCGATGTTCTGTTTACTCAGGTGGGTGTGCTGAACGATGCGGACAAATATCAGCTGGAGATGAATTGGTATCGGTAAATGACATAGACATCACCGGTATGTCGCGTACTGAGGCTTGGAATCTGATGAAGAGGCTGGTAAACGGAACGGTTACGCTCGGCATACGACACGCAGTTTAATTCATTGTTATGAACAATTCAAAATAAATTCATAATTTTAATCGTATACCTAATCTTAAAAGAAATCATTTATTGATAAACAATTATTGTTTTTTTATTTTTTCATTTTTGTAAAACACGAGTTTATAATAATGTTGATTAAGAAAGAAAAAAAAAACTTAATTTATTGTATAAAAATGTTGTTTGTATAATTTGTATCGTACTTTCTTATATTATAGTTTCCGTTTAAATGTGTTGTGCCATTGTGATTAACGTATGAAATAGAATATTATATTTTATACACGTCTATATTTACATATTATACATTTATTAGAAATATTATGTACGGAATACATTATTACATACGCATAAATAAATACAAGCTAATATTTTATCATTTGTTTTAACCAGTATTAGAATATTTTATTTTACTCAGATTGTTTTTGATCAGATGTACGTTCGGTAAAATTTTACTAATTATACCAGTGGCGACAGTCCTCCCATTCTCTCGTATAGTGAACGGTTGTCCTATATTCATGATCATTTTGTTCAACAGAGTTATTTCGACTTCACTGTGTTCTCCGGGCATTATCATAGCCACAGACGGATCCAGATCCAACCTAAGGGAAAGATTTTTGGTAAAAAAAAACAAGAGAAACAAATTTTACCGATAAACCAACTGCAATAGTTACCTGCACGCGATATTCCACGTATGGCTAAATAACTGCTGTTGGTAATTATTCGTGATCGGTTTTGACCGTCCACCTTCGCCACGCAAGAGAAAATAAATGGTGGCTTTGAAACGATTGTTTAGTTTCAAACAGTTGATTGGGCACAGTATCATGCCCTTGCGTACCGATTTAGGTTTTATGCCTCTTATGAGTATACCGACATTTTCTCCTGCCTTGGCGCAGGCCACCGATTGCTTGAACACCTGAATGTCACCGACACTGGTAGTTATTTTTTCATCAAATCCCAATAAATCGACTTTATCGTTTTTGCACACTGTCCCTCTTTTTATTGTACCGATAACCACAGCTCCTCTACCGGGTACAAGTATACAGTTGTCTATCGGCAGTAGAAACGGAGAAGTGAAATCTCGTTGTGGAGTAGGTATGTATTCGTCAACTACGTTCAGCAATTTTCGCACGGATTTCTCCCCGTACTCTGATGTATCGTCTTTTAGCGCGAGAAGGGCGGATCCAATAACGCATGGTATTTTATGACCCTCAAACCCAAAATCTGTCAACAATTCTCGTATCTCGAGTTCAACCAGTTCAATAACATCACTTTCTACTAAATCGGCTTTATTAATGAACACAACGACATGTTTTACACCAACCTGAAAAAAAAACCATTCATTCCACTGTCATTGAAATAAAAACAAAAAAAATACGGATTGTGTTAAGAGTAAAAAGTTTACGTTCGCAAAAAAGAACATTATACGTGTTTTCAACGGTCACAGCGTTGGAACTACCCGATAAGAACAACACTGATCGCTCTGTATGTGGGGAGGTATCAAAAAAGTTACGTTATCTTGTCGACCTAGGTTTTGTAACTGTGGACGCATTTCAAAATAATAATAATAAGAAAAATTGAGTAAAACTTTAGTAAGTTACAAACTCTACAGTATTACTAGTTCACTTGCAGACCTATGATGTATTTCTAAATACAATATCTAGACACTTTTTTTTTTTATTATTTTAAATCGTTGCTACTGTATTCTGTATCCGTAGGGCACAAACTTGTTCAAATCTTATTTTACCGTACCGGAGATGTACTTTTGATACTGTTTTACGTAGAACTCTGATTATGTACACATTCTGCTGTCATAAGAAGTACCTCCAGACGGTATCTCGTAATCTGTGTCCGGACCTTCAAAAGTGCATCCGTTTTCACGGACAATATCGTGTAACGCCGTCAAAAACACGTACGCAATGGTCTTTCGTGGAATAGCAAACGTTTAGACAGGTCGTATTGTACTTGTTTGATCAACAGCAAATGTTCTCGGGTCTGCGGCATCGAACCGTCCGTGGCGGCCACCACCAGCACGGCGCCGTCGATCTGAGACGCTCCGACGATCATGTTCTTGACGAAATCCGCGTGGCCGGGGCAATCGACGTGCGCGTACTTGCGTCTCGCCGTCTCGTAGCCAACGTGCGCTATGTTGATGGTGATGCCCCGGGCCTTCTCCTCGGGCGCTTTGTCGATCTCGTCGTAGGCCACGAAACGCGACAGCCCGTCCTTCTCCAGCACCTTGGTGATGGCCGCCGTCAACGTGGTCTTACCGTGGTCCACGTGTCCGATCGTACCTGCGGTAAC
>CM029357.1:4704150-4736511 GCA_017140985.1 Hormaphis cornu
TATTTAAAAAATACAGACTTCTAACGAAAAAACTTAAGCTAGTGACAAAGAACTTAAAACGCATAATTTCGGTTATTAAGCTGTTCTAACTGCAGACTAAAAAAAAAAAAAAAAAAATTTTTAAATATTTTTTAGGGTCGTCGTAAGCAGTAGTATTAACTATAGGTGTACTCGACCAAACTATGTTTAAGCAAAAAAAAAAAAAATGGCGGGACATTCCCCCTTAAATCATTTTAGTCACAAATGATGTATTTAAACGTATAAACATGAATAATTAACATGCGTCCACTAAAAGTACTGTGCCTACCATCTGTTACTTTTTCTTGATACATTTCATGATCCTTAATGAAATCTGGAAATAGCAGCTTTTTAATTTTCTTTGTTATTTCAGGGCTATGCTCATCGAAATAATATTTGTCTGCGTATATTTTCTCCCCTGGCTTCTTTGGATTTTCAATCATCACGTCATCTTCAGGCGGCTTACTCAACTGTAACATGCGTCACGGATTGGCGTATATGATACACAATAAGTGTACTGAACTACTTACAGTGCAGACTGTATATTATTAATAATAATTTATTTATTAAAAATAAACCCGTCAAATTAAAATTTAATTTCAAAACTCAAACAGTTAATTTGTATAGATACTACTTAGACGTGATTTGTAAAAAAAAAAAAAAAAAAGAAAGTAACAAACAATAATTCAATTGAATAATAGTTATAAATTCAATGGTCGATTATAAACTGTATTACCAGAAACAATCATAATATATATGCATTATATAAACTATAATATTGATTGATTGCACTTAAAATTAAGGTATAATTATTATTATAGTTATACTTTCAATCGACTGTCCCGTTTTAGTCTCTTAATTTCAATATCATCGTGGTCCCCTTCAAAAAATACACTTAAAAATTTTTTCGCACTAATGAAACATCTATCCTCACTTGATGAATAAACCTGTATAAATCATTTAATTTTAACTTTATACGAGTATCATTTGAATAGTAACCATACAATTAATTACAGTCATATATATACAATATTAATTTTTAATCAGTTCAAATTTTGCGTCTAATCAAAATTGACCCAAATTATCAACTTTAAGTATAATACGAAGATCATTAAATATTAAAAACATGTAGGGGAGACCGGGGAACAGTGAGATGTGAGGCACAATGAAACACTGTCATTATCTTCCTCTATAAGAAAAACAAAATTGTTTTGATAATATATATTTTGATCAACAAGATGTTAGAGACTGAAAAATTTTACTGGGACGTGTAAGCTAAGAACTTATAACGAATCATTTATGATAAAATAGTATGAGGTGCTTGTTTTTATTTTTAGCGTTTACGTTTTTTTTTTTTCTTTGGAATCGTATAAAAAGTAATTCAACATTTTTTTTATACTTATAATTACATTGATATATATATTTTAAGCTCTGTTTGAAGGATTTAACGAAACTATTTTAAAGATAGATATATAATCTTTCATAAATTCGTAGTGTCTCTGCAAGGGTGCCATAAGACGGCGTACAGTGAGACAAACACGTACCTTCAAAATGAATTGTGATCATAGATTAATTTTTGAAAAGACTCCTTTTCATTTCTCATACCTTTTTCCCATCTATTTCATATAGGTATACCATTCTATACATGCCTACCTATCGGTAGGGCATAGGTGCAATTTGAATACCAAAAAAATTTTTGGGGGTCTAGTTACATATTAAAAATTAACTTCTTAAGATGCGTATTTCTATAAATATTTTTATGTTGATCGTTTTGTAGAGGCTGGAGGCTGAGCCCCTATCTCCTCTGATATCGCCAATGATCTGTAGAAATAAGCTACAATTTTATAGTGTTTTTATCAACTTATTTATTGGGTCTCAGTGTGCCCTATCAACTGTGTCACTGTACCCCAGCTATGGGGTGGACTGAGACAAAATGAAATTTTGAAAAAAATCTTTTTTTAGTAAATTTTAATTATTTTTAACCCAATGCCACTCAAATTGCCACATTGAATGTCTAAACGGTTTAATTTACTTTAAATACCTCAATTTCTTCCACTTTGATTGTTTGCGTCATTTTCTTCAATTTTGAATTCCATCTCCCTCCTAATTCGGCCATACATAATTTACCGCGGTTATTGAGGTCTTTGTGTGAACCACTTGAAAATTTGTTTTTCCACTCTATGATAGATTTAATTTTTTTTTTCTGTTTTTTATTTAATTGTTCGAGGTAAAAAGGATCGCTATAGATTTTTCTAAGTTCATCTTGAATAAGAGGCACTAATTTGGTGGTGATATCCGACATAATATTTTCTGATGGATACTTTAAACCATGTCTTGTCATGAACCAGGCTTTGGTCGGCGTACATTCCTCTAACAAAAATAAACACTATAATTTTTA
The DNA here is from genome assembly GCA_017140985.1 of Hormaphis cornu. Classification (NCBI taxonomy): domain Eukaryota; kingdom Metazoa; phylum Arthropoda; class Insecta; order Hemiptera; family Hormaphididae; genus Hormaphis; species Hormaphis cornu. Next base: position 4,706,567 of record CM029357.1, read on the forward strand.
TGTTACACTAGGTGTCCTTAGTTGGCGTTACCAGTGTATTACAAAGTGACCGTGTATGACTTAATACATTCTATTTTTGATCAATAAAATATTTTGAAAAAAAAAAAAATTGGATTTGGAAAAATCTTCTCTTATTGCTGACTTACGTTGTATGAGAAACGTCTGTGCACCTATCTTAATTATTATATAAATGTACAGAAAATATATAGATCGAAAAATGCAGGGTCACCAGGAGATCAGGTGTCGGGCACCAGGGTCCGATGATAGGAACAAGCCGGTGTCAACTGTCTGTTCAAAATAATCTCTTAAATCGACATGTCTGAGTATAATAAAAGGAGTCCTGTCCTAATTTTATTAATTAGGACGTATTAAAAATATCAAAATATATTATAAAAGAAATAATAAAATCGTAAAACTTTAGATTGAAATACAAAAGTAAGACTAATAAACAATTACAATTCGATTCCGTGGGACCCATAAATGAACAAAAAATAATCAAATTTTCGATAAAATTTGTGTTCGAGACAACACTTAAGGGCGGAATTATCAAAAATAGCTTACCCAACTCCGGTCCCCATAATTTATCATAAGGAATAAAACAAATAAATATTGTTTCTCATCAATTTATGAGCTTAAAAATGTTCTGTGAAGAAAATAATTTTAATTTTTAAAACGCATTTTACATAAACTCGAAAAATATAGGAAACCAGGTATACCCATGACAAAAAAAAAAAAACATAAGTTATAAACATAAACTTATTTTATCATGGGTGTATCCTTCAATATACATTACTGTAAGTAAGTAAGACTTATACTCCAAAAGCTCAAAGTGGTACTTTAACGCTTATTATATTAAAAAAAAATTAATAAAATAATAATAATAATAAAATATATTTTAATGAATTAGGCAATAATTTTATTCCTTTAAAAACTTAAAAAACTATTATAACATTTAAAAATTCTACAAATGATAATGTGGAATAGTAAACAAAAAAAAAAATTCACGTGTGTACCAAATTCAAAACTAAAATGAAAGTTATCCAAAATATTATAAAGAAAACGGCTGGTTGAACGTTACCTTGCATAAAGTATGGCGAAATTGTACTAAACATTTTCGTTTTATTGTAATCGACCACTGAAAACTGTTGAAACGTAGGATCGACGAGTTTTATAACGTTGCATTTTACAGAAAGCGTTAGAAATGAAAATGTGAACACCAGTGTCAACATTTTTTGACTTTTCACTGAAAATATAAACGCACACAAATTTAAAAAATAACAAATTAATTCAATTAATTCAAAATTTCAATAACAATTTTCGACTAACACTTGTACTATTCTGAACTCTGATACACATTTATGCTAGTCAGACAGTAAGATTTGGAAAAATTGGCAAAAATTATAACACCAATTTTTTTTCTTTCTTAAGTGAAAAACAGATTACTTTCAACTACTTACGTTACTTGCTATCCGTCCGTCTATCTGTCAATGCCCTTTTTCACGAAAACTATTTAAGATATTTAGTGGAAATCAACACCAGCTACCAAAGTCAACTTCCTCAAGTTCCAGTGGATATTTCAGCATTCTAACTTATCCAGTAAAAATTTATCGTCTACCTTTTGTTATCAAATCATGTTTTTTCGTTAATACCGAATTCGCACTCATCAAAACCTAAAACCAAGATATTGAATCATTGATTTAATAATTACAAAAATTGAATAAAAAAATTTCCAACTTAAAAATGGTCGAGTAATAGTTCAAAGATCTATGGTAAAAATTATTTGAAATTTTCACGACAACTGAACCTCATCGCCATTCCATTAATGTGTAAACGTTGTAAGTAAATCAGACACTTAATAAAAGGGTTATTGCAAAAAAAAAAATAATAATAATAAATAAAACAACTATTACAATGTAAAAACATTTACAACCAAAAATGGTGTAAACTGGTTTTCAGAACCAGTTTACCATTTGTATGCAAATATTTTCTGTTAAAAATACATATTTTTAAGCTAAAAATTAAGTAAAGGAGATGAAATAAAACACAAATAATTATGTATAAGAATTTCAAGCAATTCGAAGTACCTACCATTTTCAAAAATCATATTATATCATTTACATTTTTTCTCTATATAACTTTCGTAGTATACAAAATTTAACAACAAAAAAATACTTCAAGTAAAGTACCGTTTCGGGACCAATTAATTATTTATAAAGGTATATTGAATGTAATGATCGAAGAAATTCTACAAGTTATATGAAACATTGTTTATTTAACAAAGAAAATATCCTGTCAAGTGCTAGTCAAATTTGCGTAAAGAAGTTATCGTACAATTTATTTACCTACACTTACCATAAAACTTTTGCTTGTAGGTTAAATTGTTCTGTAAACTATGAGTGAGGCCCAATAATTCCAACTTTTTAAAAAAATTTTAGTTTTTTAGTTTACCTAACCTATAACATAGTACAAATTTCAAATTTTTTAGACTATTTTTAAGAAAGACTAAAAATAAAATTGGCCAAAAATTATAGGTTTTAAAAATAGATTAAAAATAATTTTGTGATGCTGTATAAACTAAAATTCGCAACAAATATACCGGTTTGCGATGTTTTTAAACGATTTCCTAAAAATAAACCCTTAATTACGAACAACCCTGTTTTCCGAGAGAACTTTAAGTCTTCGGATTTTTGCTTAACCTAACCTAACTATAAGTAAAGTCTGGTATTCCCGATTTTTTTCAAAATTTTACAACCTCAGTAGTTTCGGAGTTAGGGGGGTCAATTTTCATATATTTATTATATCTCCTAAGCTATTTGTCGTAAAATTTAAAAAAAAAAATGCGTTTGAATTCTTTATTAAGAGTGCTTTAATTTTTTTTCAATCTACCCCTCAAAAATTTCCCCTAAAAATCTAGTTTCGTTTTTTTACTCTACGTTTCCGTGATTGAGTCAACTTACTCAATATTTGTACCGAATTTCAACTTATTGCATTCAGAAGACCAGGTTTGACAGACGGACGGACGGACGGACACGAATGAGTGATTCTATATGAGGGTTCCGTGTGTCGCACGGAACCCTAAAAAGATCATTGTAAAATAAACACTTTCTTCGCTACGTTCAGAATCTTAAATCATTTTATGTAACACTCAAAAGCTTAAATTGTCTATCATTAAAACACAACTATCTGCAGCTATTAGAGTTGCCATCGGTTTAAAAAAAACCCTTACTGTACCTACTGGAAATAAATTATATGAATACTTGACTTAGGAACTAAGAAAAATAATTGAATACTCACATAAGTTGCAAAAAAGTACAATACTACATAACTCTGACAGAATTAGGTCAAACATGGACTACATTCTACACGACTCAATTTTGATTATATTATGTATATATATATATATATATTTTTACCATCATTCATCATTATAATAGATAATAATAATGTAGGTACATTTCCATAAACACAAGAACACTACATTTTTTTGAAATGTAAAACATGTCTAATAACACTAACAGAGGTAAAAGCACAACGGTAAACTTGTTTAGGTATAACAAACAAATATTCAGAAGTTGGTGATAATAATAATAATAACAATAGTTTAAAAACAGTCCTCTAATCATTGCAATTCAAACGTTAATATTACAATAGCCTCAATAGTTACAATATTAGTGTCAAATGTCTTCAAAACAATACAATTCGGTGTATGTACCGCTAAGTCAACACACGTGTATTTTATAAACAATTTTTACCGTAAATTATGTGCCTGTGATAAATTGAACATAATATTATGTTTATTATTATTATTATTACTATAAAATTATAATTTGCTTAAAATTATTGAATTCTTTTATAATTCATAATAAACATAATACATAATATTTTAAAATACATAATCATAAATATATGTTCCATACGGAGTGTTCGAAATTAGATGTTACAGCGATTACCTTTTTCGGTAAACATTAAAAATATTAAAAAACCATTTCGAATAAAAGTTATGTTATTTTTCTACAATAATTTTACAAATAAAATATTCTAGGATTTAAGTATCTACTTATAAAAAATTCAAATAATACCCTATACCTCACAACTTTTGTAATTCATTTTATATACATTTAATTGTGGTCGAAAAAAATTTTTCCATCAAAAACACTTTTTCAAAACTTTAGGAGTCTGAAGTTGAAGAATGTATAAAACAAAAAATCTACATTTCTCCTTTATTTATAGCAGTATAAAAAAAGAGATTAAATCTAGCAAACGCTCTAATTACGGTAAGCGACTGCGTGTAAATTACGAGGAATTAACTTGTATTCTTGAACCTATTTTTCTATTCAATAAAAAAAAAAAAACGCTAGCTGTCAAAGTTAAAGTAAATAAGTATTTATTAGAATAGGTATGCCTGGAAATTAAACATTGTTTGATACACAATATTTTAATTTATAACCCAAAAAATATAGGTTATTGTATGTGTGTATAAAGGAGGGGGTATTCTAGGCCGTTGCCCATAATGAAATGACGAATAAATTGAACAATTTTAAGATTTCAAAAACGTAGTTTTTCAAACAACAATTTTTGTTCGAACTTTAAGTTTAAATAATTTAAAAACATTAAAAAAAAAACCCCTTCCTAAAGCCGGATACATTTGTTTCGCGAATCCACAGTCTCTATAACATACACACACCGCTACTATAATGATTATTTTTATATAATATTTTAAACTTTAATTAATTATTGAACTCGAACCCTCCACTAGCAAGGCCGGTCCCTGGTGCAGATATCTGCGTTGACATAAAATAAAAATATCTAAACAAAAGTGTTTTTGATTTCTCTATGTTTATACGGTGACCGACAAACTTCAACGGAATCTAGAATCAAGGTAAAAAAACGTGTTTAACCGATGGTGGGAAGGTTAGCAGAAAGGTATTTGGAGGGCAGGATGGTTTTTAATGATATTGCATTGCGTTGCGCGGGTGGACGGCTTTTCGGCCGGTGCCAGGATTTCTCCTCGTCGTCTTCTTGAATTCGGTTTGGTGGTGGACTATCATAATACGTTGTAATAGATTAATGGTGACCAAAATTTGTTGATGGTAGGAAATTTTTGAGATTGAGACCTTGTGGCGTAAGACCCGCGGATTTTTCGTTCTAGGCAGTGTGTGGTTCCAGATATTATAAGTCTTAAAGTAAGGCGAGTGTTTCGATTATTTTCCAGATAGAGTTGTTCAGGAAACGATCCCAGGCTACTGAGAGGCGCGTATATGTTAATCGGTTTGATATAGATTTTGTATTATGATCGTGCCGGGATCGTCTATTATATAATGGCGCTTTTGATAAGGTACTTATCGGGTAAAGGGAGCTCTATTTTGTCTTTTTCTGGATAACTTGGGGATTTTTGTAGAATTTTAATATGGTGACGCCCAGGTGTTTCGCTTCAAGCGATGTTTGCTGGATTTTATTAATCTTCCATGTAATTCGTTTGGAATACTTGTTTCCGTACAGAACTGCAATAATTTTGGAAACGTTCAGATTGTAGAGTGTCCGTTTTTCTAGCCGATCGGTTGAATTGAGGCTCGTCCATTTGTTTTTCGGCGAATGGCGCTCATTTGTGGTTTTAGTTGGAGGTACGGAACACGGTATCATCCACAAGGAGTGAAATTTGATCCTGAAAACGCACGAAAACCGTTGACGTAGAGTACGTAAATATAGGCGTCTGAGGAACGCCAGCGTTCTTTATTGGTTCGCTCGAAGGCAAGTGGCTCTGACGGAAAGCTGGTTTAGGAAGGCGCTTGTTTCGCTAGGCGTTTCACCAAACTCTTCGGTCAAACGCTTTTTCTCGCATACCCGAAACCAAACCCATGTTTTAATAATATTTTGTGATCGGCAGTGTTTTAAAATTCGTCCCGGTCGTTGGCCTTGCCTGCGTATTAAGTGTTAAAAAGCCGCGACTATTGGTTATATTCACAATGAATATTAGTAAAAAAAAAAAAAATTGGCGAAATAGAGATGGGTGGACGAATGCTAACAAGATAGAATAACAAACGAGTACGTAAGAAGCGCGATATTGACGTTGAATCAATGGCAGTGAACGGGACGAGGGAAAACACAGACCGAGATGGTTTGGACACGTGGGGAGAAAAAACTAAAGTAGGTTATAAAAATCGACGTTGAAGGAGAGTTAGGCCAAAGAAAAGACGGATATTATTGAAAAAGATGCTAGGGTTGTTGATGTGCGTGTGTAGGGGACGTGAACGATTGTGGAGAGTATGGAAGGGTGTTGGACAATTAGTGTGAAGATGATTAGTAAAAAAACGCGCGAAAAAGAATTAATCGTCGCAGTATACTATTATTACGTATACGCCCCCGTTTTATGCGAAAATACGTGTAAAAAGAAAAATTGAACCGCAAAACATCCAAATTGTTCTGGACGTCGAACAGGCGCTGCCCGAAGCCGCGGACGGGGGCTCGCACTCGGGGCTAGCCACGATCAAGCCGAACGCGTCCTCGACCTGTTCCCACCGGCACAGCGTGCATCCGTCCAGTTCCTCGACCGCCACCGGCACCTGGTTCACGAAGAACGTCGTCTTGAGCTCCGACCGCGGACCGCACTCGTAGAGCGCGGCCATCACGTTGGCCGCGAACGGACTGAGTCGGGACGTCCGCCATTTCCGGTCGCGGGCGCCGCCGTAGTCCGAGCCCCGGAGCGGCTCCCGATCCCGGCCGATGCCCAGCCGGACGACGGCGCTCATCACGTTCGACGAGTGCCCGAAATAAAACACCCCTTTCGGCCCGGTCCGCGTGCGGCTCATGGTTCTGAACGTAAAACAATATTTGTTATTCGCGAAAAGTGTTACTTAATAGGAAAAACACCTCTGGGAAGACGCAGAGACTGAGCTGGGAAGACTGTGTTAAAAAGGACTTAAAAATCATTTGATCCAGGAATCAAATGGAGAGAAGCTGCAGAGGATAGAGACAGATGGCAAGAATTGTATTTAGCGGGTATGGTCTTAAAGGCCAAGGAAAGAAGAAGAAAAGTGTTTGCAAAGTCTGCGAATTTTCATTAGTTTACAATAGTGTTAAACACCTCGTACGGTCACCGCCTATACGTGTCATTATGATATCAATTTTTTTATTTGATTAAACGAAAACAATACTGCACGACCTACGCACAACGTATAAAACTATACAAATTACGGTTAGTCATATCATTCACCGAAGAAATTTTAGCTTTGTCGTTCAATCCGACCACGCCAGATCGGATAAGTTTGGATTGGAAATTTTGTTGACAGCGGTTCCGACGTAATATTATAACACGTCGTATTCGTCAACTGTCTGTATCTTACGTACAAATTTAAATACACATTTTATAAACCGGATAATACGCTTTTGATGAACTACAAGTCCACGTGTGGTTAAAGTGGTGGAGAAAAACGCTCTTCAGACCTCTCTAACCGAATCTCTTTATTCGTCGTCCTCCTTGATTTTTTTTTTTTTTCTTGTAGCGGGTAAAAATTGAACGCTGCGATACCACAACGCCCGCAAAAATATTATTTTTTTTCGTAAACAGGATGTATTCTTACAAATATGTTCATGATATGAAATTTCGCTAAAATTCTGAACATAATTATTACATATACGTCACAATCTAGATGTCCGGTTCGCGAAATTGTCGATTTCACTACACGGATACGATACGATATAATATTATACTCCGATATATCGTTTGTTTCGTCAATCCTAATTTCATTCCGTACATTTTTGAAAATTTTTATATTTTTGTTTTTGAATCATACGAATAGAAAAATAAACGAAAATTCGAATAAATAATTCGAAAAGTTACGATATTATACTTATCTATTTAGGTGTAGTATAAAACTATCGGATACAACCGAAAAAAGTGATTGAAGGAAAAACCCCTATCACTCGGAATCTAGAAAAATTAAAACCGTTACCTTTAAAACCGAAACGCCTGTGAAACAACGCCTTTACGTACAAGACTGTCTGATTTCTATTAGATCGATACGAGAAACGTACCTAAAGTTCGTTATAAGATCCTTGACAATCGGACATCCAATCCTTGTGTTATAAGAATCGCCGTACCCGTTAGTATAATAATATTTTAGGTCTTCTTCGTATTCAAGTATCTACAAATTGTTACATAAATTTAAAAAAATGAATCGCTAATCAATAATTTCCATTTAAAGGTTTCATAATTAATTATCGGTGTTTGTGACCTCTAGATCTTCTTGTGAAAATACTGCGCACCAAGCAGGATGCGAATTTATACGCCACGATTTGTCGTGTCGACACGACTCGTACATTATTTTCACGGTATCTGAAAACACGCGGTGGTTATTAACGAGATATCAACACAAATTAATTATAGGTTTTTATTTTCCTACCGAATTTCAACGTCAATCAAAATTATTAATGTCTCGAAACAAGAACCGAACGTTCTGCAATAGGTGGTCATTGAAATACAAGCGGACGTTCCGACTCTCGAACTGATGAGAAAATCCTTATTTTCAATTATTTTTAGCCGACAAATTATGTTGGTAAAAATTTGTTTTTGAAATTTTAACGTATCAACATAAACATTTTAACGTCGTGTAAAATTCTTAAAATTAAAACATAGTAGTCTACTTGAAGCGATTGATACTGTCAACTGATTTTCGTTGAATTCGGAAGGCGTTCGATAACGATTTACCAAATGTCAGATTATGGTCCAACCCTAATGTCGTAGACACCCTACGCAATAACTGTTGCATATGTTCACTGTCACGAAACGTCTTTACTTCTTGAATTTTACTTTCCCTCGCGTCATCATCGTCATCGTATATTTTTTTAAACTTTGATATCTAAAAACCAATCATGTTGATACATGTAATAGACTAATGAAATAAACCAACAGCCATGAAAATAGACGTTTTTTTTTTTTTTACTATACGTTTAATTTGGTGTCATTCGCGTCCATTAATGGTATATCGGTAATGTTCACGCCAAAAACGGATTTTAAAAAATAAAATGCGCTGTCCACACATCTTGATTTAGGCGACGATAATACCTGGAATACAGTAACGTTTTTTTAACTTATTAAAATGCAAACCTGCACACGGGATGTCACTTACTTTAAACGTTTTGGTGTTATACGGTTCGTCAAACAAGTCTTTGTATACATTTCTAAGTCTAGACCCTAACGACGACAGATCATTGGCACCTTGACTATTCAATTTGCTCGCGTCTTGTTTAGTCAAATTGAAATCCCATTTTTTTATCGCATCTATGTCTTCTTTGCACAGCGTGGAGTACTCCGTTATGCTATGTTTGTATTGTGTTAAACCCGATATTTTTTCAATTATATCGGCCGTCGGATGTCGCGTACCGTGTCTTGATAGCAGCCACAACTGTAACGTCTTGCAATCTGATTGAAAATTCAAAATACAATAATACAATATAGTTGACGGTAAATATTTTATTCTTCTAATTTTCAGATAAGTATAGAAAAAGGTTCAATTAGGTATTGGCCAAACAATTAATAAACATCATCAACTCAAAGGTAAGAGTGAGTTCAATTGAAATATTTTACTGTATAAAAACTAAAGAAATAGCAAGTCGGCAAATACTCTAAACTAGGCTTGATGGATAAGTTACAAATTGTTTTCCATAAATAAATCACAGATCAATTTTCCCAAACTTTCAACGTTTAAATTACTGAAAAATTAATTGTCCCTATTGATTTTAAAAATATTTTAGTCACAAACAAAGTATTAATATGTGGGCAATTTTTTTAATCTTTTCTAGAAAATTAGTATTCGTATTGAACAAAAACGACAAAAAAAATGGAAGTTTTAAAGTTCCATATTATATTATTCATCTCAAATTTTTTGGAAATATTTTAAAATTTACCGTTTTCATTCCTTAAAAATAATCAGTGGTATAATAACAATAATAATAATAATGTTATCCAGCATATGGAATACTTTTACCGTTAAGATCAGAGCACTTTACTAGAACCGACCTATACGCGATTTGGACAAAAAAAAAAAATGTTTTTTAAAAAAACTCATTTTTATTTTGTAAAATTAATAGGACCCTAGTGCTTCGTTCAGAAATTAAAACCAAAATTGACCCAAATGGCAATTAAATAAATCTTTCATGTGTTAATTATTTATATGTTTCACACTAATGCTTTTACGATCCTTGTATTAGTTCTCTAAATACACTTGTAGTGGTTTCTGACCTACGTTTTAGCTGAAGCCTATGATACATATATCAATTTTAATTGTAAATCTAAAATTTCTACAAAATAAGAAGTTTTAACTTTTTGACTTTGTGCACAAGAAATATTTTTTTTTATTTCACATGTTGTATCGTTCTCAACACTCAACAGATGTTTTGGTTCTCATATATAGCCTACAGACATAACAGTATAGTATACCATTGTGCTTCAGCACATACACCTACATTCAAACAGATATTATTATGTACTTAAAGTACCAAAAATATTTATTTTCATGATTAATTGTATTGTTTTTCGTTTAGTTCTACGAAATATATAGATTGACCTTTTTTTTACACTGATACTAAAACGTAATTTAATTGAATATTTTCAATTATAATTCAAAATTCAATTAAATATTTAAATGCACGTTATTTTTTGACGAAAATAAGTCATTTTCAATGTAAAATTTTATTTATTTATTTATAGAAAATTTAAACGGGCTAAGCCCAATATATACAAGGAAAAAATTGGTATAACAAAATTAATTATAATAATAATACAAGTAATAATACTAATAAAATAATAACAAATAATAATCAAACAAGATTTAAATTATTTTTAAGATGTATATTAAAAGTGATGATATTATTACAAAGAAACAAATCAATATCATACTTGTTCACATGGGCCATTAATCTGGTAATGGGGGAATTTTGGCCATAATTAGTACGATGGAATGGCGTATAAAAAGTATTAGAGTTCCTGGTACGAGAAGTGAGTACTAGAAAATTGAATTTAACCAGTAGCTCAGAACAATTGATGACACCATTTAATAATTTAAAAGCGAAACAGAGATCGAGCCTAATTCTCCTTATATGCAAAGTTTCTAAATTGGTTAATGATAGTAATGGTGAATAAGATGTGTGTCGCTGGTGTTGGATACCGCATGTATATGCAAGAAACCTTAGGAAGTGATTTTGAATTCCTTCAATACTTCCGGTCGGACCAGACATGTAAGGAGACCAAACGACAGAGTTATAGTCGAGTATGGAACGGACAAATGAGCAATACAGCGATTTTGGAGCTATTGAAGTCAGAACATATTCTACTTACAAAACCTAGCATTGAAGATGATTTGTTTATGACGTAAGCATAATGATCATTAAACAACAAGGAAGGGTCAAAACAAATACCAAGGTCTTTGATATGAAAGACCCAATTCAATATCATTTAAGTAATACTTATAAGTTTGAGTTACACGCTTCTTTGAGTATGTCATAATTTTACATTTATCGATATTAAAATATAGTTTATTAAAAACACATAAAATTATTGTGTAGATTAAGGTCATTCTGGAGCAATTTTGCATCATTGGGAGATTAAATTATTCGGAATATTTTTAAATCATCAGCAAAAAGTAATAAGCGGGAATTTGTAATTTTTATATCATTTATATAGATATTAAATAAAAGAGTGGCTAAGTGACAACCTTGCGGAACGCCCGAACTGGCATCATATAGTGGTGATTCAAAATTTTTTTATTTAACATATTGTTTTCTATCGGTAATAAAAGAGACTAACCAAGAATAAAAAGGATTACGAAAGCCTAGATTATGCAATTTGGCCGCGAGAATGTTATGGTCTTTTTTATCAAATGCCTTAGAAAAGTCAGTGTAGATTACGTCTCTTTGGCAGTTTGTACTCAAGGCATCTAATACGTAGTTTTGAAATAACAATAAATTTGTAGTAGTAGATCTACCGGTAATTTGTTATTAGACAGTTATCAAATCCTTTAAAGACCGAAATAACATAACTCAATTTCCAATATGTGGGAAAAATACCAGATTTAAGTGACAAATTAAATAAGTATAATAATGGTACTGCTAGAACAAATTTACATTCTTTGAAAAATAAACTGGAAATATTTCAGGGCCCGGACTCGTTTTATTTATTATTTTTTTTCGAAATCGTGTCGGTATAGTTTACGTACTGTGAAGACTTTGCATTTTGATAGTTTCATGTTATTATCTAAGTGTTCAAAGAACAAAATTTTATAATTTGAAGTGTCAAACAAATGTATGTTAACCGCATGTACACTTTAGAGGATTAAAACTATCAATCTCAGTCATTTGTTTTCACGAGTTACACGTTTATATCAAAAATATTAGACTTGTGTCAGCTAGTAAACGCTGTACAAAAACAGTCGAGAAAATACTTCAAAAACTGATGAATTCTATGCGATTTCGCTAAGACTGAAAGAATCGATTATATTCAACACGCGTTATTCAGTGTTCGTCTATTAATACCCTTTATACCTTTTTTTAATTGAAATAACAATATCCAGTATTTAATGCAGTTTAATGATGAACGCCATGTGACTTACTTGGTTGAGTGTAATTCTGTTTGGCTGATACGTAACTGTAAACGGTTTTCGAAGCGAAAAATGAATACGGATCATCGCTGCGTTGGTAGCATTTTTCTGACTGACATTGTACTACAAGCAGTTCGATAAAAGAGATGGCGGACAAAAAATACTTCATTTTTAATTAGCACAATTATTATTTTAGTAATGTATACTATGTAACGTTGAAAGACACGAACTTATTGTATATTTTAATTTAATAATAATTCTCGTACTTGACAACGCGTATAGAAAACGTTTATTCCTAAACAATAACAATCGATTTTATTAAATATTTTACGCTGTGTATATACCTACAACGTTGCAGTTGCAGCCGCGTTATGAATAAAATAAAATAATATACGAAATGTTCATTAAGATAATATATAATATATAGGTAGCTGTTAATTCGTATGTCTAGCTAGAACTCTTAAAATGTTTGGTTTAAAAAAAATGCACTTATCATTTATATAATAATGAAATCATCAGCTAGTACATCCGTACCTATAATGTAAACTCAAATTTCGCAAAGTATATTATCTCTTTCCGTTAGTCTATCTCGAGTGTATAAATCATTAGTAATAGCACTATGGATTTCTGTAACGCATTATAATGTAGCTCTATATCGTTTTTTACAAGCAACCTATCAAAGTGGTTTAACAAAAACGGTCGCATGAAACAAGATGATATTATACAGTGGAACTAAAATATACATTCATTTGAACACATTGTACTCGTATATCCCACCAAAAACAAAAAAACAAAAAAAAAAAAACAGGCCAAATTTCGACCTATATTTTGTTTAATAAATATTTGTGAAACGTAGAAATCCTGCCGAGGTTCCAAGGCTGGGAATTAAAAGTTATAAATCAACATAATATGTTAATTTATTTTTTTTTTTTAATTAAATGTGTCAAGTTTATATTCCGTAACAATTCAAAATTTTTTTTAAAACCATTTTAACTCTTATAATAATTAGTAGTAACACTAGTACCTATAATATTTTTTAAGATAGGTCATGTCAGCAACTTAAATATACGGGGTCAATTCGTTTTTTTGAGAAGGAAGCTTTGTATTCAACGTTAGAATCGTTCTCTTTTTCGTAAACAGAGTCAAACATATTGTTGGCGTATCAACTAAATGGCGTTAAAGCTCTATAAAGGTATTTTATTATTTAATAGCGTGTACCTACAGTAAAGTAGATTTATAAGACGTAGGAAAACATAAATCAATTACGTAATTAAAATATACATAGGTTCAGATACATTCATTGTATAGTATTTTGTAAACTAAAAACGTGTAGTTTATATTGCAAGAGTTGTGAGGTTTTTTCTAAACAGCAACTTAACTTATTGTATTTGAAATAAACCCAACTTTTCATTTGAAAATAAATAATTTTACGTATCAAATAGAAATAAAAATAATGAAATGTTGGTACATTTTTAATTGTAAGTAAAATTATTTTTTACGAGCATTTTATACTTGTTTGACATAAATGCTTTATACTAATGAAACTATAAAATTTACAAATATTAATATTCTTAATATTAATTAATATTCTACTTACACAAAACTTAATAATTGTACTCGTTGAACAAAATTTCGTCTTACACTAATAAAATTCAAAAAGATTCAAAATTTGTATCGACTCAAGTTATACGCAGGTACCTAGTTATAACAACAAAAAAAAAACACAGCAAATAAATTGTGCTTTTATTTATAGTAGATAGTGACATTAAAATATGATAATTTAAAGAATTATAATACGTCGTATATATTTGTGACATGATACATTTAATTATAAAATCTTTATTTTTTCACTACATAAAATTATTAGGTACTCAAATTTGGATCACCAAAAATATAGATAACCATATTACAAATCTTGTTAAGTTTAATTAATTTACAATTTATCCATATAATGTAATTCATTTATAATTTATGAATGGTCGTTTTGACAATTTACAATATAAAAGCTGTACGCGTACAGTACGTCAGTAGGTATCAAATTTTAACACGATTAGTGTCGTGGCGTATTTTTTGAGAACTAGAAACCAGCTGTCATTATTATTAATGTATCGATATAAATTTAAAAATACCCAATTGATAGCAAAAAAAAGTATAGGAATGCTCAGCTTTGGGTGATTGACTGTTAAATTCAAATTTTAAAAACACTTTTAAATTTTATTCTCCAAAAATTACGATTCTAAAAGAGCTCATTGAGTATAATAAACTCAACAAGTTCTATGCGCCTTTGGCATTTTAACAACGGGTAATAAGTTGCATAAAAAAATAGAAATAAAAAATACACTTACCTAATAGTACAAACGTAAGTACTGTTATTTTCATGCTTATTGAGTGTAATTATGCATTTAGTATCACTTAATTATCTTATAATCTCTACAACAATCATGAACTATTCTTTTTTGGCCATGGATTTGTGGGTTCACTGGGCCCAGACATCCAACTGCAGTTGATCAATGTAGGTTGCGCTTTGATCATAACCAGCTTCCAAACTTTTTTTTTTTTTTGGCTCTAAACTCGTCTTCTCTTTAAACGGTACACCCAAATGAATTCATTTGTGATCCACATCACATTCTATTTGATTGTCCGTCCCTTTATCCAATCAGAAATATTCCTTTTCCTCGTTTTAGCTCTCTCGGTTGCTTCTCACCTGATACTCATATCCTTCTGAATTTCTGTTCTCCTGTCCACTGTCCACAACGCTGGCTCCTTAATTCAATACCATTTTGTGATTTTTTTTTCTTTTTATTTTACCTTTTCTCCGTTGTCTTTTCTATTCGTTACTTGTTTAGCCAGAATATTTTTGTATAAATATAAAATTGTACAGGTAATAAATTCAAAAAAATATCAATTTTAAACATAAACGTATAATTAATAGTATTTATTTCTATAAGTTAATTTTGAATACTAGAACACATAGGCTTAATTTTTTCAAAATGTATCTAAAACTAATTATTTTCGAACATAACTAATCATTAGAAACAATAAGAATAATAAAAAGTAAACGTTCTATATTATTTCCTGGTAATTATTAAAAAAAAATAATGTATTATTTTATTATTGTGTTATCTACAATAGTCGCAAAACTTCAAACCATGGTCACAAAGGTAAGTATATGACATTTTTGTCTAAAAATAAGTTTGAAATATTATTTTTGTCCAGAACAAAATAGACAATGTGGACTATGTGCGATGATTTAAATAGTAACCCAATATTTCGCTAAGTCTTGAAATTTTTTTTTTTTAAATACATGATTGGGTGGTTGCAAACGCTTGGTTAGTAGTTAGGAGGTGCGAGAGCCTTTCATGCCCTTCTTTGGTACCGATTTAAAGTTTACGCTTGTTTAAGAGACATTTTAAAAATTAGTTTATTCATTATTAATTGTCACAACAAATCGTGAAGTATAGTTAGGAATTCATAATGATAATATTATGCATCTATAATAGTAAATTGATTAACGTATATATATATATATATATATATATAAATACCTAATATTGTCACCCAAGAATAAAACAAGAATCGTAATATGTGTAAAGTAGAACAAACATTAATGAAAAAGATTATTAGACATTATTGTAACCGATAACGCGTTGTTAGGATATTAATAGGTTTGAAAAGTTTCCTGCAGCTAATACCTACCGGATTTTGCAGGAAACTAATTCGTTTTACGTTTCTTTGAAACTAAATAATAAATGTTATGTTTTATTTACAATAATAACGTAAGAAAAATATTGAAACAGGCTTGCAACGAAATCGATTGCACCATGAAGTTATATAGTATATTATAAAACTAACTTTTCTTCACAACGTGCCACCGCTTGAGCTGGTTGCTTCCATGGTGGACATTTTACCGGTATCCCAATACTCTTCATCCTCATCGAATACCTCTTCCAGTCTCTGATTGAGAATTTCCAATTTTCTTTTTAACAGCACGTTCGCTTTCTGCTGTTCCTTTATTCTCGCTTTCTCTTCCTTCCTTTTCGCTTTTTCTTCGTTTTGACTGCTGTTGGTCGTCGGTGTGAGACGTTCTTCGGTTTTGAAACTTTTTATCAACTGAACGACGTCGTCCAACAGACACTTTACACATCTGTCACCGTTGGGTAAAACCATCTTAATCGGTTTTTCGTTTAGATAAATGGAAACTCTAAACTTTGTGTACATGCAATCGTAAATGACGACCATTATGTTGCATCCGAATGGCGCGATGTATGACGTCTTCCATTTTCTGTCAGTCATTTGCTTGATGGAGTGCACGGTAAGAGGTTCGGGGTCCCGAAACAAGCCGAATCTGGTGATGAAACTAAGACAGTTAGAAGTGTGCCCGACAAACATTTTGAATGTTATTTCTGACGGTGACCTAAAACGAACAGAAATTCATTTGAAATGTTTTTTTTTTTTTTTATGATAAGTTGCAACCTACTCTAAAAATTTTAAGAGATCGTTCACCAACGGATTACCCATTTTTTCATTGTTTTTCAGGTAGTATCCATTTTTGTAATAATATTGTAAGTCATGCATTTCTTCGAACATCTATTAGTGCAACATAATATTAGCACACTCTGTATAGCACATAATTAATAATATTTTTTTTATTTTTATTAAAATATAAAATTGTTTACTTTTAAATCACCATATTCAAACAGCCAACACCAAGAATTCAATTGAAATCCATCGTCATCCAAGTAATAATAACTATGCGCACACGCATAATATATTATCAAAACCATTTCTGAAAAATAAAAGTTATGAGCAACGTAATTATATTCAGTTATTAAATGCATAATATGCACTACACAATCAAATTTACCATGAGAAGAACAAAAGTTAAACATCGGACCGATTTAAAAAAAAAAAAAAAGAAAAGATTAACAAGAAACAACAATTTAATTTTAATTTTAGATTCTGAGTGCAGTAAGGAATGTATTGTTCTTAAATTTATGATTTTTTTTTTTCGGACTTTCGTGTAAAAGGATTACTCAGAAAAAATATTTCATTACAAAAAAAAAAAAAAAATAGATGTATAAATAACAGAAAATAAAAATGATTGTACGTAGCTTATAAAGAGTTATAAAATATGAATTGGTAATTAGCATACGCTAATCCATATTTGTTTTATTTATTATATTAATCATAAGCACAATGTGTTTCATTCTTACCATCTGTTATGAATTCACGATGTATTTCAAAGTTCGTAGTGAAATCAGGAAAAAGTAATATTTGAATTCTTTTTCTTATATTACTGCAGTTTTGTTTGTAAAATAATGTTTCCACGAAGAGTTTTACCCCAGGATTTTCAGGATCAACAACCTTCACTTCATCTTCCGTCGGTTTAATTAACTTAATACATACAAAAATAATTTTAAATAATTTTTGTTTTTAACAAGACAAAAGGCTGATGAAATTTCAATTTCTAACTTAATTGATATGTATCAAGCAAATATATAGGTTCTTAGTAGTCACCGAATTGGTTTCAAACACCAAGTAGTAATAGTATTAGTAGTCATAATTTAAAAAAAAAAAGTACATTTTTACTGGAGTATATACTACTGTGAGTTTTTTAGAAAATCGTTTTCATATAGATCTTGTAGAAAAATGAAAAAACGGGCTCCACTTTTGTCGTCGGGTAAGGTAAGTGAGAAGATCTACCAATTTATAATTGTCTTACAATATATTTGAGTTTATTTGGTTTTTCAATTATTTTAGTTTTTTCATTAGAGTTAATTTTAGTTTAATTTGTTTTTATTGATTAAATTTTATAATTCTCATTTAAAACAAATGAAATTATTAATATATATTATAAATTTAATAAATTTTAAAAATTTTCAAGGGACTTGTATACTGTATTACCTGTATTTATATATTTATATATATATTTACTAGTTTTAATATATATATATATATATATTACAACTAGTAATTTTTACTTCACGTCAATAAAAATAAAATGATTATAAAGTCCAAGAAAAATCAACTAAAATGTCGTTTTCATTTGTAATTAGGTACATTTTTTTTATAGTATCATTAGGTAACTAATAAAATCAATCATGTCGACAACTAAATATTCACTACAGTGTTCGTTTTTATCAAAAGTATTAAGGCACCTCTATCCCAGTATTTATTAACGGGCAAAATACTAGACAACCGCCTAGTCACAAAGTTGTAATATTGAAAATATATACGATATATATATATATATATATATATCTTGCATGGTTAAGAAAGTTATTTATTTTGCTTTTGTCACACGCTATACCAACAGTTTTACGACTAAATGGCCTACATTTAAGCTCATTAAATCAAATTGCACGCACTTTGAAGACATTTATTTTGTCTAATCGGAACTATAAGAAAAATGAATTATTGTACATTTTAAAAATGGATTACAAACCCC
The DNA here is from genome assembly GCA_017140985.1 of Hormaphis cornu. NCBI lineage: Eukaryota > Metazoa > Arthropoda > Insecta > Hemiptera > Hormaphididae > Hormaphis > Hormaphis cornu. Next base: position 4,725,605 of record CM029357.1, read on the forward strand.
AACAAAACTGTTCGTGTTGTCCACTTTTCACGTTTTGGACAACAGTTTTCTAAAGCACATCTTTAGTTTTTTTTTTTTTATTTGCATTTTCGTTGAGTAATTTATAAATTAATACAAAACGAAACTGAAAAAGTGCCGTTGTGATCGGATACAATGAAAACTTCATTCTAAACCCAAATCTGTTTTTGTAATTTATTTCGGTCCACGCATTTGGACGTCCTGGTGGAACTTGCCAGACGTGTTTTTGGTCCAAAATACGGAAGGACAGCTGAGGCCCATAAAGCGACAACCCAAATTTGGTACAAAGGAAAAAAAATTATACATCAAAATTAGTATTATTAGTGTAAATGAATAAAATGATGAGATTAAATTCACGTGAAATTTTCAAACATGATATTATTTATTAAACACTGTACCTCTAGTCTTTCGTCCGTCTTAGTTCTCTTGATATCAATATCGTCATAGTCTCCTCGAAAAAACGTTTTCAAAAATTTCTTCGCGCTGAGAACACATCTCCATTCGTGCGCTGATATAACCTGCGAGTCGTAAAATTAAATTTTGGTATAATACAAAATTATTGTAAAGAGACCATAGCAATAAAAACATGCGTGTACCTCTATGTTATCTTTTGTTAATACGTCCGCCAACGGTTTCAACTTTTGTTTTAACCTCGTGCCCAAATCAGTCATCGTCTTTCTGCCACGGTCGTTCAGATCTTTGTGAGTGCCTTCGTGCAATTTGTTTTTCCATTTGATTATGGATCTAATGATTAATTTCTGATTTTTTCGCAATACGTCACTGTATTGCAAATCATTATCGTTGCCGGGTATTTCGTACACTTGTTTTACTGTTTTTTGAACGAGTGGTACCAATTCGTCATTGATTTGCGACAAAATGTCTTCCGACGGCCACTTCGCACCGTGTCTCATCATTATCCATGTTTTTACTGCTTTACAGTTCTCTAATTTAAGCATACGTTGACATTTTAACTAGCGCTCTGGTATAAATTTCATAATTTGCTCGCTCAACTACCCAGTATATGTAAAACATATATTTTCTAACGACTATAAAGGATAACCAACATTTAATTTGTAATAGGTAGGTGTCTTTATCTACCAAGGGTGCCTGCTTGGAATATAAATTCAACCTTCGAATGATAGTTTCAAGTTAAATTATTCAAAATAAATAATACTACGAAAACGATTTTGAACCGTGCTTGGCTTCTAGTTATGGTAGTTTATAGTAATCCAAAATAAAAATGTAACCAGACCAACTCTAATTCTTAGATCAACGATTATACTCAATACATTAAATGTATTTATATTAACTATAATATAATATACAATTAAATGCTCCTAGTTGATACATAATTTCTCTCTTGTAATTCGAATAAAATACCATTAGCGTCCAATTATAAGTATATACTATAAATAATAATATGACCATAAATTACAAAAATTTACCTTGCATATAATACGGCGACATTGTACTAAACATTTTAGTTATATTATAATCGTTTTGTGAAAATTCTTGAATCATGTCACCCTCAATAATCTTTATTATGTCGCATTTTACAGAAATATTAAGCAACGCAGCCAATGTGAGAACGAACGACAACATAATGGCTGATATACTTGAAAAAAAAAAATCCACTAGAAAATATAAATATTTAATTATTTAATTGATCGATTTGGTGCGTTTTATATTTCACTAAATCTTGAATACAAAAAAAAAAATCTAAATATTGCATTTTATGTTAATTCGTGTCCGGTTCACGGTATTGTGTTCGTAACATCTCGGACGCAATAACACGGACAAAAGTTTCCCACGTACAAAATTGGATGGCGGTGTTTACAGTTTTCTTTCCAGTTACCTTAAACATTAATGTGGATATACAATTCTAATGACATCTTCTATTGTATAAATTCACAAAAATCCATAGCGTACGGAAACTTATGCATTTTTGGAAATGGGTTAACGATATTATAAACACGAATCGTCATAATAAAAACATTTTTTTGTCGTTCCAAAGCATAATTAAGATTTTATTAATGTTTTTATTAGTTCCCGTTAAATAAAGTGGCAATTGACCTTGTAGAGGTCTACACGTAAGGGTCATAGTTTCACTAAAAGCCAGTTGGGTAATTAAAAAAAATATGCGGCCAAAAGTCGCTACTGCGCGCGATTTCACCTGTATCGATACAATTTGGGAACCCATCCCGAAAAATCTTTCGATTTTTTGAAAATTCTTTTCAAGCCATGGATAGGTGGTACGCCATAATATACTATCACTTTCAGCGGCCTAGTAAACCCGTCTGAGAATTGCGAAAGAGACAAAGGATAAAGTTCTAAATCATTGATCAATCATAACTCATAAGATTAGGCAGGGGACTTTTTTCGATTCTTCGCGTTTTCTAAAACTTAGAAGTTGGATCTTAAAGGCAGTTGAATAGTTCCACTTATGTTTGACTGCAACACACACCGTTAAAGCTCTAAGCAGCACTGCGCAAAAACGTTGATCGTCCACAAGCAATTCGCTTTTAAGAGGAAATATCCGATTGAGTTACTAACGAATTCCGCCAGAGCGCGTTCTATACTGTATTTCTAAGCTAAAACCTAAAATCCAAAACCCTAAGGTGCCGTTCCATGTTATGCCGTCCCAATTGGTCTCTCGCTATAGAGTCAAAATGAAACGATATAAATTATACCAACTAGTTTGGCTTGGTGTTTTTTTCTCTGGACGACTTACACATCTCGCAATGATTTATCATTGCTCTCAGATATTGAACAATACGTTCAAACCACAACATCCAAATCAGTAACCCACACAAAGCGTAGTCGCTACTTCGTCAAACTACCCATGCAACTTTTACTGCTTCCGGCTTTTTATTATTATTATTATTATTATTATTTTTATTATTTTTTTTATACCCGCAAAGTAAGCCCTACTCCAAGGATATTTTGAGGAACGTACCGGAAAATAGCCAATAAGTCAATATATGGGTCAACTATGGGTATGATATGCAAAAATCGATGTAAAAACCTACATAAGCAGTAAGAATAAAACAAATAGTACATATTTTTTTAGTAGAAAACCGACGGGTACCTTCCTACTTACAAAAACAAATTAAAAACAAAGCGGAAAACACCAACGTCGTGTTTTTTCAGAAGGCACTTGTGACATTAAAAATAATTGTTTTTCTAAACGAACTACCAAATGAAGTAATAATTGTAATTTATAAGTATAACGAAGCTCGTTACAATTGATGTTAAAATTTTTTCAATAAACAAAATAATAATAATAATAACGGTTAATATCTTTACTCACCAAGAATTGATATCTACAAATACTATTAAATCATTAGCAATAATATGTTTTGTATTTTTTTCCGCGTCGTTAAATTGATCAGATCTTTAAACGTAATAATATAATACCTCTAAACTGAAAATGGGCAATTGGTCGGAAATGGTACATTTGCTAAAGCTTTTTTCAAAGTTTTGCTTCATTTGTTATAACCCAAAAACAAAAATTAAAATTTTCAAAAAATTTCAATTTGTTCGAAATTCTCATACGATGGAAAATTGGTTTCAAACGTTTTTGAGCGATTGAGAGTACAGGTACTTTTAGGTTTTGGATTTCGTCAATATTCGCAATTATTGTTTTACAAAACCTTTAACATTCAGTTTAGAGTATAAAAATAATTGCCCTACGATCCAGATGTATTTTCCTATGTACATGGTAAAAAAAAGATTTAAAAAATCGAATCACACACTTTTTGATTATTTTTTACATAGTTATTTTGTTTCATAATCGGAAACACGCATTTAATACCATTTAATACGTCATCAATGTTCAATTTTTCTTGACACAAACATTTATTATAAAATAATATACCAAAAATATTATTCTATTTTCTAGTTGGTTAATTGAAGGATGTTTATACCCGATTTTATAATAATATATGTATTATCTTATACATTTCCATTATAATGTGTAACACGATTTATCGATCCTACACTCTAAGAACTCTTTAAAACAAATTTTACTAAAATTTAAATATACTAAAAGAGTCGGTATCATAAAAACGTTGTAATTTTGTAAAGTTGTAGCGCTTCTTCTGTACGCTACCGCTTGATTAATAAAATACCTATCGTTATACGTTTTTTTGATATTAGGTATGTTATATTTTTTTTCACTTAAAAACATTATCGTACTTATGACTTGTAGTTTGCTCGTATTATATTATTATACCATTTTACCGTTCAAAAATACCTAGACGTATATTATATTTTATGGATTAAAAAACATTAATTGATTAATGATATACGATTAAGTGTGATAAAATATAATGAGTTACCTATACTTACAACATGAACTTGAAGAACAATGAACTTCTTCACAAAGGACCAACTCTAAAACAATTGCGAATAACAACTATAGGTACCTAAATTTAATTATGATAATATATTACAAAACAACAGTACCTATGTGTTGACTACAGGTGGTAAATAATTTTGACAGAAATAACTAGGTTATTACTTAAGTATTGTTTGCTTGTCACCATTATTATTGTGCACGTGGCACGTGTCGCTTAACATTTTAGTTCTTACACGATGGTTAAGATAATACAATACTAAATTAGTTTAATAAAGTGTTTGATTATTATGTTATGTTTTTCTATATTCTGTGCGTAGCGAGGAGGCCATCGGTTTTACAAAAAAATTGTCTCTTAGGTGTTTGTGTAACGTCCGAAATTAATTATACCACGCTGTCCATTGACCTATTGCCTGCGGTATTCAGTGACGATATTGTGTTTGTGTATTTTGAAATTTTCAACATTTAATAATGGCCAAAAAATAAACACAAAAACGTGGAAAAAACCGGAATAATTTACGAATATTTTAACAAAATCAATTTTGTCATCTATAGTCTTATAATTTCTGTTGGAAACGCTCGGAAACACTGAAAAAATTAGCCGCCGGACTAGGGAGAGGGACCGTGGTTTCGAAACGGCTATCGCCGTATGCGGGAGCTATACCCGACGGCAGTCTTGTTAAAAAGATATTACCGCTAAAAAGTATTCAAGATAGTTAAGTCAAGAATCCTTTGAAGTACATACGTACTTAAGTAATAATAAAAAAAATATTTATGTAGGTACAAATACAGATATCCAAAGAAAGTACTTATAAAATACTTTTGTTTAGTTATTTTTATTAACGCGGGATATACCCAATTTTATTGTATAAAACATTATCTACGTACAATTATACACCGGTAATTAAGTACGCAACACGTTCAATTTAGAAGGATGAATATTAAATAACTATTATAATGCAAAGTATTAAAACTGAGGAACGTGCATTTGCTAGTTTCACCATTCTAACCATAGAACGACTTTTTAAATAACTTTAGAACTGTGAAATTCAATATTATTCCGAAGTATACGAGGTATAATTATACCTTATAGTTACGGTTTAAAGTCTTGAAACTTTAATGCAATCCGAACAGAATTTTTTTTCTATATTCGGTCGAGAAAATGTCAAAAATCAGTCAAAGAAGGTAGAATTAGCAGTGATGATTCGTTCACAGTAAATAATCTAACGAGTTCAACTGCGACACAATTTGTTTTACGTAAAATATGAATTACTCGTGATGGACATTCGACCTTTTACCTACACTGAGTTTTTGAAGACCGCGGTGCTTTTTGACGCTGACAATATTATAGGTAGCTACTTTCAAAAATATTTTCGTATCGTGTTGTTCAAACGTTATTAAACACACTAGGTTTCGGAAAAGAACGTCTCGTACTTACTCGAGTGTACAATTCGTTCTATTTCACTCTCTTAGAAGTACCACGCGGGTCTTGAACGACTTTAAGTTATTTTTAAACGCGCGCATTCGTTGTCAGAACACCCCCGGTCTTCGATAAATATTAACAGTGCACGACACGATGTGGGTACAAGATGAGTTAAGGCGTGAGTTGAAAAACAAAAAATAATTGAAGGACACGTTGCGAGAGGAAGACCGCCGAGAACGGATCGTGCGGGATACAAGGGAAATTGCAAAGACCTGAAAGAGGTGCGCTACGAAAGAGCGCTGCAACGAACGGGTTTATATAACGAGAAGTGAAAAAAAAGGTAAAAGGTTAAAAAGCATTTTGTACTAAGAACAATAATTAAGAGCGATTCTTTTAAAGATCTTTTAAATCTTTAATCTTAAAAATTAAGAAAACCGTACACGAGCGCTCCAATCACGTCGCGCGGCGGCCGGTACACCCGCGGTCTCGCGCGCCGCGTTCCGTTCGCGGCCGGCAGTTCCGCCACGATGGCCAGCGGTGCGAGACGTCCGATTGTTGTTCCGCCGCTGCTGCTGCTGCTGGTGGTCGCGGCCGCCGAGGCCGACTACTGGCGGCCGCAGGTTTTCGGCGCTGCGGACGGCCGCGCGTGCTACCAGACCGCGGCGCAGAACCCGTACGTGTACTTCGGTTCGAAGACCGCTTACGACGCGGTGGCCGGCAAAGACTTGCAGACTCCGGCAGGTGCGTCTTGTGTTTGTTTTTATTTTGACGGCGCGCGAAAGGGTGCAGAACCTGCAAGAGCCTTAGAAGAAAACCACCCCGGAATCTAGGTCGCGAGGGTAGTCCGAAGCTGCGGCGGGTCACTGGTTGCTCGATCAGGAAATAATTGCGTGTGTATAGTTGCAAGCGAGTGTAACGAGCGCTCGATGAAATAAAACGATTCTGATGTGATTGAACTATATGTGCCGTAACAGTAGAACGTAACTTGTGGATCGATAACTGTTTAGAATCTTGATTTTATCGTTAATGAGAAAACGACCTGAAGAGTAGTACTAAAAATAGCCGGTGGTAAATGTGGTAATGTACTAGTCTGACGAGATGGCGGTGACTGCGCTTTGAGCGGATCACCGATTTCGATGTTGTGGTTAGAACGTACATATTTAATATCTGAAGAAAGCAATGCCTTCGACGGGACGATTCTGTGTAATCTAGTACGTCCGAGGAAACGTAAGTCGGTATAACTTTAGTGTCATAATTATTACAGTACGAATTATGATATGTGTGACACTACACAAATTATCTCTACCTACCATTCGGGTCATAGGCTCTGAAACCGATTTCGAAAATTCTTTCACCAACAGAAAGTTACGTTATTCCTGAGTGACATAAACTACTTTTCATTCCACCCCTAAGGAACGTCTCAAAAGACGAATTTTGTCGAAAATTCAATTTTTTTCTTACGATTACAATGTGTCGAATTTTAGTTGTTTATTTTACCGTTTATTTTTCTGTTTTTTGGGTATAACTTTTTTTTTAATTGAAAATTTTGAAATAACACGTGCGCAACGCATCGAGGATTGATCAAGGTCTTTCGGAAAACGTTTCAACCGTGTCAAGCACAAAGTATAATATTTCAAGCGCTTTTATGAAATTTTTTATTATTTTTTGTTTATTTACGGTTGCTAAGTGTCAAATTTTAGTTATTTGTCCAATGGCCGTCCTCTTTATCGTTTTTTTTTTTTGGTTTTTTGGGTATTACCATTTTGGAATCAAAAATTCGGCAATACGTTGAGATTCAATGCACCGAAGATATAAGTTGGGCTTTCAGAAAACGTTTCAACCGTCGAAGCATTATCCTAGGCTTCTGCTTGTCACAGACACAGAAAAATAATAATAATAATGATTAAAAAAATGTATACATCTTTGTAAAATCAATAGCTTCCTCGCTGTCGCTTAGAATCTAAAATCTAACGAAAAATATCAAAAACCACGTAGCAACTGAATGTTATATTTTTAAAATTATCCTAAAAGTGGTCCGAAAATTCCAAAAGTTGTATCACATATAAAAATTATGAATGTAAACAACGTGTGAAAATTTTGAACCGTCTAGAACATTATTTGAGGAGTTTTACGATTTAAGTATCAACCGCGAAACAGTACGTAATTTCATTGCAATAATCAAAATAACACCGATTTATCAACTATTTTTTTATACGTATTCGGAAAATGCTGAGCGGATTTTTTTGAATTTTTTCGATACAATATTTTGTTTTACATAACACGTTTAATTTTCATATCTTAAATAAAAAATTGTATTAGTTACAAACTTTTGTTCCAAAAACAAGTCACCGGATTGTCATATTTTCTATAATCATTCGAACGATTAAAAAAAAAAATTTGTGACTAACGATTTTTAAAATATTTAAGTAACAAATGGCTCTATATGTTGCCAACCTTGTATTAAATTTTCAAAACTGTTTCTGGAGAAATTAAATTTTTATCGAACAAAAATCACAAAAAAAGTGACAATTTTTGAAAATTTCCAAGGTCTAGCCCAAAAATAATCGAAATCTTTTGAAATTTGTATCAGACTTGTATGGTACGTACCTACGTTTAGTATATTTAGTATTGTGTGAAAATTTCAACTCATTTTAATCATTATTTCGGAAGTTATGATCAAAAAAACTGAATTAATTATGTCAAAAACACGTTTTCCGTAATTTTTACCGTATTTCCTTAGTTTTCCCGTAGTTTTTAGATTGCAATTTTTTCAATATTGAACTCACAATTCTACGAACCCTCAGAGTACCGCGCGACAAACTAGAGTTACCAAAAACCATGTATGAGTGTAAAGATCGGAGAATTTTTGAAGAAGTTATCGTGGTTTTCTAGAAATCTTTAACTCCCTATAAAACTACTACTCCCTAAAATCAACAACTTCCTAAAAATAAACCTCCTTTAAAAAACTCTTTAAAAATAACTGTTTTAGAAATCTACAACTCCCTAAAGAATAAAACTCCTTAAAAATAACTCCCTACAATAACTCCCTTTAATTATTTTCTCGCGTTACATTTCTTGTCGTATAAAGTACCTAAATAGTCCTTCACTGGTGTAAATATTGTAAATATCAAGTCAAAATTTAACGGGTTAGAGGCAAAGTCACATTTTAAATTTTATTCCAAATTAGGTGTTTACCCGGTTTTCATACGACTACACCACTGCTGGTGAGAGGAGACTTTAATGGTTCAGTCATTCAAATACGTTATGTTAAATATTATACGTACCTATTTTGTGTATGTGTACCTATTGTGTATAAATGATGTAATACTCTGTGTCCATACGTATAGGTTTGTGTTGATGGCTATACTTAAAAAAGGAAAAACAGAAAATGAACGCACTTTGCGTGATGAATACTCGTATCCAAAACTAATAAAAACGAAAAACAAGAGTCATACTAACACTATATTGAAAAAAGGTGTAACCCTTTAACTATGGTACAATAATGTCAATATTCATTATCTTATTATGACAAAATCGTCATTACTTCGTACACAGTATAAAACCAGCTGTGTTAACTTAACAAATATTCTATATCCATTACTCATGACCAATATCCTGCATTGTGTGACTAATATTTTGCTCAACACTTAGGGGCTGTCCACAAAGGACGTCACGCCTTAGGGGGGGGGGGGGGGGCGCAAAACGTGACCATTTGGTAAAATTTGGACCATTTTAACCTAAAAATTTTTGTGAGGGGGGGGGGGGGGGTCAAAAATTGCCGGAAAAAGCGTGACATCCTTTATGGACAACCCCTTAGCTGTTTAATTTTATTTTTATAACCGTACGAAAAGCCTTCCAGAACAATATTAGTCGGTTGATGGAAACAATTTTGTATTTACTCAACACACACGCCTTAAAAATAAGTTTTTCAGCGATGAATCACATATATAATAGTGTGCTATTATAGTTAATACAGGATATTGGAAAAACAGTGCTGCGGCACGCATAATATATTCGTGTTTGTTCTTGAACATTGACGAAACCGAAAGTCAACGAACCACACACAGTTGTCTCACGTTTATATTTGTTTTCCTGTGATGTTATTTTTTTAAAAATGGTTTCCAGCGAATTAGAATTTATTTTCATGACAGCTCTCAAACAACAATTTTACTCTGGTAGCTTGTGTCGTTTGTCTATACTACACGTACATAAATGTCTACAAATCAACCTACCGCTCTATTATAGATTGCGTTGCGTTATTTCTTTCGAATTAAAATACGTTTTATTCGTTTTTATTGTGAAACGAATAATTACTGAGTATAATGTTGCGTTGAAGAATGAAGCGCAATTTATTACTTTTAACTGTAATGTACTAACGTTTTGTACAATTATTTTTTTTTAAATGCATCATAACTATTAGACAAATGAACTAAGTATTTTTCATCTCGTTATAGATCCAACAGTGCCATTTATTAATTTTTTTTTTTTTTATCTACACGTAGTCTATTGCCATAAAATGTGTTTAAAAAAATTGTTTAAATCATATCGTCCAGATAAAAGCCAAAGTAGTAAAAACTATTATAACATTTATGATACCCTACAAAAATTAATGTACAAGTATTATCACAACAAAAACACTCCGTCAAACTTTCTGTAAAAAATTGCTGGGTAAAAAAAATAACACCTATAAAATGATGATCTCATAAATAAAATGTTGAGTAAACTAAATGCACTTTTTTGTTTTAATAATTTATTTACATGGTGTAAATTCAATTTGGCAAGCATAAATGTCCATTATAATTTTTTAAATTAAATGAAGTTCTTAACGTATTCTTAACGTATTTTCTAGCCACTAAAATACTTTTTTTATGCAAAATAAATTTTTTTTCTGAATTCTGTGTTTCGTGAAAAATATTTTACTCCCATTTAACTGGTAACTGACTAAAAAAAAATATCGAATGGGCAGTATAAAATTATTTTCTCCTAAAAATTATTAAAAGAAAAATTATTATTGTGTATTATTCTCAAATATTCGTATTGAACATATTCTCTAACCACTAAAATACTTTTTTTATGCAAAATAAATTTTTTTTCTGAATTCTGTGTTTC
>CM029357.1:4736521-4759610 GCA_017140985.1 Hormaphis cornu
ATGAAAAATATTTTACTTCCATTTAACTGGTAACTGACTAAAAAAAAATATGTAAAAATCATAAAAATCCAACTTCTCTCTTATCTCGTTTGAATATAAACGCCAAAAATGTACGCTGTTCAAATGGCCGATTATTCGTGCTTCAAGATAATAACTATACCCACGAATATTTTCGGACTTACTGTCAATAAACTTTGCTATCAAGGTACCTACAGTCACGCTTGAAAATAAAATCGGTTAGGTACTGAAAAAATATTTTATTTGCTCGTTCAAAATTTAAATGTTAAATAAAAAAGAAACTAATTAATAACGGACACTATGACAGTTGTACAATACGTTGGTGAGTTATTCATTCATCAAATCATTGACTGCAGGTTGGCAGTATTGAAACGTTACGTGACAAACACGTTTTATAATAAATTGACTTTGTAAGAGCAACAATAAAAAGAAAACGAGAACCTATCAAATTGGTACCATTTAATTAAAAAGAAAAATAATCGATTAACTAAATTAAGGTTTGACCGTCCGTAGTTAATTTATTCTTCATATTAAACTACATAGTATGTAGTACAAGTGTTATCGCATTTTAGATTCGGGACCAAACGATGAAGCTATTGATTTTACAAAGATGTAATTTTTTTTTTTACTGTGACATGCATACAGCGCTTCGGGTATTACTCCAATCTAAACGGTCAATAAATTTTCCTAAAGCACGGCTTGGTGCGTTGTGCGCGTACAATTTACCAAAATTTTCAATTCCAAAAAAGTTATACCCAAAAAACCAAAAAAAAATTTTTAAAACCTGTAAAAAGTACAGCGAACGCGATTTTGACAAAGTCAATTTCGACGGCTGTCGCGACAGCCGCGTGATAACAATTTTTCAGACATGAAACTTTTACACAAATTTATGTGTATAATATTTAGGTGTGACAACTATTTCAAAAAATGTTTCAATCATTTTTGAGCTAAGTATAGAACTTAGAAATTTTCGAAAATTCCCATTTTTTTTTTTTCTTCATTAAAAAGTTTGAAGTAAATGTAATTGTAATACAAGGTTGAAAATACGTAATTGAACAAGTAACAAAACAATTTTGTAAATCGCACAAGAGAATTTTTTTTTTGTAAAGTTGGAAAATACACATTTTCGTGATTTTTTTTTTTTGAACAAAGTTTTGTTACACCAACTCAATCTTGTTTTTTTAAAACTTGAAAAACTATTACGTTGTGTATCTAAACCAAAATTTGTCATCACCAGCAAACTTCAAAAAAATCCGACTAGTAGTTTCCAAAAGCCCGTTTAAAATAAGTAAGGTATATCGATAAAACGGAATTGTTTTCACACAATGTTTGTATTAATTTTGTAGTAGTTACACAGCTGGTGGTTCGATTATTATTTTAAAACGATTTCCCGTTTTTTTTTTTTTTTTTTTTTTAACAAAAAATCTTATAATTAACATTTCTCGGTGTCCCCGTCGAGCTGAGATTTCGCCGAAATTCGTTTTTTTTCGAAGGATCGCCGTTTCACACGTTGCAAATAATACGTCGTTTAAACCAAAACTATCCGAACACACCCAAAGCGTAGTCGCTGCTCCGTCAAACTATATATATCCATATCTATACTACTATAAAAAATGTAGTCGCTTTTTTTCGTTCGGGGTAAACTCCAAAATTACACTTATTGGATGGAGTTTTTTTTAAATTAAAGAGGACATCGCGGAGAAGGTTTTAGGCATAAATTTAGTCCGATAAAGTTAATAAATAACTAGTCGTTATTAATCAAAATTAACGTGTACCTATATTATTAAACACATTGTGCGACACGGCGGCCCGCGTGTTTACAGCTACCTGACCTTTTTGTTCGTCAAATTGTATTTTTTAGTGTTTGATACCGGCGTGTAGATACGAATTGTTCCGAGAGGTTTATTGCACGTCACCAACAACAACAATTTGTAAACCCAATATTCGTATTAACAAATTTACACTGCTATAATAACCAAGGCAGGTAATAGGCTATAATAACCAAGGTATTGTGCTCGCGTCGTTTGGCGTTACCAGCCCGCATTCGATATCAATCGTTGATGTTATTTTCAGTCGTTACGTCAAGACAGTTTTAGCCTTCAGTGGGTTACAGATTTGAGACTGCCTTCGTTCGTTATATTGATATTTCAAAAGCGACTTCATTCGGTTCATTCTGTATAGTAGCATTAATAAATTAAAGCGATATATAGTTTTTTTTCAACATTATGAAAAATCCGCGGTGGCGACGCTAAATTTGTATGGCCACATTACCACGGAGACGTGACTAAAAGCGGTCTAAAATAAAAATAGTTATTTAACGTCCGGAAAATAAATAGCAAATTAACATCTGAGAAATCTTGCGGTAGCGAGAAGCATTGTCGGGTCAGCTAGTATACTACAGCTCACGCGACCTACATAGAGCGATTCCGGCTTTTTAGTGTATAGGGTATTTTTTGAGATAACTGAACCGAAAATTTTCGCGCAAGGAATCTACCCCAGGGCCCGCCGACGGGGGGGTTGTTTTTTTTGTTGAAAATTTAAAAACAAAAAATATTTACCGTTTACTTTTTGCATACGTCGTCGCCGTCCCTGTCGCTCAGACTGCAGACCGATGCAAGTGTGGATGATGGCGCGGCACGGCACGAGGAACCCGTCGCGGGATACGATCGAGAAGCTGAAGAAGCTGCACGAGCTGAAGTCTATGATCACGGCGGACACGACGCTGTGCGCGGAGGACGTGGCGGCCATCAGGAGCTGGGACATCAACCTGACGGCGGACAACCATTACAAGCTGCACGCGCAGGGCGTCGAGGAGGTCGGGTCGCTGGCCGTGCGGCTGAAGCGGCAGTTTCCGCAGATATTCAACACGCCGTACACCGACGCCAAGTTCAAAGTACGTCGTAGCCGGCGAAAAAGCTTTACAGACGAAATTTTTCGATAAAACACGCGTGCTTCAATGATTCAACTTGATGAAAAAGAAGTCAAAAATGTTAAAAAATCAAAAAAAATCATTCTCAAAGATTCGATATTTTACTGATTAGGTAAACCTGCCTTGTCGTAATGGACACCGAGGATAGCTTGAAACTTTTCTCGTTATATAGTTAACCGGTAGGACGCGTTGGCTCGCGCTGTTGTAAACAAATACAGCAAATAAACTTCAGGGGTCAGTATGGTTGTGCTCCGGCCGGGGGAAAAAAAAAGGAGCCATTTATAACGGGGAGAAAAACTGAGAGAGAAATTGTGAACGAAACAAACAAAAAAAAGGGCAACCGCATTATTAATAATCAACGGGGTGTGTATAGTAAACAATACTTATTTCATTGTATAGCGTTACCAAGAGGGTAGTGACTGTTAAGGATGATATCGAATTTGACTTTTAAGAAGAAAAATATTTTTGTTTTATTTTTGTAGATCATGACTTCGCATAAATCACGTGCCAGGGATAGCGCTACCGCGTTTTTCAAATCAATGTTTGACAAATCCCCCGAAAAGGAATTGCCGATTGTCGAACCTTCCGACGGCAGGCTTAACGTAAGTACACCTACAAGTCGTCATCACTCGACCAGCCATACAGACTGCAATAACTGCGTTTCGCATTTTCTATGTCCCTCCGACCTCCCGTGCTCACATACCGTTACAATATAATGTTTCATACACTTTTTCTTCTGCTTCTCCTTTTTCTTCTTCTTCCTCCTTGGTTTTGGCCGATCAAAACCGTACCTCTAAATATGCACACATCTCTATCTCCTGCTGATTCCCGCCAATGACTTCGGATCTACGGTTTTAGCATCTTTTTTTACGCGATCTTCCCACCTTAACCGTTGTCTTCCTAAAAGTCTCCTTTTTACTGGGTTTTCCTCTACAACTTTTCTTATCGGCGACTCGCGCATCCCCCAGGCTTCTTATCAGCGACTCGCGCATCCTCCAGGCATGTTCTACCCAGACCAGTCTCCTTTTTTTAATATCTTTCAGTGTATTTGGTCGCTGGAAAAAGTATTGCAGTTCATCGTTGTGTAGTTTCCTCCGTTCATTTGTCCGAGCATCAAAGTGTGCCCCGTAAATTTTCCTAAGCTCTTTCCTCTCAAACGCTGCCATACTTTGTTCTTTAGTTTTCCTCCGTGACCATGTTTCTGTTCCATAAAGGGCAATTAGTATTGACAAAATCAAGTACATCCTAACTTTTAAGTGCTTAGAGATTTCTCTTGATCTGGAAATTTTACTCGGTCCATCGAAACATTTATTTGCCGATTGTAATCTCGTTGATACGCACTAGAATACAGCAAAACATTTTGATAAATGGAAAATTTCAAGAAATTTCTGCGGTGTATAGTTTATGCTACGAAAACATTTTTTCGTATAAATTTAACCAACGGTACTCGATTCCTATCACGGCTATGACAAGGTCTCAACACATCTATTTTTGTAGCAGTGGTGTGGTTACATACATGAGTGGGTAAGTGGATTGGATCGCCCTTCCTTAGTCCGTGACTTTGTTTAGTATAAACTAAATAACAGGATAATAAAAATTCATAGCGGTCAATCGGTGTAGTGTTATTTGTTGTCCAAATGAATCTTACATTGTCCCATACTATAGTTACCAAAGGTTTTATTTTTTGTATGAAAACAAAAATGTATTTGATACAAAAAAAAAACCATCCCATACCTTTGCAGTCTGCGTCTATCTATAGTAAGACGTTTTAACTATTTGACTATTTTGTATTGTGTATTTTAAATGTGAAAACGGTAGTAAAAATAAGAAAACAGTAGTACCTATGCGTTTTAGAAGTAAAATATAAACTAGATAAAACTCGAGTTAATAATTGTGTGTGAACGAGATTAACACGATTTGTTAATATTGTGGTTGTTTTATGTTGTTTAGTCTCTAGGCTGTTGAAACGATTTTTAAAAAATCGTAATTACCAAGGTATATTCTATACTTTTGTGTAGAATAGTCTTTGAATAAAACTGCAGATAAAAAATTAGATAGGTAATACGAAATAAAGAAAAGTGTTCGTTGCACGCGTAAAGTCAAATGAAATAAAAAATATCGCATCTAACAAGAAAAAAACCTACCAAGAAAAAAAAAAAAGGTTTCTAACAAACTTTCGAAAAGTTTTTTTCCTTTTTTTCCTACAGATATTTTATCGACTTACGGCTGTGTTTAAATTGATATTGATGAATTTGAAACTCCGAGGATAAACGTTCTATTTATCAATAGATCTCACCCAGGAAAAATTCAGTTATATGACCGCCACTGTTTTGTAGACTCGTAAAATTCGTGTAAAATGTGCCACGATATATAATCGCGTGTCTTTAAATTTAAGAACAGAGGTTTTTTCGTTTAACTGCTGATTAAATGTCGGAGTAAAAGTAGAAAAATTTATAAACAGCGGTGCTGATATGGAGTGTTTAAAAAAATAAAAAGGAAACTATCGCGCGAATTTTGTTTTTCTACAATAATCGCGGTGTACTCGTTGCTATTTTTTTCGAGTGGCCGACGTACACGAGTATCGGCTACACAACATAATATACACGCTAAAGCACCACGCTGTAACAGTAACTTTAACGATTTTCCACAATATAATATATTATGTGAACATTATTTTTTTTTTTTATCATTTTTTTAATACAGCTGTACAAATGCAAACACAGTGAAGACGACGACGACGACACCCGTGGACAAGGGGAGGCGGAAAAATTCGAGCAAGGTCCGCTCGTGCAGTCGGTTGTGTCGAGGGTATCTATGGCGATGGGACTTAAACAAAACCTTAGTTACGGTCAGTACCTATATACATAAGGTACTTTATATCTGCATATACGTCATATGTTTATTATTGCTGTTGTTATTAATTAAAAACTCAAGTGTAATATGAATCGGTACAGCGTATTTATAGGCTGCCGTTTGTTTGAGGTAATCTCACTGAGGCACAAATACATATTATAACCGTTCATTTTGGGAGGCTTTAATCCATTGTCGTGCGACTAGAGTCAAAAAAAAATTTGTGCGTTTAAAAATTAAATTCCTACTTAAAGTATAATTTTGTTTTTAACGCGTTACGATTTTTTTTTTTTTTTTTTAATAGGCTTTGAACGATTTAGAGGGCATCCAGCCCCTTTTTCCATTCGTGCCTACGTATGGGCTTTGTATTTAGCACCTCTTCCTTCCTCGAGGAGGGCCCGTAAATACGAGTCAAATACACCGCTGTAATGATTACACGACTCCCCAATGAGAACAATAAGTGATCGTATTATAGTTTAATTGAAAAAACGTCGTATATGTCTTTGTGAAACAGAACCAAACTGTGATGTTATGATAGGTACCCCAATACAATTAACCTTTTCAAATTTTTCGTGACGAATGCGTTTGCTGTTTCGTTTTTATTCTCTCGGATCATAAAAAAACGAATTTCCAAGTTTGTGACATTTTTCGAGTATTTTGTTTATCGTGGAGATAGGACGCTGGATACGAAGTTCAAGTATATCGGAAGAAAACGAAAAAACTCTGCGACGTCACGGCGCTAATTCTTCTTAAAACAAAACAAAAACGATTGTTCAACAATCGCTATACGGGTTTCTGGTATATGCCGAGCATTTTTTACCCAACTAAGTATACTGATTATAAGGTATTTTTTTTAGTTATACCTAATTTCTTTAGTATTATCTACATACGTACGAAATGCGCACGATGTACACAAACATCCGATTCAATTGTATAAACCGTAACTAAAATAAAAAGTTTCGTCCGTTCTAAATTAATGCGCGGAATGCGATTTGTATATAATATTATTCTGACGGTTCTCATTTGCAAATTGGTTCCGTTCGGAACCGCCCAATACCGACGATTGCGATTATAGTGGTGTATACAAATGATTAATGATTTTAATTCATAATTATTGGAAAACAGGTAGACAGCTGACCGACACGTATAAGCAAACGACAAAACGTGGAGGGCGATGACCCGCTGTTGCGTCCTGCTGCAGGGTTTTGCTCAGGTTTATTATACGTACATTAATAAAAACTGTGTATCCTATGCAAATCTGAGCAATATCCATCCAGCAATATAGTTGATGATTTTTCGTTACGGCTTTAAACTCTGTTAAACCAGTTGTGTACAAGTATAAAGTTTTTTTTTTAACTGGGGCAAACGCAGTGTTTCAGCCCTGCGTATCGGCGGCCATCATAGTTTAATTAAAATTCAATATTTTACGATTTTGTAAAATATTTCAAACGCTGTATTTGGCCATATTAATAACTATACTTAGATACTACGGTTGTTCCGTGGCCCCGGACCCCGGTATGTAGCTGATTGTTATTAGACTAAATAAATGATTGTTTATGACCGGATATAGGTTGTACGGTCGGAACCGGAATTCGTTTGACAAATTAGAATTAATAAACGACCGTTTATTTCGATTGTTAAGGATTTCGCGGTACGCATGATTCCTACCTTGTTAAAATGTAAAAATTAAATGTTAATTGATGCTAATTGTTCATTGCTTGTACGACGAAAAACGCGTGCTGCGTCACTAACCGTGGGTGTGCCTGGTGTACCTAATATATGTTTTAAACGGTTTGGCGTGGTCTTAGACTTCTCCGTATAGTACATTTTTTACCGTAGTTTGTAACGGTGCTGTTTTCATCCAACAGAGGTATTTTTAAACGAAAAAAAAAACAAAAACGAGTTTTTCTGCATATCGAGAGAACAATTTAAAATTATTATAATCGAGTACCGGGTGATTTTTTTTAAAATGTTCTAAAACATTATTTTACCACAGCTGGGGGACTAACCCGGGGCGCCAAAACAAAACCGCATCCCGAGCGAATGAGGATTTTCGGGTCTCGTGTGTTTTAGGCCTCCAATTCGTATGTTTTCGTTAGGCCCTGCACTATGTCTTTAATGGCCCTTAAAAATGTTTGGACCCCGGGCCTAAAAGTTTTAGTCCACCCCTGTATTTCGTATAATATACCGCATATAATACCGATAATCAGTGATAGTCAGTGCCAAAAATGTATGCAAAACAATGCGACACTTATGTACCTACATAATTTAATTTTTTGTGATGGAAAATTTTTTTTTTACTTTATGTAGAAATCGTGATTAAAAAAAAAAATATTAATAGTTGTAGTATTAAATTTTTACTATAAAAAAAAGTATTGATAAAATTTGTTAAGCTCTGTACATTTTTGGCTCTCGATCGACACCGACTCGAGCTCACCGACTTGAGAATATGCGTTGTCCAAACGTATTTTTTAAGCAGACGGAACACATTGTTTGTTTATCGTAATTTTAATTGTAACCATTGATTGAAAAGTTAATTTAAAATAAAAGTAAAGGTGTAGTCGCTATTTTTACTCTTTACGCCCCCACGCCCATCGTGGTAAATGACGCTTAGGTAATTCGAGAATTCGCGAATTCGAGGCCATTCATGTTCAGCTTTCATATTGATTTTATAATGGGTACTCAATTCTTCGGTGAAAAATATTTTTAACGACGTACCTACCACCTGCAAAAACAGCTCAATATAATTGAAGCTTTAGCCTGGCAGCTTTTTTTTTAGTCGTCTCCAAAGGAAATTCGTGTGTCAGTATATTATAGGTAGTATGCGCTGCTCTACCCAGCCGCGGCTATTTTTTCATATAGCGCGCAATTTTATTCTTCAAATTGAATTTTTCTGTAATTGAAAATGGGCACGCATATCCAGGTGCACAAACCAAAAATAATAGAACCTACAGCAAAAATTACCCCACGATAAATATACCTAATGATATATGTATGCACTTGTAATTTTTGTCGAAATATAGTCATCATACTGACTATACTGCGATAACGTTTGAGCAAAAAAAAAAACTCAAAAAAAAACTGAGATTTTAGTTTGTTGTTTGTACTTAGCGCCCGCAGAAAAACGTAATCGTATTTGACCTAACCTAAGAAATTCATTGCTATAAGTGTATTATATACATTCTGAGTCATTTTTACTTGGTTAAATTGAAATATTTTTTTTGTCATTTTTATCTCTTTTCTTTAGAAAAACAGTACATCTATATGTTTATTTTACTTATCACATTACATTTTATCCAGTAAAATATTACCGCTTTTAGTGGAAAATAATCTTGATTTTTTTCTATCAAAAGATATAGCTCAGAATTTTTCGATAAAAAAAAATTTAACTGAAAAAAACGACTTACAACGACTCGTGTATATTTTTCCTCAAAAATGTCTCCGTAAGTTAGTAAAATGTCGTGAAATTTTTTTCCTCGGAAATTAGCTCGTCTAGAGAAAAAAAAACGATACAAAAATCACGTGTATTTTAAACGTAAAACTTCTCCGCGTTACGTCTAACGGTTTGGAAGTACAAATTGGTGTCAAAATTTTTGTTTTTTTTATTTAGAAACTAAATAGGGGGGTACAATCGATATTAAAACATCGGTTCACTGAAAAAACTACCCCGATACGACGCAGTACTATACATATGTTGACGTCTAGTCTTATTCGTCTTTTTTCTATTAATCGATATATTATTTGATTTTGATTTCAAGTGCCGAAGAATATGTATTAAAAACGTTTATTATTACGCGTCTACACTATTTTGTGTACAATGATTTCACCTGAACGAACGATAATTCCCCTGTACACCACAACACTCACGTCAAATTAATAAGTAGACGTTACGTTTTTTTGTTTTAGAAAACGTAAGCCTGATGATGGAGTCGTGCAGGTACGACAGAGCCTGGCGCGTTCGATCACGACCCGCGTGGTGTGCCGTGTTCACGGTCAAAGACATGGAAGTAAGCGTATAAATTGTGTATGCAAAGCGAAGAATGTGGTTTCAGCATCAAAAATAAAAATAGCTCGACGGGTCTTGGGTGTAGGAGAATATTAAATAAAAATATTACTCGTTTTTCTACGGAAAGATCGTTGTTTTCTACACCAGAACGGGTCAAAACTTATTCGAGATGGGAGAAAATCGTCTCTTCGGCACTCGTTGAAGCCGATTCGACAAAAAACATCAATCAATTCTAATGACGTTATCGATTCTTTTGCGTCTCAAAAGTCATGAAAAAAACATTTTAAGAAAACGATTGTTTTATATAATTCAATAGTAAATATATATATATTTAATCTAATAAAAGTCATTTATTGTTAATTTAGTTATAGCATCAAATCTCAAAATTCAATGTCGAGCAAAAAAAAAATTTTAATTGCCACTAGCCGAGTTAAAATGGTCTTCGGATACAAGTAGAAACAAAAAAAAAAAATTAGTTGAAAATTAAGGTAGAAAATAAAATTGACTTGGCTCGGTTAAAAGTTTATTTTTGTAAACTCTTACTAAGCATGTACATGTAAACATCGGTAAAACATTAAATGGCTATCGCAGTAAATTGTTACCAGACATTAATTATACAGGCTGCGTCGTATTTATTGTAGATTACTAATTTTTACTGCAGAATAGGTTATATAATTTTACACTATCGCTAACAAACAACCGCCAGATGCTAAAATTAATTGCAAAAAAACAAATGTCGAAACACCACAGCCCCTAACCAACACCCACCTCATCCCATTAAAAAAACTTTGAAAATTGCAACAATGACGATTTACTAGTAAAAGTCGAACTAATATATTGAATTGAATAAGTTAAAAATGGTTAACTATAGTTAAAAAGTTAATTTTAACTTGACTTTAATTTTGTAACGCGTCGACCTCAGTGAAAAATAACCTATACTGTACTATTTTGTACACAACAAAATAGTACAGTATAGGTTCAATTTGTTTTTTTTGTACGGCACTTTGTTCATTAGGTGGATTTTTTTTCATTAAGTTGATAATAGTGTTATAAAAAATATATCAACAAGGCTGTTTGTCACAACAATCGTTCGGTAGGAAGGATTAGGACCTGGTCTATCAATATTGTAATCTAACACTTAATTGTTACGTATGCCCGCAGATCCTTGAGTACGCCGAAGACCTCAAACTTTACTACACCAACGGTTACGGCAATCCTATGGGCGAGAGGATGGGTTGTCCCATCGTTAAGGATTTGATTGATAATTTCAAGTACGAGCGATTTCTTTCAACATTATGATTTTTGATTATTTTATAATTATTGCTTTTACGATGTTTTTTTTTTTTTTTTTGGGTAGTAGGTATAAAATTAGGTACTAGAATCTTTACAATATGATAGAAGTTTTTTTTTCTTTTTAATATAATTCATTGATTAAATACATTAATCAGTGTATTAGTTTTTTTTTTTTTATATAGATATTATGTTTTAAAAAGCCAAAAAAATTTACTAGTGTTCCGATTTACTCGGAATATTTAGACGCTATATTATATAAGACGCATTTGTACGCGAAATCAGAACCAATTCTGACACTAGTTTTTGACTAATTAATTAACAGAGCTTTGACATTTTACGATTTGCCTATTTTTTCAATTATTGTTTCGTTAAATCGTTAATTTTCAGTTTAGAGTATTATAGTACTTTAAAACGTTCTAAACAACATGGGTTGGTTACCATTGCGTGTTAAAAATTTTCGAATTTTGTTCAACATTCGGTAGTTATGTACATAAAAATAGAATATGATAGATATCTTGTTTCAAAAATATATTTTTTTTTATCAGTTTGTTTTTAAAATAATTTTGCTCTAATTCTTGGCTACAGTGTTTAAAACAGAATAGTTTCATTTAATGCAATTTGAAAAATAAGTATTTTTGGGAAAGATATATTAAAATATGGGACAACAGTAACATCGCAATAACTTTTGGTCAGGAGACTTCATTAAAATACGGTACAGTTCCGTATAATATGGGACATATTGTATCCTTAAGTTTACAACAAGACATTTTAAGTGTACTTATAATACTTATTATATGTCCTATACAACACCACATGCAATGAGACAACTTAATTTACTTCATTAATAATATTTATGTTTCAATCAAAATATGATTATTTCTATGTCTGCTAAATGGTTTATTTTATTTATTTACCTTATAATATGCTTATTTATTCGTAGCAAAAAGCAGCAACGTCAATAACATTAAAAATTAAACTCTTTTTTCTCCAAAATTATATAGGTTGAATTTTGATTGAGTACAAACACGTTTAATGTTTAGAATACCAGAAAAAGGTATCCATCTAAAACACATTTGCGTGATCAAATTAAAATGCACTATTGTACACGTTGTACAATTGTTATTGTGAAATTAAGGCTAACAGAATTTGAAAAGATAGAGAACTGAAATGTTCAAACCAGAATTCAACCCTATAAATAAACAAAAAATGAATTTTTCTATCATCTAAATTTTTTTGGAAAATTTCACAATATAAAAATTTTATATACATCGAACTAAACTATTAATTGGAATAAAAATAACAACAACACTTTTACAATTATAATATCATACTGACGTGATGTGTAACGTTTTTGTGTAGGAGTCTAGCCAGAGACAGAACTGGGCCATTAGGAATATTCTATTTTGGGCACTCAATAAACCTCCTAAGCGTAGTGTCAAGATTGGGCATTGGAAAAGACGACACCCCGTTACTTAGCACCAACTTTGAACAAATGAAGAACAGAAAGTGGAGAACTTCTTACATAGATCCATTTACGTCCAATGTGATAGCAGTGTTCTACAGGTGCAAAAACGGCAACAAAGCGATGATTTTGCTCAACGAACATGCCATTCCAGTGACCAAGGACCAGTGTCGTTTCTGTTCATGGGAACCAATTGAGGCCCAATATGACCCCATAACCTCTGACAACCAAACGTGCAACTTAGACATGTGCAAGAACTCTGCAGTAATAGTTCCAACAAGTTTAATAATCACAATAATAATTGCTTTCACGCAGTACACAAAATTCACTATGAATTCATTTTATTAATTGTAAATGACTAATTAATTTTATTAATTTTCAATGATTTTAAATGTTTGATGAAAACAAATACACACAAACTTAAAAAATATAAAATGATGTTGTCAGTTTTTGCTGAAATTTTCTAATGCAAGTTGAATTGACCATATGCTCAATGGCCTCATGTAACCAACAGAACGATAGTTTTTTTTAGAATACATTGCTTCTGGTGTCTGATACGCCATGCCAATCTTATTGTAAACAGTGTTATAAATGCCTTTTGCCGTGTTAAATCCTTCTTCTCGAAAACCCTACAAACAAATATACAAAGTATATATTAATATTTTATAATTTTACTTTATATCATACCCATATAATAACTATAAAACTAATGACATTTTAAACGCAATCATTATTAGAATATTTTGACCAAACCCGGAAAGACTAGATAAAATTCCTTTTAAAACCATCTTAAAATCTCCAATATCAATTTTTTGTTTTTAATTACAATTTTAAACTCAAAGTATTCAAAGATACTTTTGAGTATTCACTAATCAATATTTTTTTATATATTTTTTTTTTTCCATGTTTTGCTAGTAGTTTGAACATATTTTAACTCTTTCTCTTTAAGCTTCTTCTCATTTGGTATTTTAAAATTTGTATTATAAACTTATTTTTGGGAACCAAACAATTTGTAAAATAGCAATTGTAAATCTATATGCATTGGCATGATTATTGTACATCTGCTAATGTACGAGTTAGACTGTAACATTAAATTTCAAACTATGAGATTTTTTCTTCTTTTAGACGTTATAGTACAATAAAACAATAGATAACTTAACAGATCAGATCAAACGCAAACATTACATTTTTGAGAAGTCTTCACCTAATTGATTATTATTTTTACACGATCACAAAACAAATCCAGAAGAACTTCATTATCACATTTAATTATTAATTTTCTTTATTAGCGGGGACCCAACAACAGTACCAAATAAAAACTGATAACTAACGTGTGCTATCATTAAAGATGACAAAGCATAAGTAACTCCAGTCCAGACTTCTTCGCTTTGTATAGAATACTCATCTACATTTCCATCAGGCATCATACCATTTACAGCTCCCATCGTTCCCCCGTTGAATCCTTGCACATTCATTTTGTATATAGTCATAAGCGATTTTTGAACCCTTTCAACTGGAAACACCTAAAATTAAAGAATATTTTTAAAAACCAATCTATAAATAAAATGTTAGGTATTATATTCGCCCTACAACTATGTTACCTCTTCGTCAACTCCACAACACTTCAAATACCACTGTCCGCATAGCTGATCGGCCATGATTGACTTAGAATGGTATTGGCCCGATGAATCAAAATCGTAATATTCGCCTGAAAAAATGACAATAATCGTAAGGATGTTATATACTAAAAGTAGGACTAAACTTTTACACATAATTAACAATAAACTTGTATGGTATAATACATGCTTTTTGCTAACACTAATTATCTATAAAATGTAAAAGAATTAATA
Organism: Hormaphis cornu; assembly: GCA_017140985.1. Lineage (NCBI taxonomy): Eukaryota > Metazoa > Arthropoda > Insecta > Hemiptera > Hormaphididae > Hormaphis > Hormaphis cornu. The sequence continues at coordinate 4,750,930 of CM029357.1, forward strand.
AAGTTTGCTTTAATGCTTTTAAAATCTAGTTTTGGTTTTTATACATACAATTACTTTTATTGTAAATAAATTCTATAAATCAGTCTAAAATCAAAGGGCATTGTTTTGGTAATATGCTTGTAAACTTTGTTAGTATCTCTTTGTAAGAACTACTAGCTAAAACATACAATAATGATTATTATTTTAAGGGGATTGGGGAACGGAATTCTTTTTTTCCTCCTATCACACACAAATCTTGGTAATTTAGACGATTCCCTTGCCAAACGTAGTACAAATTAATCTAATGGTGCGAATTATGATATGGATTTTGAAAACTGATTTGAATTCGTCATGAAATATACTTGAAAAGGTCTTTCCAACCATTTTTTATTTTTATGTCTTAAGTTTTCCAATAAATTAAAAATAATTATTTTTGTTCAAATGTGGTTTGTATAAATTAAGAGGATAAAACCACAAATTTAGGAAAGTCATTTTCAAGTAGACTTCATGATGAACATTATCATAATTAGATCAATTTGTATACTGCACGTTTGGCAAATAAAATGTCTAAATTCTTATTATTTGTGTGCGGTAGATAAAGAAAGATAATATCAAGGTCTCCAATCACCTTAATAAAAAATTGTTGTTTAATGTTTATACAGCATCAAGTCTTGCTCTTTATTTGCGCGAATCTTTGAAGAATGGACAAAATTATTCAAATAAGTGTTCCAATACTTTAACATAATTGATGGTACAAATTTTTGAATATTTTATTTACATTTTAAACTATATATACATAAAAACATTTAAGCAGCCATAAAATGTATGCATACCAATGAGCTATCATTATATGACAAGCATAGAAAATATGTTGTCAAATAACCATGAAAAAATGTAATGTTTTAAAAAAATATAAATGTAAAATAACATTACCATTCCATAAAATTGCATTAAATGATTCTTTCGCTTTGTTCAAGACTGTCAAATATTTCTCACTGATGACATCTTGTTTCAAAATAGTAGCAATTTGAACAGTACAATGAAGAGCTGCTAACCATAAACCTCCACAATAAGCACTGAAAAAAAAAGTAATTTTGTCAAAAACTAGAATAATAACATATAAGATACTGCATAAAAAGATTGAAATTCTCCTTACGTATTAGTTAGTTAGAAAATTTTTCTGAAAAATCAATCACAGATATAAGACCCTGTAATTTCAATTTTTCAAGTTTCAAACAACAAAATGGAATGATATCGCTTTTTACTTCAAATTTGTGTGTTTTCGGATCACAACTTGTTAAGTATGTAAAATTATAAAAAAAATTTTTAAATAAGAGATAATTTAAATCACGTTCCATAAATGTTTTGTACTATTAACTTTATAGTATAAAGCTTCTTCCACTTGAAAACATAAATAATCGAATTTGGTCAAGTTCCAATTTTTATAGTTTTCGGCACATAACTTAGAAAATAATCAAAATATCAAAATAGTTTCAAATAAAATATATTTTAAAAACTAAGTCCAAACTTGTATGTGGTACGTAAAGATCGGAGTCTCCTGCTACCCACAAAAGTGATTACAAACGTAGATATTTCATGCCGTTTGCAAAAATATTCAAACATTTTTTTGGTTTTTGGGCCATAACTTAAAAAATAATCAAAATTTCACAAAACTTCAATGAAAGTACCATCTAAGTTAATAACATAATTTTTTAGTGCCATGACATTTTGCAAATCTCTAGATTCAGATTTTTATGCTCTTATTATTGCAGAAGAGGATTCATACAAGGGAAAAGGTTTACTCTTGTAACCGTTGGTTGGCTTTACTGTTCAAAGTATAGATTGTATTTTATAGGTGTGTATGAATACACGCCTAGGGGTGGATCGTCATATATTCCATTACCTCAAGACATTAAAAATAAAAAAACTGTTAGAAATCTACAAAATACAGACCAACAGTGCTTAAAATGGGCAATATTAACAAAACACATTGAAGATCACCGTTAAAACTTTTCTGGAATACATTTTCCAACACCGATTTCAGAAATCATGATTTTTGAAAGAAATAATATTAAGCTATCTGTCGATGAATATGGTCTGAAGCAGGAGGAAAAATAAAACAATATCGTACATAAAGTATTTCCACTGAAAGTAGTAAGCAAAGAAGGACAAAATCACTTTGACCTGCTTTTAATAAATGACAACAAAAATATGCATTACACATACATTACAAACCTATGACGTCTTATTTGATCAAAAAAACCCGTTACATTAGGCACATTTACATATGCAAACAATGCTTTATATCATTAAAAAATAAACCACATAAATTTAAATTAAACGGACAAGCAGCACTTAATGAACACAAATTAATTTGTGGGTCACCTAAACCTATTCTACCTGTTATGTCGGCTGAGAGTACTGTACTTAAATTTGAAGACTGGTCTAAAATGCAAAGACACCCTATTGTAATATTATATACTGATTTTGAAGCATTATTCATCAAAACTTCAGGAACAAAAGGAAAAAACACAGTAATAATTCAAAAACTTTAACCCATTAGTTATGAGTTTTTAGTAAAAGCTTCAGATGACATACCGTTAGTGGTTTTTGAAACCAGTTTAATATACCAACATCACCTATAATTATTTACCGCGAACCATAGTCAAACGATAAAGTGGCAAGACATTTTATTGAGACGTTAGTATAAATTGAATACAGAATAGAAAAAATATTAAAAATATTAAAAATAAATACTTCCATAATAATCACAGAAAAAAAAACATTTATAAAACAGTACATTCTTTGCTACGCTCAGAGTCTAATATGATAATTATTAATTACCTAACACCAGTCATTATCCATGTATCAAAAGTTTGATCAGCTGTTCCAGAATTTTCAATCATTCCATCACCATCAGCATCCCATGACAATGCTTTTTCCATCACGTTTTGTATCTGATTTGTCAAAAAAAAATAAATATTATTTTTTCTTTTAACCAAAATAACTCAAATCTTGTGCACAAGTCCAAGCTCTAGTATATAGAAAAAAAACCTATTTCCTGCCCTGCTCAAATACAAAAATGTACCGTGACAATAAAATAACAGATCACATACTAAACCTAAATTATGTGACAGAGCACACATTTGATTTTAATATAGTTTAGCACCCTTTGCCATGGCCAAAAATTAAATTATTTAAAAAATTATACTAATTTTGGTATTCTAAATTTCAAACAATTACCTGTGGAAACATGTCAGCCAGATATTTTGTATCAGCAAACAGAACATAGTCTCTATAGCATTGCAGAACAAATTTCAAATTTAGATCACGCCATTGTGATACATCATGTACTAAATAAGAGTTTATTAAACCAAATGGATCTTCCTCTAATATCAATAAACAAAATTCATAAATATAATCAAAAGTCACGTTTTAAAGTGTTAACATAAAGTACACGTTCATTAACATTTTAATTAACTAATTTCAACACACCTGGATCACCTAGATCGTGAGGCACACTATGCTTATACTTTCTAAGGCCTCTTGAACCACAAGAAAGGTGTTTTCGTGTTATGCTTAGAGAACTGTCAATTGTGTCTCTAAACTGGTATTGTATGCACGACTGTAGTTTAGGCCAAAGTTTCGCCAATGTGAAAGATGCATAAAAATGAACATCGTAAGTATTGTACATACGATATTCATGGCCTTCCAAGTAACCAAAATAACCATATTCATATCGAGGATCTGTAGTATTGAAATGAGTATAGTCTTTTTTAGGAGGTAAAAGCCAAACAGTTCCACCATCAGCTACAAAGTAAATTTCATTGAATATAGCACTTTTATACCATTCAGGTAACAATCTAAAATAAAAACAAATGCAATACATTATAATAGGTGCAGTAAATTAAAATAGTATTATAAACAGAAGACACAAAACACAATAATCAAGTATTTTTAAATATGTTATAATTTGATCATAAGAAAAAAAAGGTTCATGTAGCCAGTAGCATTTTTAATTTTTTTGGTTCTATAGTTCAAAGTATTTTACTTAAAATCACCAACAAAGAGGCATTGACATTCATGATCGTCATACCTATTTGCAAAAAATTAAATGAAAATAGTTTAGTATAGAATAGGAAAAATGTGTCCGTGACTTTAAGCCTGTTTTTCATCATTTTCAACACCATGGTTTTCTTTTTAAAAATTAACTATCTATTTAAGGATTGTCATTTCATGATAACTCATAAGATCTAGTCACGTACAGAAACAGATTCATTCCATGAATATTAAATATGGCAAAACTTGCACTCGCAAATACACTTATGGCTTATGACTCCAGACAGGTGACTAAAAATAATTTGTTTTCAACTGTTTAGTAATTCACAAGTGATACCACACAGATAGAACACTTAGCAATATTGCCCAAAAAATGTAAAAAGTCGAATCAAATTTGTCAAATTACTAAATACCTCTTCCAATCATGTAAATTTTGAAAACTCTTGTTGCTATCTTTGACAGCCCCAATGGCAATAAATTATTCAATTCTGGTGACCATTAGTCGGATGCTATAAAACAAGCAATGAAATGCTTCCTTGGTGCCTGCTACATTATCCTTATTTTTCTAACGGCTAAATAATAACCATTTCAATAGAATTTAAAATTGTGCCCCAACTTGAATTATTAATAATATATAGTATGTATAGTGAATATGTATATGTATCTTTAATAAATATATAAATATATATATAGTGTACACACATTTCTAATTTCTATTATAAGAATATTTATAGTTGTAAGTTAATGAATAAGTTATAAAATTATAATCAAATATCAGTGAATAAAAATTGTATTTTATTTAGTAATAGTCAAAAGTTTTCTTTCTGAACAGTTGAGTAATTTTAATCCATTTCATAAATATTTATTAGACTCTAAAGTGCAAAATTTGATAATGCCTTACAGGATATTTATGATTTTGTTTGTTAAAATATGTTTGCTGAATATATTTGTGTTTTTACTTTAAATTTGATATTATATTGGAGACGTAGAGAAAGCCATGCAAAAGCATTTGCCTCTACTTCGCACAACAGTTAATTATAATTTATACTTCATAAGCGCAGTAAATTATCTTGACCAAATAAATTAATGTATATATATGATAACTTATTTTAAATTAATTGATGAGTCATTTGACTGTTAGTAATAGACAATAACAACTTTATTATCATTTATAAATACAAACTATAGTAATAAAAACACTAGAGTAATTCATACAAATAAAATTTATAAATTATAACTGGTGATCAAGAAAATAAATAAATACTAATTTTAAATTAAAATAAGTGTTTTCTTAATGATAATAATTATAAATAATAAAAGGCCTGTTTGTCCTTACTTTTTAAAGGGCAAAACGTAGGCAATTTCTAGCGCACAAATGCATTTAAATGGTCAAAATTGACTTGGTGAGAAAAATCATCCTTTCACACAAAATCAATGTAATTATTGAGTGTATTTTTTTTCAGATAAAAAGAAAACTTCAAACTACCCAAAAAATAGTTACACTTATAAAAGTTGGCATAACCAAACTATTAGTTAATTATTAAAATTTGAAAAATCAACTTTGAAAAACCTAATTCCAATGCGCCAAGTTACTTCCTACATTTCCAACAAAAAACAAATATAAAAATCTAACCATTTTATAAAGCATGAGAGTAATTCTAGTAAGGCATATTTTTGAGGGAGAAAAACAGGTAATATGCAAGCTTCTTAAATAAAAAGCAAACAAATACAATTTTTGTGATAATAAATATCAAATAATAATCAAATTAAGAATAAATGTAAAACAAAACTTACGGATCATTTAAAATAGGGTTTTGCCATTTTTCAATTTCTCGTTCCCAGTTTTCATAATTTTTTAAAGAATAATGCATTAATTTAGGGCCAGCTTTTCCATTGTCACCAAAAAACTTGGTATAGTATCTTTATAAAAATACATAACAATTTTAGTTTTATGAAACATGATTAGTAATCAAACATAAAAAATACCTTTGATATTCTATATTTGATTTAGGAAATTTAATTTTGGGCATATCTATAAATAGTCCAAACTCGTAGGTTTTTAATGAGTTTGATGGCACGCATTGTTTTATACAAACTCCACAAGCAACTTCTTGATTTCTACCTAATGACAAACATCAGTTTAACAAACTTATACATACAAATTATTAGGTAATTGTAAATTACTATATAAATCATTGTCTTTTCCTGGCATAGATCTCAACTCTCCAAATAAATTCAAACTTTTAGTTACTGACATGCCATTGCTATTTGGATCAAAATTTAACTGACTCATACTACCACCATCCTGAAACAAACATTAAGAAAAATTTAAATTAAAATAACATGCATTTATATTGGTCACATTGTAGTACTTTAATTGATCCTCCAACAACATATGTACACTTCATTCCCTTAAAATAATTATGAATCAATGAACCAGCGACTTCAGTTCCATCTTCATTTAAGGTAAATGGTTCACAACTAGCGTCGTCTAAAATATGATAAAAACAAAAAAATGTATTATTCAGTTAAGTAAGGAAAACAATTTTGTTTTTTATTATGAATATCTTATGATTTTAAATTCCAAACATTTTTATTTTTTTAATACAATTCTATTTACCTCTACTATATCCCCGTACACCATTACCACTTGCAAAAGTGAATGTTAAACTAACAAAATAATTTTGATTACTGTTATTTTCAACAGTCCAAATAAATACACCACCTGGTATACAACTATCCTGTAATATCAAAATAGCACCAATTAAGCTATTAAAATATACTACACATTTAATGTACTTATAGCATTGTTACATTATTATAACCCATTCAGTTTATCTTGAGTAAGCAATTGAAATTTCTTTGGATTGCAAAGATTTGATAAAAACTATTACTATTGAACACGTAGGTACTAAAAAATTAGTCATCACTCATTTATAATATACAACTTGTACTCAAAAATTTAATGAAAATATATTTGTGATCAGTTCCTTGAATTAATCGAAACGTTCACTATCAACCAACATGAATTGGATAGGTTATACAATCAGAAATCAAATTTTGAATACAATGGTACTCAAATTTCTAGAGAGCGTGTTTATTGTTAATGGTGAAAATGTATTACTTAACAATGTACCAATTTTTTTATCTTCTACCAAGCCAATTGACTTGTACTCTATGTACAAAGTAAACGGTATAATAGTTTTTCTTTATTTTTAAAAAAATTTAAAAGTAAATTTGTTAAGAAAATAGTTCTTAAACTAGAATTAATTTACTTAACCTAATTCAAAAAAATGAATTTAAAAACGTAAACAATATAATTCTAAGTAAACTTTTACTTATACTGTGTTTTTAAAATGTTTAAAAATAATTAAAAAATATATGCCAACAATAACATACAAATATAATATGATTTAATAATTTTGACCTGTACTTATCAATTTGTATCTTAAATAAGTAGCAAGTTAATGTGTTTCATCGGGACTTTAGCCTTCTATAGAATTAAAATATGAATTAAATAATATTTATTTACTATTAAACTACTATGTACTTTATAATTATGTGGAATAACAGGAGAAATCTGTCTACAAATCAGTTTAATATCAAATTCAGGAATCCAATATTCAGTCCACGACCTTGGATAAAGTCCTGTGTACTTGGCTTGATTTGCTGGAAAATTCCATTTCCAATTGTACAAAGTTTTGTTGTTGCTCCTAAAATTCACAATAACTTATTTTTTACTAAAATGTTAAATCTATGCACATAATTTCATTGTTTCAATTTTTTTTCCTCACTTTAAACACGATAAAACACTATTGTATATGGTAATATTGTCGCTATTTTGAATATTAACAATAAACTGGTTTGCTAAAACAGATTCATATTCGTAAATTCCTGGAACAACTTGATAACGACAAAACTCTCCTTTAAAACCACGGCCTATAGTCCCACCTCCAATACCACCTATAGGAACACCTGAAAAATAAATTTTGATGAGTACATAACTAAAAGAGCTTCAGAATTCAATACAATAATATACAAAAATGGAATCCGTCAAAAATGTTTTATCTGATTTTATATGTACAAAATATATTAAGTAAATAAAAAATTTAATTTTTTCTCTTTAATGGTTAACCATAACAAATTAAAGCAATAAATTAAAAATTAAATTAAAACGCAAAATATTTTATTTTTTTTATTTGTAATAACTTCTGGAGTAGGGATGGCTGACCCCAAATATTTGAGGGGGGAATGCAAAAAAGAAGAAAAAAGTATATTTAAGTTAAGACTTCCCGAGCATAGATCCAATTCATACGACAAAAATTCATGATTTACGAGAAATTTCTTTAAATTTTTTTAGAGTTGCGTCATCTTAAAAATGATATTATATTAGGTATAAAATAATAATACTTAACACAAAAAAAAAAACAATTCCTACCATACATGTGTTTGGATTTGATTGGAAACATCATATCCATTATAGGTTTTTGGCCTTTTACATAGCATATTAGCGAGTAAAAGAAATACCTGAAATAAAAAATTCAACATTACCCTTTTGTGAATTATTATTGTACATTATTATATTATAGGGATTATCATTCAACAGATTGAAAATATTGCATCTATAAAACATTTATCTTAAG
>CM029357.1:4764610-4843336 GCA_017140985.1 Hormaphis cornu
AGTTAATTTCATGTCATAAAAAAAATTTATAATAAATTCTTATTGAAAATGTTTTACAGATAGTATTTTTTCTAATAAAAAAAAAAAAAAAACTTTTAAAAAGTTATTTACAAAAAATAATTAAGTATTCATTGACCATAAATTTTAATTATAATATTATTTTTGATAGGCCTTTAGTTTGTTCTGTTTGATAACGCTAGGGCTTGAGAAGGAATAGGTTTCTTCGTACACCGCCTTTTCCATACCTTTTTTTGACCCAGTCGAGACCATTAACTTTATAGTAAATATAAAATTATAAATCATTATAAAAACAATGGTCGAGACACGAGACAAATGATTCCAGTCCTCTCTTATCTTAGTCCGTGGGCCATAGACATTATAAGTATACTTATAATACTCATGTTGGCGACCCTGCATTAAATTTTAAAAAAAATTTTCTGAACAGTAAAATTTTTATTGAACAAAAATGGAAATTTTCAAAATTCTATGTTTAGTTCAAAAATTTTATAAATCTCTTAAAATTTATATCAGACCCATTTTTTACCCTATGATGAAATTTTAGCTTATTTCAATCATTATTTTGGAAGTTATGACCAAAAAACTAAAATGAATATGCCAAAAACAAGTTATCTGTAATTTTTACAGGTTTTTCCTTTGTTTTTTATTGTTCTTTTTTCAATTTTGAACACTCAAATGTATGATCACTTAAAATACCATGCAATCAACATGAGCAACTGGAAACCCAGTATGAACATAACTATCAAAATATTTTTGAACAAGTTATTGTGGTTTCATAACAACACACATTATGTTAAAAGCAATACATTCTTTGCCACACTCAGAATCTAAAAATAAGAAATGACAATGGAATCACCTTTATAGATATGAGGCAGACCATGAAGAATATCAACAATTAGTGTTTTTTAACAATTTACCACCAAGCAAACAATTTTAAATAACAAAATGTTCATAAAAAAAACAGTTATTCCATTACCTTTTACTTAATTTAAACAAAATTTGTATAAATGAATGAATCATTTTTCATATGAATTTATGATTTTGACTACTTAAAACAAAATAAATGAGGTTATTAATAGATTAATAAATTTAATTTTTAGTTTTATTTTAGGGAATGTGTAATTTATAATTGTGTTGTAAATAACAGACATTGTTATAATTTTTACAAGTAAATTTTACCTCATGTTTTTAGTTTATCACACATGAAAATGTTTACAACTATTTTTAAAAACACAAAAGAACTAAGATTTACATGCGAGTTTAAAACAAAAACAATACTACAAACTTAGAGCCCAGACTGAATGAAAATAAATATAAAATTAAAAATATAAATTATAATAAACTTAAAAGTTGAATTATATTAATTTTATTAGGTAAAAAATAATTAATAAATATATGTAAATGCATTTAGTATAAATAAATAATAATTAATATTTAATCATTCATAATTATTGTTTTAAATAATTTTAATTATCATTGACCAGTCGTAATGAAGGGTTATATCATTTTTCCAAAAACAGAATTATGCCGACATATGCTTGGCCCATACTCTTCATAATCTTTTTTTGAATGGCACACAGTATAAAATTCAGGCTAAAAAGAAAAAATAAATCATAAGTAGTAAATACTATTTGGAATAATTTGTTGGATTAGTTTTAATAATTAAAAAAAAAAATGTATACATACTGAAGAGGCCAACATACTACCACCAAACCAAACAGCATATCTTTGCATGTTGTGAGTACACACTTGAACATCAATAGGTTTAGGCTAAAACATAATAATAGTTAATGTCAGTTTTTTAATAAATAATGGAGTGACTAAATATTTAATAAAAGAGAACATTTAACCAAATGTAGGTAAATTTGATTTAGGTTTTACTAAATAGCAAATACTTGCAGACGCACTAACTAAAAAATATAAATTAGATTTTTAAGTGACTTAAATCTCCCGTTATAAATGAACATAATAGAATAAATTTTAGAAGGGTGTAATAGGAAATTCAAATAAAAAAGTATAGAACTATTTTTGTGAGCTCAATGGTGAATTTATAATTGTTGATTTATGGTTTTGTAAGCAATTTACCATAATTTTTTCTAATCACTGGTGTTGTGTAGGTTATCTGTTTTGTTCTCTATAATCTTTTATGCCAGGGGTGTATTGTGCACATGAGCAATTACTTGAACAAATATGTATTGCTTTTTGCCAATGTTGTTTTACTATGCGCCAATTCATTCACACTTATCTACCATATGATTTTTAAGGCAATCTAACAATTTTTTACTGTTTATAAAAAGAGATTCAGAAACTCTATTGCCCATAGTTATTAGAGAAGTAGAACTGGAGTCAACTATCAACAGTGATGTATGAAAAACATAATAAAATTTGAATCAAGATGGATTTGTCCATAAATAACGAATCATAATAAAAACTTCATAAGCCCGCAAATTAGAGCCCACATTCACGCCACATTGAATATCAACAAAACAAAACTGTCTACAAGAGCCAATGGAGTTTCCTTTTTTATTGAAAAGTAGTTGCAAAAGGAAAGGTTAATAGTTTAAATGTTGTACATATTTTATGCACATGATTTCTATAAATTAATAAAGTTTACTATAATTTGAATAAAATAAGTATGTATTTTTTGGATGGATTGCAAAAACATAATGGTAAATTGCTTACAATACCTTTATAAACTTATAATTGTTTTGCTATCCCTATTGTACTAATAAAATATCTAATAGATAAATTTGAATGTAAATAAGCCTAAATTTCTATTCCACGTGTGGCGTATGCAGACAATAAAAAGATTTTCTTCAACAAATTCTATGTCATTTACATTTTATTGCAGTTTAAGCTCAATATTAAGTTATGTATATATCAGTAAAAACTTTTCTGCTATGGTGAAGATTAAAGATTGTGAAATTATTCACTATATTAAGGGAAAGTAAAAAAAAAAGAGGAAATATACAATTGGTTTTTATTTTTAGTGATTAAATAAACCTCAAGATCAAATATAATAGAAAATAGAATACCACAATTGTGAAGTTTGTTGACATTGTTTGAATAATAGTTAGTAAAATAACAAAAATTACTTTTAAATTATCGCCAGCTATTTTTTCACTATGTTTTAATCTAGCATCAACAACACGTTTTATGTCTCTTTGAAGACGTCTTCCAAAATCTTTAAACATAGTAGAGCCTCCAGACAGTACAATATTATCATACAGCGGTCGACGCACATCAATTGGACAATTTTGAATAACTGTATCTACCATTTCTGATATAGGAGTGGTAAAATCAGGATTTGAAAACTGAAAAATAATTTAAGTAGTTTATAATTATAAAAATACATAGAAATATAAAATGGTTACATACTTCTGGATGAAAGAAAATTTCAGGTCCCAAGAACCGTTCATATCCAACATCTACAGAAAATGGTTGCTTAGTAACACTATTGATGCCATCATACTTTTTCAACCATTTTGATGGTTCCGAGTCATACTTATGGAATTCTTTAGCAATGTCTGGACATATGTAGGAATAACGCTCTTTAATTGCTTTAGCGGTCTCTAAACTCTGTTCAGGTGGAATACCAATTTCTCTTTCTCTCAATAACGATTGAATAAAGTATGTTATATTACGACCAGCTATTGGTATGTGTTTAATACAGCTCCCAATAACATAGCCTTCGGCCTAGAATATCAAATTGAAAATAAATTAGCACAACACAATTTCATAAAAAATTCAATAATTATCTACAATCTATACTTTGTATTTTTATATCAATACTTTGTGAAAAAACTAATTTTAAATACAGAAACTAATGGATAAATATCAATTACATAAGATGTACATGCAGTTTAGCTCCCATGTAATTATTGGATTTGTTCAAAATGTGTATTTTATATGCATAATTTGACAGTACTACAAAAAAATATGTTGAACTTAGTTTGGAAGTTACAGACGTTGTTTAAATATTGCTGATATTGGCCTCGGCTGCTCGGTATCTACCCGATAGTTGATTTGTCTGTCGAGTTTTTAAACTTTAATTTTTTTTTTTAATTCAGTTTTTTTTCCCTATTACAAATATGTCAACATTTTTCAATGGAAAGGGTTTGTTTAAGAGTTACAGCTGTATAAAGATCGCCAATATTGCCGTTTTCAGGCTGGCGTACAGCTATACGCAGTGGTGCGGGCCACTGGGTACTGTTTTAGTAATCAATGTTGTGATCACAGTTATTAAGTTTTTTTGTATTAGGTTGTTTATTTAATTTCACTATTTTTCCACCTCTCTCCTCTTTGAGGGCGTATATTTTTTGTATGATTTGAACTAAACATTTACTTGAAATTTTGAAATTTTTTATCATATTTTTCAAAGTTAGTTGACTAACTTATTTTATAGCAATATTAAACTATGCACATACAAACATACATTTTGAAAAAAAAGTTCAAAAACTGCTTGGGAGGTAAACTGCATTTGTTCTGAATTGATGTTGACAATGTAAGTTTAGTCAACTAAAATATAATAAGGAATCATTACATGATATGTTTTGCAACTGATTTAATATAATATATATTTACTAATATAGGATTTTCTTATATATATATATATATATATAAACTTGTCTTCATTTTGGATTTTATAGTAAATACAAATAATGTTTTAATGACACCAAAAAGTACTCAAATTATTTGAATAGTTAAAAAAAATATCAACATGATCTATAAATAAATATAAATAAATATCTAGAAATAAAAATAGGTAGGTATACACAATATAAAGCAGTTTCATCACAAAATCTTTTAAAAGATAATACACTTACAACTGGAATAATATGAGTTACTCCATCACCACTATCAACTACAAGGCCAGTTAATATACGGTCATGTAAAGGTTGTGACTTCCATGAAGCAGATAATGCCAATACTGCTTGTACAGCAATGAAAAGACCAGGAACATTAAATGTTTCAAACATTATTTCTAAAAATATAAGTTTTATCAGATAGATAATTAACAATTATACAATAAATAATTGGAACAAATCAAGTTTAATACCCCTCATCAAACTCGTAGAAAATCCCAAGTATTTTAACATTTTAATAATTATGGTGAAAAAATTTTGATAGAAATCATTAGTTTCAAAGTTTCATCGTATGACATCAGTTTCTTTAAGTTTTTTGAATGGTATGAAAAATATGGGGTTAAATATCCCTTACTTAATTGTTTTCTTATTTGGCGTGTAATCTGATAAATGGCAAAATTCAAATTACCATAACTTCTAAACTATTTGTTTTTACAAGACTCTGACTGTACCACCATACTCGGTATTAAAAATTATATTTGTTTGATTAGACAAAAAACAAAAAAATACAGTAATAATACACAGCTAATGCGCACTTATGACATGGATGTAATGGGTAACTTCAAAACTAAAGCTATTTCCATTTCCTTTTAAACTATGCCACTATCATTTAGTGTTAAAAAACAAAACACTTTAAAAAAAATTATTGAATTTGTCAACTCGATTTAATCTAGGTTACAGAATTAACAATATACCTACTGAAAAAACAACATTTAAAGTTAAGACATTAGCACTTCACTATGGTTGACGTTTGTTAACTAGGTACTTTTATTTTATAGTAAAACTGTAAAACTTGTTAAACTGAGTACGTGTTATATACACTTAAGATGTATTAATACTTCCAAAAATATGTTGCTTACAAAAAACACATGTATTAAAATAAATGTTTCACCAACAAATTAAGTAGCTTACCAGCAGTGTATTCACGATTTTCTGGAGTGTTTAATGGTGGTTCAGTCAGCAGGAAATGATGGTCTTCGGGCTCGGCTCTCAAATACTTAAAGATACAGTGCTCGAGAAACCTTTCCATCAAATCCCAATCTTCAACTAAACCGTGTCTCACTGGATACTAGACAGTTAAAACCATTAAAAAACAATAGGTATTTTTATCATTAGAAATAATCAAACTGTACTTTGACAGAATAACCCTTGGCATCAAACGCCTCATCTCCTATATAAAAATCTAAATCTTCCACGCCCTTTGTCAATCGCCGAACAGTTTGATCGCCCACTTTGGCGGTCTCTTTGATGGCAATTGCCGACGGTATTATCATCTGCGGTTCTTTGTTGGGAGCGAACCCTAACTTTGTGTATCTGCAATGTTACAAAACAGAAGACGTACAATCGTTTTGGTAAGTTCAAACAACAACTGTCCGAGCAAATATTAATATTATTGCAAAAACAGAGGCGACAATCACACTCACCCGGTGCCTACGTCGATGACACATGGCGATAGTCTACCGAGCATATTGTTTTCGGTTGAATTTTTTAACGTAACAACAACACCACCAATAAACAGAACTTATATTAAGATTTGTAAAAAAAAGTATACTATAAATTATGGTTATCAGATTTTTGAGGTTCGTGCACGTTTGACATTACATTGTGTATTATAATAATTAATTCACATTTCATGACTTCGAGTTATCAGAGTTTCAGACTGATCGTGAGTCACTTGCTGATAAATGATAACAACTACTACTATCGTTTTCATATAGATAATAAAAAAATTCCTTTATTATCTATGATCGTTTTTGACAAAATCGGAACGTTCTTTCCACGGCTATAGACACTATTAAAAAAAAATAGATACTATATTATATTCTGTATATATTTTTATATGTATAGAACGTGCCGTGGTTCTTTCTTTAGATCACGGCTGTAGCCAAGGTGGATATCAATATATACATATATAGATTTATTAGATCATAAATAATTATGGATGTCCCCGACCACGGCTATAAAGTACTATAAAGTATTTATAGCCGTGTCCCCGACCCCGCAGACCTCGGTGTTCCCGTTGACAAATATCCATTATTAAATACCTGGATTAATATATTATTTGATCGATAGTTATCCCCTTTCAGCTCTCACAACAAAATTCTAAATACTACCACAGAATAAATGAAATTAAAATTAATTTTATCTATTCTGTGTCAAAAGCGTAGAGTAAGTTACTCAATGGTCAAAAGATCTTTGTATAAAGATCTTTATATAGGTCTATGGTCTAAAGATATAAAAAACATGGATAATAAACAAATAAAATAACCGTGATAATAAAGAAACCGTTATCACAACATATCACTATATTAATATTATTATTTCTTTTTTTTTGTAGTCTGTACCATTTTGTCGTTTGTGTCTTAACTGAGTAAACTCTAATTAGTAATTCAGCGAATTCTCGTTTCTCTATAGTCAATAGGTAGTCAATCCTCAGTTCTCACTCCGTTAGTTCGTGTATTTAAACAATACAATATAATAATAAGAAATTTTGAAATGTTTAGTGGAAAAATTTCTGTGTAATTGACAAATAACTATACATACTCAGTATTTACTTTACTATAATATTTGCTGAACTAGCAGTAAACACACAATTTTAATATTTCCTCATTATTACTTTTTTTTTTTTTTGTTCGATTTTTGCCTTAATTGTATAATTTGTGCGCGTGTGTAATCATGGACGAACCTTCGACCAGCTCCGATTTATGCAAGAAACTAGTGTATTCTATTCATTCCTATTCGAGTCACTTGCCGACTTATGTACCCGAGTAAGAATGGCTATTTGATGTTAATAAGTACCCATATATTTAAGTCTAATATTTTTATGTACGGTTAGAGGTATTTTGTAAAAACTAAATTGTCTGCGTTTTTTTATAAAATTCTAAAAATTGTTAAACATATTGAAATGTTCACACATTATTGTAATAGATAAAACTTAAAAGTCAAACCATATTCTTAAATTTTTTTTTTTTGTGTGTAACCCCTCTGCAGTTTTTAAAGTTTCATACATGTACAATGTGGTGATGATTACACTAGATCTCTTTTTTTGAATTGAACGCACTAGGTACTTGTAAAAAAATATGTATGTAACCTCTGTAATTTATATAACCAAAAATAAACTTACCTCTGGAGATAAACACGGATAAAATACAAAACAACTCTCCAATATTCCTGCAATTAATGCTTAGAAAACTTACACAATCTTTTTACTTATATATAGTTCTAAAAATCTATATCATGCTACTAACAGACATTAAAACTAGTAACTCGATTATTAGTTTTAAAAACAAAAATAACACATTGGTTGCAGAGTATACAAAATATAAAATTTTAAAATGTTTCGGTATATAAGCTTCCATGTATGTAGTATTATATTTTAAGTTATTTTATTTTGTATTAAATTATCATCTAATTTGATATCATTTTGAGATCTTAAAACATCTGAGAACCTACATTGGTACTAGCATTGATTTTATGTATAACATATATTATATATAAAATCAATGGTACTAGTAAAATTCAGAGTTAAGTACTCAATTTTCAAACAGATATTTAAAAAATAATAAATACCAATTTCTCAGCTCAAATCTTAATTCATCATTTTTAAATTGTATTATAGCAAAAATAATTTAATTATTTTAATTTAAAACTGTTAAAACGGTTACAGAAACATACTTCAAAACAATCAAGAAGATCAAAGTTCCCGATGGTCTTCAATGTCTAATAGTCCTCCACAAGTTAGTAGATTTTAAATGTCAAAATAAAATAACACAATATTTAAATTTAATCTAACTTATTTTTATTTTTTTGTTATACTTTAGTTCTTAATTTTAAAGTTACAAAGCATTTCTGTGGTAAAGTACATAAAATTTGGTAAATACGAACGACCGCATGTATGCAATTTAAAAAGATTCAAAATTTATGGTGGATTAGAAGATGACACAAAAATTGAATTACTTTATAGGTAACATTTTTTTTTTATTGCCTATAGATTTATATTTATTCATAATTATGTTCTATATTATATAATAATATTTTTGTTTGATTTTAGTGGTCTCAGCAACAATAGTGACATGGAAACATTTAATTTACGCCATACACTTAATGATAATACACTTATACCTGTACGATACATAAAATTAGAACCTCTTGAATCTTGGGGTTCAAATTTTAACTATAGTCTTTGGTATGTTGAATTACATGGCATCGATGATCCTCTTGTTGTGTCCAATGAAGTAACTAAGTTTTATCAAGTGAGATTTATAACTATATAATATTGCTGTCCAATTATTCTTATAAAATTTTGTATATATATATATATATATTTGCATTTGTATATTATTACTAGCATCGTGAAAAAACATTAATTCGGTTGTGTCTTAAACATTTCCGTCAAAACCATTACGACTTGGCAGCCAATGTTCTTTTAGATAATTCTGATATAACTTTAGAACATCCATTTTTATCACGTCTCTTTGATACAATTGTAAAAAGAGGAGATTATGAGATGGCTGAAATGTTAATGGATCAAGCAATTAATGGTATGTTTTAAAAAATATAATATTTGTAGTTCATCATTTATATAGTATTTTTTCCTTTAGATGGCTTCTTAGAAGATTATTTAAAAAAGCAAAGTTTTAAACCTATTTGGAACTTGGTTAAAGAAGATAATGTTGTGAAAAATAAAAGACCCTGCATGCGTGGAGGTCATCAAATGTGTATTGATTCAAGTACTGGAATTGTATACTTGCTAGGTGGATGGGACGGTCAAAAAGATTTGTCTGATTTATGGAGCTTTAATATTCAAACTGGTACATGGCATTGCGTTGCATCTAATGTGGAAGAAAATGTAAAATAATTTTATTTTTAACTATTTTAATCATAGTTATTTTGACTAATATACTGTGTTTTATACAGGGTGGACCAAGTCCTCGATCTTGTCACAAGATCTGTATAGATATAGAGAGAAAACAAATTTTTGTTCTGGGAAGATTTTGTGAATTGCAAACGATTGTTAGTGATTATCCTCAGGTGGTTACATAATATTATTAAAATGAGTTTTTTCATGTATTTTAAATAGTATTAGCATTTTGTAAATTGACTAGTAAATTTCTTGGTTAAAATATTCTACAAAAACTAGATTTCGTTTATTTTCAAAAAATGTAAGAACTTCAAAATCAAAATGCAAAAACTGTAATTTGTTATTTTACTTAAAAATGTGCGCAATGCTAAATACTAAGTAGAAAATAATCAAAAACAATAACTTAACTAGTTATTTGGTATTTTGACATTATTTTGTGCTGATTACCATGTTTAAGTTTTAAGTTAACTGTATATTTACTATTTAGTAAAATAAAATTTAGTTTGTTTACTTAATACTAAATTAGACAACTAATTAGTAATAACTGATAATATTAATAAACTGTAAAAAAACATTTGAATTTTGAGTTAAAATTCAATGTTGGAAAATTATTAGATTTTGAGTTTAAATGTAGATTTGCAGATTGCAAATTTTGTTGTTTACAAAATATTAAATTTTCAAGTCTTAAATAACAAAATTGTGTTGGTTACATTTTCTTTTTTCAAAAAAAAGTCACAGTTATGACCAATTAACCCCAATTTCCACACTTCGAAACAACTAAAAACAAATTCTGTCTTGCGTTTTTTGAATTTTTTCGGTCACTTATAAATTATAAAACTGTGTGATGTTTACCTAGAATTAAAATTTCAAGGCTTTTACTTGAAAATTAAACTTTTTATTGAACAAAAATCACAAAAAAAAAAAAAAAATGAAAATTTCAAAAATCTATACTTAGCTCAAAAATGATTGAAATATTTTGAAATTAGTACCAATACTGTATCTTACCAATATAAACAATTTGTAAAAGTTTCAGGTCTTAGAAATCATTATTACGGAAGTTATGACTAAATAACAAAATTGATTTTGAACAAAAATATTAGGCTTAATGCACCAAGGATGTAAGTTAGGCTTTCAGTAAACTTTTTGATCGTTAAGATTGGAGCAATCCCTAGTTAATATGCTTGAAATAGATACAAAAAATAACACGCATCATTGTAAAATCAATAGCTTCCTCGCTCCGCTTAGAATCTAAAATGGTTTGAAAAACTGATTATATTCATATATGATATTTATAATATAGTACTTATTAGTTATCATTTATTATTTTGTTTTGACTGTAATAGGTATATTTGTTTAAATGTAAAAACATACAAAAACATTTTTAAATTATGATTTTGGTAGAATTTGAATTTTATCAAATCTTAAATGACTAACCTTAGTGATTTTTTTTTCCAGAGTGACTTTTATGTTTATGATATTGAACAAAATAATTGGACTCTAATATGTACCGATACAAGTATAATGGGTGGACCAAAATTAATGTTTGATCATCAAATGGTTATGGATTCAATATCATCTACAATCTATGTGTTTGGGGGTAGAGTTGTTGCATCATCTTCCAGGTATTAGTTCAATTAATTACTTATTACTTATTTTTAATGTTATTTACATTTGCATAATTTAATTTTAATAGTAATAATAGTATTAAAGTGTAACTTATATTTATCAAGAAAACATTTTTACTATTTTGTTTTAGGTGCAGTAGTGATGAAGCTTTTAAAACCAATCCCGAATTTTCAGGTTTTTACAAATATCATGTTCCAACCAATACATGGACATGTATTTTACCTGATACATTTCATGAGATCCGAGCACAAGATGGAGTTTTGACACGGAATACTCAAACAGTAGCATCACGTGGTGGACACTCAATATTATTGCATTCTGTAAGTACTTTTTTTTAATCTAAGACGAGTGTTTTAAACTGTTTAGATAATAGGGTTTTTATCATCAGAAAATGAGACGGATTTATATATTTGGTGGTCAAAAACATAGATGGGCTCAAAAATGCCCTGAATTTTTATGGTACGATATTGAAACTGGCTTAACACAAGCTATGCCCGTGCCATCTTCTGTTGAAAAGCCACCAATGGGGTACACACAAAGGGCCACAATAGATATTGATTATGATGAGATATACGTTTTATCTGTAAGTATACATTTATTGAATTTTATTTTATGAGCTATCTTAATCAAGCAATAATTGTATCTCTTCATAATAAACTAAGAGTCTCAGCAAAGACAAGGAACGTAAAGAAGAAAAAGTTCAAAATGCATTTTGGGTATACTTCATCAAACAAAATAAATGGTGAGAATTCTTCTTTTGTTTACTAAATATGCATACTTTATCTTATTATGTAAAATCTACCAATAATATTAAGCTCTCTCTAAATAATTACCATCTGTTATGCAACTACAACATGTGTCTCCTTCTTTTTCCCAACTATTTGGAGTCGGCCACAATTGTCTTATATTTCCACTTTTCACATCCCTTACACACACATTAACATATTCAACACAACTTTACAATCTGAATAAAATTGAAAGTTAAACCAATTATTTGAAAACTATTTTCGATTCTGAGCATAGTAAATAATGTTTTGTTCTTACATTGATGTTTATGGTTTTTTTTTTTTTTTTTGTTAACATTTTTTTGGGTAGAAAGAATGCTCTGATCCTTTCTTGCAGTAAGATGGTATTTTATTTAAAGTGTTTTTTTTAATTTTGATTATTTTTTGAGTTATGCTCCAAAAGGCAAAACCTTTGCACCAAAGAGCGTTAAATTTTCTTGTTTGTGATCACTTTAGGGTGAAAGAAGTGCTCTAATCTTAACATTGAATACCACAAAAAAGTTAGAATTTTGGCTTTAAATTGTATTTTTTTTAAATTTTTTTTATTTATTATTTATACTATCTGTTCTCAAACAAAACAATAAGCATAATAAATGGCATTTTAAGTAAAACACAGATATAACAGAGAATCTCCCATTGGAGGAACTACAACATGAAAAATAGAAGTTAAAAAAAATTAAAATTTATTTAAAATAAATATTATGACTCACTCCTTGTATGTTATCAGTTTACATTTATTGTATGTAAATTGTGAATATATTTTATAGACTATTAAAATAAATATTTTAAACATTTGGACAGGATGTGCATCTATAAAAATCGTAATTCTGATGAACAGTACTGGGATAAAATGCAACACTTAGAACCATGTCCTCGTTTTGCATACCAATTAGTATACGATCAAAAAAATAAGGTATTTTTTCATGAATATTTTAATAGTTTTAGTAGTTAAGTTATATTTTTATTGACTTTAGACACACTATTTATTCGGTGGTAATTCTGGAAAAGCTGATGCTCAAAACTTACGATTGGATGACTTTTGGGAACTTAAAGTTTATAGATGTACTAACAATGAGCTTAGTAGCCAGTGCAAATTATTGATTAGAAAATTCAAGTAAATAAAACTAAAATATATTTTGTCATAATTATTAATTATATTAATATTGTATTGTATAGGTTCCAAGAAATTAAAAAAAACGATAAAATAGCTGCCATGCATTTCTTACAAACATCTGTTTCAGAATTAATAGATCATTCTGATACAGAACAAACCCGTGAAGTAAGTTGAATTTATTTACAAATTCGTCACAACAATTAAAGATTGAGTTTTATTTAAATGTTTTATTATCTTATGGGTTTTTACATATAATTACTATAGAAGTAGATGGTTCATTGGATAGTCTTTAGAGGTAAATTTGATTTCAACAATGTAATAAATTATGGCCATAAGATTGCAAATAATGTGACGACTTACAATTAGACATTAGGTTAGGTTAGCACTATCGCTGTACGTTGTTAGTTGGTATGCTATCTGCCAGTTAAAACCGCCTATTTTCAATAACCAATAACTACCATGCCATTAAGAAACTGATGGCTTGTTAGTAGGCAATTTAAACTCAAGAGTAGTAATACAAATATTCATATTATATTTTTATACAAATCTAAATACAAAAAATATTCTGTTTATGTACCTCTAAGTATGTATCCCATTCAATATTTGAATTATAGTTTCAGGGAACTGCAGCTTTACTGTTTATAGATGATAACCAAGCTGGTGATGTCACTAAACAAATTCATGAGTGGCGTTACAGTTTGTTTGAAAAATTATGTGATTTTTTTCCAAATTCAATGGTTCAACCAAAAGAGAATTTAATTGATTTAATTCCTTTGTAATTAAACACTTTATTCCATTGAAATTGTGAGTAAAATGAACCACTGTTTTTTTTTTTTTAAATAACTGGATTATTGTAAGTGAAAATATTGGCTATTTTCAATGTTATTTGTTTTTTTTTACCATTAATTTTATCATTTTGGAATTGTCTACTTAAAATTATAAAAATGCACTTATTGAAAGTGAACTTTTCATTAAACAATTTTTGAATACCAAATTAATTGGTATTTTTTTAGCTAATAAACGATCTTAAAACAACATTGCCAAACCCTAAATTTTATTTCTACACTCATCTAAACATAATGACTGAATAATCTAGGATTTGTCTATTTTTCCCTAAAATGTTATGATATGAATTTGAAGTTTCCAATTATTATAATTTATAACCAGTTTTTTTGAAAGATAAATAATTTAGGAAAACAAATATCTATTATGAATTTTAAACTAAATAACTTAATCATTTTTCTTTCATACCATGAGTAAAACAAATAAAAACATAATTTGTATGTTATGGTTGTCTTAATAATATTCATTCCTAGGAGTTTAGGTTAGGTTCAAACTAGTTTTTTTTACAAATTTTAAAACTTATTTTTAATTTGAATATAATTAAGCATAAAAGTTTATAATAAATAATTACTAATTAGTATGTAAGGTAACAATTGCACTTAAGTTAACACTGCCCAAAATATTACTTTAAAATGTATAGAGTAAAAATATTCTCAATTTGTGAAAAACTGTATGAAACATATTCATGTCTTAATATTTAGGATAGAAATAATTAGGTATGTCAGCAAATATGTGTCATTACTAGAGTTGTCATGTCTAATTTCTATTTGCCAGTGAACCAAGTAACGGGTATTTTTGCTATGTTAGGCCTAGTAATTTACAAAATTTTCTTTTGTTATGCCGGATAGTAAATAATATTTTTACATTGTTTTCATTATACAAATGATACTTTTTTGTACCTAATTTTTTAAATATGCAAATTGTAATAATTTATTTAATTTTTTTATCAATTATTTAAAACATATTTTTTGAAATTAGGTATTTTCAAAGCCAACCTTGTTATAATTATTTAATTGAAAGTAAGATCTGGATTTTGAGTTATAAAAATTTTTTTAAATGTAGTAATCAATCTAACATATTGCCTAGTATTCAAACTATACTGGTTTTGTAATATTTTACTTAGGTAATTCAATAACTAATATCAAAATTATAAACATTAAAATGTAAATAGCTTTGTACAAAAATTAATATCTTCTCTGTATTTGCCTTTCTTCCAACTATTTGGAGTCGGCCACCCTTATGCTATCTCTCCACTTATCACAATCATTCCCATTCTCTATACACATAACCCTCATATTTTATTCAATTGTTTCCATCCATCTCTTCTTTGGTCTTCCTCTACCAGTATCTCTTTATCCTTCAACGTTCATTTTCAGAACCGCTCTTACTGCTTCAATTTTTTCTCTGCTCATCACACATTCAAACCATCTCAGTTTATTTTTCCTCATCTTATCTACTATTGATGCAACGCTACCTCTTACATAATCATTTTCTATTCTTTCTTCTCTTGTCACTCCACTCATTAATCTAAGCATTCTCATTTCCTCCCACACATACTCTGTTCTATTTTCCTGTCAACTATCCAACACTACGACCATACAACAATGCTGGATTCACCACACTCCTGTGCTAATCTCCACTTATCCAGCCTATAACTTCTCCCACGTTTTCTCCAATTAAAACTATATCATCAGCAAACATCATATACAAGGGTACCCATGTTATCCATTACTGCAAAGAAAAAGTAAGGGCTTAATGTCAAACCCCAATGAACACCAACACCTACGTTAAAATTTTCTGTTTCTCCACACATACTCTGTACTGATGAATACTCTTAACTAAAATCTTTTCCATCAAATTTTTAATTAGTACTAGAATCTTCCTGTATCAAATTAATATACGTTGCTGAAACCTTTTTTCTCATTAACGCCCATACGCCTTTTCTAAATCTATAAATTATCTATTTATTCAAAAATTAAAACATGAAAAAAATACACAATATTATTAACATTATCAAGAGTTATTTTAATTTTATTTTCTATCATTATATACTATGAAATATAATTCATAATTTTAACCCATTTGATTACAAGAAAATACTCATTGATAATAATTGTATCACCTATTTTTTTTAATAAATAACAATATTATCTGTAATTAAATATAAAATGTTGATTCAAGTTTATAGTCTAATAAAATATTTTAATAATTAAGTTATATGTCGTTTGAATATTTGTCTAAATTACAAAAAAAAAATTAGTTGAAAATAAAAACCATGACATTAATTCCAATTTTGTTTTTATAGTTTATACTGTTACATTTGTACAATAATATATTGTCACGGTTAATTAGCACATGCACGGTGCTACATAAATATTAATGTTTATTTAATATTCAATATTAAATTATAAGTTACAATCATTACATCTATATTAATTTCTATTACAATTTATTATATACTCGCCAAATTATTAACTTGTTTATAAATTTTATTTCTCATTGATTTGTTACTACACTTTATTAATTTTTGCTAGGTAGTTAATAAAATATGTTTGTGAATCTAAATGTTAATTTTGTTGTAACTAGTCAATTTTGTTAAAAACAAATGTGTAACTGTTAGTATTATAATTAGTTGGTATGTTTATTTTTAGTTTTAAATTTACAAAAATGTGTTGATTTGATTTTTTTTATAGTTTGAATAGTGAATAAGGTGTATGTTAAAGTTAACTCCTGATTAACTTTTTTAATTTAAACGATCTCTTTTTATGTTTAATTGATTCTTATTAAATTTGTTTGATTGTATTGGATTTTGTAATAATTAATTGTTTAATTTGTATTTCATACTTAAGTACAGTTTATAAAGTATTAATTTATAAGATATAATTGAATGTAATAAATCAAATTGTTTTTTATGTGTAACTGTTTATACCATACTTTCTCTTAAGAATTATAGAGGAAATATTTTCAGAATAAGATAGCACCGCTTTGGCTGGGGGGGTCTTTAAAGACCACCAAATAAAAAATAATCATCAACTCCATAAAAGACATTTTATAGAAATTGATAAATGGTTGACACCATTGACAATACAAGCTTAAACTATTTTTTATTCACTGCCCAGCATGTACTATTCTGAAAATATTTAAGATAGTGTACCATAGACTTGTGTTCAAAACCAATTCTAAAGAATAAGCTGATAGCAACTTCATTTTGGAGAACAAAATAGACAAAATAATAACGATGAATAAGAGTAAATAAAATTAATTTGATTGTCAAAAATCAAAATGTTTTAAAACTTTTTACAAAAATATATTTCTAAGGCTGATGCTCGTATTGAAGTCTAGAATCTTAAAAAAATGAAAATTACATGTTTTTCAAACAAAATCTACACAATTATGAAAACTTTAAAATTCTATCATAGAATGACATGGTTCTATATTAGCTCCTAAATTATTGAAGATGTTTAAATTTAAAATTTGTATGACTCAGAAACTTCATCTATTCTAATAATGTGTGAATAAATTTGGACCATTTTTGGAGAAAATATGACCATATTGACAATATTGTACTTACGCTTTTCTTCCTTTAAGTTTGAAATTGTGTCAACAATTGCGGTATTGTCTCTTACAATTTGTTCTTTATATTCCTCATTGCATGAATTTTTTGCGTAACTTTGTTCACTTCAACTAATTTTTAGGTGTAATTTAAATAAATTTTAAATTTAAAGTAAAGGTTCATAGTCTATATGTTATAGTACTTGTAATAATCGTATTAGAGTTGTATTCATGGCAATATTTTTAGGCATTAAGCCTGGTGGGCAGAGAGCGTAGCGTTTTGTGTCTATTGCGTGATTTTGTACACGCAATAGATAACAACCTAACCTTATAGACTTTCTTGTATTTATTATGTGTATTATTGAAACTATGAAAGTTTTTATAATTTGTAATGACTTGGTCAATTATTTACTCATTTTATAAATATTAGGCTTCTTTTGGATTTTGAGTGTAGTGAAGTTTTGTTCTCAAACCATCATAACTTCTTCAATAATTCTTCAATCTTTACACTCATACCATCTGGTTGCATTTGTTGTTTGAACAGTACTTTGAAACTTTCACATATTATGTAACATAATATAATACAAAGTTTTCTCAAAGAGTTTTTTGTAGTATTTTGCCAGATATATACTATTTTTTTTTTAACTTTAAAACTATTTTCCTTCAAATTTGAACAATTTTCAATGATTAGGTGAACATATACTAACAAATATCGTGAAAACTGCAATTATAAAAATTCAGCAAATAAAATCTATCAAATGATTCCAAATATTACACATTGAACCAAAATACCGCGATAGGTACTTACATCTCTTCTTTACGCTTTCGGAAACTATTCACGGACGAATTGTCTTAAAATGTAGGTACTATTGCCGTACTTTCACCATTTTTTCCAGTTTAGTTTTTGTTTTTAAATTCTGGGCGTAACGATGAACGTACCTGTTACAATAGTTTATGATGGTTTTTTTTTCTTTTCTTTTTTTTTTTTTCTGTGAACACTGACGGCTAGAGGGTGTGTCCGATCGAAAAATGTCATGGCATTAAAAAGTTTGGAAAGTGAATTTAAAATGTACCTTACTTGAAGCTTTTTTTTAAATTTTTTTGTTTTGGCAAAAAAAAAAAAAACAAAAAATACGTATTTAGCTATATTCGGAAAAACGCTTGAAATTTTAACGTTTGTAATCACTTTTATGTAGCTCCGATCTTCACATTGAATAGGTACCACAAAAAAGATTAGATTTCGGTTTTAAAGTAATAATATGTAATTTAATACACAGATTTTAATCTATATCAATTTCCCTATTGATGATCTATACTTAAATTAAATTAGTAGATTATAGATGATATTTTTACCAGGACGTGTACCCCCACAAGGTATTACTATAAAACTGAGCGCGTTCATAATTGTTGCGTTGAATGGCGAATGCAATGCGATTTACCAATGCTTTCAGATATTAAATAATAAGTTTGAACCAACTCCAACACCTACTCCAAAGCGTAATCGCTATAACTTTTCACCCGACCTCAAATTTACTCCCTTTCTCTGTTTGTTTCTAACTTTTAAGTAATTAAAAATTTGTAAAAGGCTGTACGGTAAAGGTATCTAATGCGTAAATGATATTACGTCCTAATTAATTGGGCTACGCGTAAAGATCGGAACATTTCCTTAGGAACTAGCGTGACAAAAAAAAAAAATAGCGCGCAATATCTTTGCAAATTTAATAGCTGGTAGCTTCGTCGCTCCGCTCAGAATTTACTAAAGCAAAAAATCAAATCAAGTGCAGTTTGAATCATTATAATGTTATTGTCTAATATTTTGTCGAGTATGGCAATACGACTTAAGTCACGCGTGTTAGAATGATGATCGATGTTCGTTTTTTGAACACGTCACATATTTCACGCGCGCAATACATCGACCATCCAATAACGGGAGAACACGCGGGAATGAATTGGCAAAAATTAGTTTTTGAAAAATCCGCTGCTCTCGTATTGAAAAGAAGAAAATTCAGAGAACGCCTTTGAAGATAAAAATGTTGCCTGCTACGTAATAAAATAATTTTGTTTGTGAAAATTGTGATGTTTAAAGCTCGCTCGCTTGTCAGACTACGAGTTACAACGGTTTGTAAATGTTCTATGAACTCAAAAACCATCAAAATTTTTTGAATTTTGTACGATGTTTGAACTTCATTTTCTCCGATATTGTGTAAACGTTTTATTAAATTTGAACAATTTTCGGAGGAATCGTCGCTATAAAACATAATATTATAACGACTGCAAAAACAAAAAAAAAAGTAAAAACGGATAGGTCTCCTAGTAAATACAAACCCAAATACTGTGTAAATACACTTTCAAAATGTCCTACTTTGTAAGAGAATATACAGTGTATACAAGCATAGGAGGTAGTATATTATGTTGTTTTAGAATCAAAAGTTTTGTGACTTTAAATTTCAAAATTAAACGCGTTTTATGAAATAGGTATAATTAATTTGCAGACAAAATCTAAAATTCGAGGTTCCGTTATAATATCGCTTAAAATTGTCAAAAATGAATTTCGACTTCGTATTAAAGAATTCATACCAATTTACCACATTCACACAACGTGTGAAAATTTCGAGGTATTTTTGCGGGTGTATAAAACGTCATTTTCGTTTTTGAATCAACGGTCCTAAGAAAATTAATAAAAAATATACACGTTTTTTAAACACAATCAACTAAAAAAGTCTGCATTTTGCAGGGCCAATGAATTGTCCATACCTCTCGAGGTATCTATCTGTTTTAAAAATTTAGAGACCTTTCAGCTGCTCTACCTACTCCCCGGTAAGGGTAAATAAATAAAAGGGGCCACGGTGCAGCCGATTTCATCGAAAACGCGTTTCGCGCAGTCGCCTATGATTTCGTAAAATTAAAATATATTGTACGGATAATATTTTTTTTAATTGAAAGTTAAAAAACATTTCACAAGACGCGAAGCGTCAAGTTCATTTTTAGAGGTACTTGTAATTTTTGGTCCTAATATAATGTCATACCTAATAATGTGTAATATCATTCGTAGACTAAGGTTAATAGGTTAATAATACGATGGATGAACAGAACATATTTATCGGTAGGTACAATTTATAGGCAATGGGTACCGTTTTATCCGGTAAACAAACATTTTTCTACCGATTTATTCATCGTGAAGAAATTCTAATCGGACGTAATGTTTTCGGTTAGTCTCTTTGCAACCGCCCGAACGCGAGACACGTACAAAAAGAGAGAACAATAATGCAAATAAAAACGTAACAAATTATTATTGTTTTTTACGTTTTTTTCGAAACGACTCGGCCGAATCGCAGCAGCTGACCAATGGGAGCACAACACGGCAATCATGTGCCGGCGGTCGCGTTTGGCGCTCGGCTGCGATCCGCCACGGTTCTCGGCCCACCGATTAACCGACTTCCGGACGTGGCGCGCGAACCGTCCGAAAGCCGAGTGACGTAGATTACGGTTGATTGATTAATTTTTAATTAATTAAATCGGGTGTTCGTCGTAACATTCGGCGGCGGACGGCCGGCTCCGGGGATTAATCGCCAAACGCGTCCCCCCGGGTCGTTATCAGCGTTGGCCGTTATCAGTGCTCTTCTCTGGCGGCGGCGGCCGCTCAGATACTACGACGGTCGACGACGCGGCGACGACGTCCGTGCACTGTGATACCGCGGCGGTCGCCACTTCCGAACACGTAATACTTGTGCCGCCGATCTCGTCGTCTGCCCGAGTTGGCGATTGCGTCCCATTGTGCGCCGCGCGGTTGGAGTGCGTGGGAGGAGATGCGAATGGTGTTCGAGATCGACGCGGACGCAGTTTGAAATATTCATAATAATAATAGATCAAACGGAGACGACGTTCGTCCGCCGTCCGTGGACATGGAACCGTGGCACAAGATCATGCAGTTGAAGCTGTACTCCATTTGTCTGTTCTTCTTGGCCTTGGATTACTCGGCCGTCACGGGTACGGGCACTATATTATGCGTGTGTCGCATTGGACCCCACTGACCGGCCGCCGTTCGTTTTCTGTTGCAGGTTCCTCCCCCGATGTTGAGAGCCATTTGGACATGGGTCGCGACTTCCTGGCCCGAGGACAACTGCAAGACGCTCTGTCCCATTACCACGCCGCAGTTGGTAAGCGAATCGCGTTGTGCGGACACTGTCTCCGATTGTGTCAAGGAATTTTTAACTAACCATGTATATAACTTATATAAGTCCTTTACGTTGGCCGAGTTAGAATCTTTAAAAATGAAAAAGTTCAGTCGTCTGATGTTTTATTTTTAACTCTGACAATGATGCGATCGTGAAGTTTGAACCTTTATAGTTTTTTTTTGCTGGGCAGGCACAACAAAATAAATTCTATAGTTATTTTTATTTTTCGTATTTGACCGTATTAAGATCATACTGTCATACTTAATTCTAGCTTCTTCCCTCTGTCCATCTATCAGGATTTGATCCACCATTCCAAGGTAGTCATATGTATGATTCCTGAACAAAGGTTTTTTACAGGATAGGTTGTTAGCCTAACTCCATCAAACCAATGGAAAGAGTAGCTTGGAGTGTTTGCTACACATGTATCACTAAGTGATTCCCCTGAGGGAAAATTGTTTTTAGAGAAGATAATAATGAATGTGGTATCTTATCCCATGAAATTTTTCAACTAGGTATACGGCACTAAGTTACGCTATCTTTACACAGTTTTTGCAAAAAAATTAAGTTTATGAATTATACCTACTTTAATTTGTATACGGCATCAAGCATAATATTATGTGTACATACCTAGGTGTATTGATTGTTTTTTTTTTTTTTTTTTCATATTAACTAAATGAGAATGTACAACATAAAGTATTAGTGCCAATATTTGAACTCAAATTTAATTTGATTCGATTTTTAAACTTTGAATTCTATAATATTTCAGCTTAACCCTCCGATAGTTGCGTAATTTTTTTGTAGCTTTAGTAGTTGCGCGGGGATATTATTGTTCTCTAATACTATCCCATTGTTTCTAAATCATTCAAATACTTAATATAAAAATGTTTTGTTACTTTTGTTCAAGTCTTTGTTGATACATGTACCCCTTTTTTATTTATTAAACCTGTCTGATATCTGTTTATGTATTTTTTAATTGGATTTATGGTTTGATTTTGCGTAAGTGTATATTATGTACGTAGGTAGTGTTGGCATAAACCTTGGATGAAATAACTTTAAAAAACTAGTAGTTAAATATTTGGCATTAGTGAAGAATTTATGTTTTCTCATTGTTAAATCATATTTCATACTAAATAAAATCTTTGTTTATATTTTTAATGATATTATGTTATCAATGTTTATTTAGTAAATATTCTAATTTATTTAGCAATTGATTGATATCTATATTAGTGTCTATCAATTAGGTAGATAATATGTGCTTTGACTAAAAATTTCTATATTTAATTAAATAGGTATTTAATTATTGTATTGAATTTATAATCAATGATATTAAGTGATGTAAATTTTTTCATATAGTAGGATTACCTATAGGACCAATTGAGACTTTAGATCTTTGCTTTTTTCCCAACCATTTGGGGTCAGCCATCCATTTTCTATATCTCCACATGTCACAATCATTCATATCCCTTACACATTAACAGCCCTCGTATCATTCTCAATTGTTCCCATCCATTTTGGTCTTTTTCTACCTCTTTCCTTCAACGTTTTCATGATTGTTCTTAATGCTTCCGTTTCCTCTTCATTACATGCCCAAACCATCTTTGTTTCTCATTTTGTCCACTATTGACGCAACCCAAATACTACCTCTTACATATTCATTCCTTATCTATGTTCTCTTGTTACTCCTATTCATCCGTCTAAGCGTTCTTGTTTCCGCCCCATTCATACTCTGCTGTATTTTACTGTTGACTACAATCTATACAACATTATTGGTTTCACTAAACTCCTGTAAAACTTTTTAGTCTCATTTAAATTTTTTCACCAATAAAGCATCAGACGCATCTCTCGATTTCATCCAACCACACGTCTACACTTAATTCTATGTTTTACATTTACTGATCTACCATAAAGCCTGTCTTTTTTTTTTGTACTAAGCACATCATGGATACTTAAAGCCTTCTACTTCTTTTATTATGTCACTGACTGTAGTATTAATCCACATTAACAGAACTAACACGTTCAATTGGCCAAAACTTTAAAATTCATTTTCTCAAAAACCACTT
Source organism: Hormaphis cornu (assembly GCA_017140985.1). Taxonomy (NCBI): domain Eukaryota; kingdom Metazoa; phylum Arthropoda; class Insecta; order Hemiptera; family Hormaphididae; genus Hormaphis; species Hormaphis cornu. The sequence continues at coordinate 4,788,510 of CM029357.1, forward strand.
TATTGATTTTGAAAAAAGTTAGATGATGACACATTTTGTTTTATATTCCCAAAAACAATAATCAAATTGATTTTATCATTTTATTGCTATGTTGTATCTACAAATTTTATACAAATTTCTGGGTGTGAATTATTGAATGCTTAAAAATATAAGTTCCCTGTAGTTGTACTTCCATCCCTATAATAATTTATACTTATGAAATATTTATTTAAATTTTTAAGCCATTAAGTATAATAATTGATTTTTCAGAGGGCGATCCAAATAATTATTTAACATACTTCAAAAGAGGAACAGTGTATTTAGCTTTAGGAAAAGCAAAATTTGCATTATTAGACTTTGGAAAAGTACTTGAAATTAAGCCAGATTTTACAGCCGTAAGTAAACAACTATAGTTCTGTATTATCTATTAAAGTATTACATTTTTACTAGTTTATCATAATACAGTATACCTACCTACATACATTTTAAAACTATAAAATACTATTATTTGACACCTAATTAAAAATGTTTACTTTTAATTTTAAGGCACGTTATCAAAAAGGTGTAGTCCTCATGAAACAGGCCTTAATTGAAGAAGCAAGAAAAGAATTGTACAATGTTGTAAGCATAGATTTTTCTTTATTTTTGTTAAAACTTAGTTTTGTTTTTACCTTTGTTTTTTGTAATTAGTAAACTTATTTTTAGTATGTTGCAAATGGCGATTTTTCAAGTGAAGCACATGATTTATACTCAAAACTTGACGGTCTTGCTTACGATATAGAATTGGCTACTTACTATCAAGATAATAAAGATTATAAAAGTGGTATAAATTCATTGGATCGTTTAATAGAACACTGCCCTTGGGCACCGTCTTTACGTGAACAACGGTCACAATTACATATAAGTTCTGGAAATGTACAACATGCAATTATGGACTTACGAACAGCAACTAAACTTCAAGCTGATAACACAGATGGCCATTATAAACTATCAAAACTGTATTATAGTATAGGAGAAGTATCAGATTCACTAAAGTAACTATTGTTATTAGTACTTAATATTTTGTTCACCTAACTATATCAATAAATTCAATTTGTTTGCAGAGAAATTCGAGAATGTTTAAAACTAGATCCAGATCATAAATCATGTCATATGCATTATAAAAAAGTTAAAAAAGTTGAAAAACTAGTAATAGACAGTCAGTCGGCTCTTAATATCAAAGATTTTTCCAGTAGTATTCAATTTTCAAAGAAGGTAGGTGAATGCTTAGCTATTTTACTTGAAAGGGAAAGAAAAAAAAAACATTTATAGAAATTAAAACAAATGGTTGGTAATTTTTGTACCTTTTCTTTTGAGTCTAGTTTAAATAAATAGCACCTTTTTTACTTTTTTTTTTGATGTTTGTTTTTGATAGTTGTGATCATAAAATTAGTTTGTAAAAAATTATTTATTGAGTTGGATAAATATTAATTTTCAATCAAATGCTCAAGTTTTATTAGTTAAACCAACTTTTAGTATTCAAGTCAAGTATGTACTTTTAAATTGTTGAGTTCTTCAAAAATACCAAGTACTAATTTCATAAATTAATTAATATATTAATTAAGTATTCATTTTTCAGTTGAGTTCTACAATACGATGTTTTAAATTTTATCTAACTTAACTTTAAGTCGAGTACTCTATTATTGAGTATTTAAAAAAAATTCAGTTTGAATAATTGACTGTTGACTTGACTTGACTTTGACTTGAAACTGTTCATGTTTGAGTACTTGCTCAACTCTAATTATTTATTTATACTTTATTTGTTTTTCACGTGTTTTGTTTATTTATTTATTTTTATTGATTGTAGGTATTAGATTTAGAAAAAGATGCGATAAATGTAAGGTTTTTAGCCTTAGAAAAACTTTGCCACAGTTATCAACATACGGACGAACCATCATTATCGTTGAAATACTGTAGTGATGCTTTAGAAATAAGTCAGACACCTGATATTTACTGCATGAGAGCTGAAGCTTATATTGCAAATTCAATGTTTGATGAAGGTAAGGATAATGAGTTTGTAAATTTTACAAAAAAAAGTTGTAGTAACAAGTAATGTTATTGTTTGTTTACATTGTGGTTACTAAACAAATTAGTTATAGTCAGACTATATTAAGTATTCAGAACACAATTCTAAGATTTTCGTGATAATCACCTAATTATAATTGTGGTTGAATACAATGTATTTTAATCATAATAATAATTTAGGTAATCGTTTCAAAGAACACGAGTCTTAAACAAATCATGAAACTGGTGCTATAAATATTAAAACATTCTAGGCTGCCCGTCCCAACTGATAATCACATTGAGGACAATGTGTCAGGTGTCTGACCCGTCATAATATTTTTCTTATGAAAGATGAACAAGATGTCTGGCTCTTGATATTTTTCCAACCAATTTTTAAAATATAATATAAAAATATAAAGTATTAACTATACTAGTATAGATCAAGATGAAATATTGTACCAATTATTTACAAAAGAAAAAAGAATTCACTTTCTGCTCAGATAATTTAATTCAAAATGCCGATTACCCGTAAATAATAATCAAAACTTTTGTTGATTTAAAATTTAAATAATAGTCTTATTTTGCATTATATTTTGTTTTCTTAGAATTTAATGTTTTAAACTTATGTTATGTTATGTTATTGCAATATTGTATTGTTTTTAAATTTGGCTTTAAATTAAGTGTTAAACAAATATGACACGAGTAAGGTGGAGGTAAAGTGATAAAAACCGTTAGTTCCAAAGAGGAATTTGGCGCAAAATGTGTCCCAATGTGTTAATTAAATTAATATACATTTAAGTTAAAATATTACATAATTTAAATTAAACATGTGTTTTTTTGTCAACAAAAAAAAAACGAAGAAAAAAATAATGGTAAATGATTATTTACTTGTGCAAACAGTGATTACTTAACTATTAGGTTGTAATCTTGCAAATTATTAAATTGATCACTAATGTTTTGTACTTTAAATATTTAGCTATTAGAGATTATGAACATGCACTTCATATTGATCAAGATCATAGAAAAGCTAATGAAGGATTAAAACAAGCTAAGAAGTTACAAAAACAAGCTGAAAGAAAAGATTACTATAAAATATTAAATGTGAAAAGAACTGCTACTAAACAAGAAATTATTAAAGCATATAGGTTAGTTTATTGTTAATTACTTTACTTTGTTGAAAATAATATTAACTATAAAATGTTGTAATTATTTAGAAAAGCAGCTCAACAATGGCATCCAGATAATTTCCAAGGAGAAGCGAAAAAGAATGCGGAAAAAAGGTTCATTGAAATAGCTTCCGCCAAAGAAGTATTGACTGATCCAGGTATTAAAATTTTTATCGAAAATGTCTATCATAATTATTAATTTATCTATTGTTATTCTAAACAACTTTTACTCTGCCTATGATCAGAAAAACGTGAACAATTTGACCGAGGCATTGATCCACTAGATCCAGAATCAGGACGTCATCATCAAGAAGGTTTCAATCCTTTCCAACAGTTTCATCAATTCCACGGAAGTCCGTTCACTTTCAAGTTCAACTTTAACTAATTTGTATGGTGCATAGACAAATCGTGCCATAAAGAATTAAGTTTTCCCCCCTATTATCAAGGGTTCAAAAGGCTGTGTGTGCTAAAATGTAAATAAACTAATGCATAATGAAAATTATTTATTGATTTATTGTACATAGTAATAACTCCAATTATATTTATTACATAATAATTAATAATTTGATTCAACGCAAGTTTTCAGACTTGTGAGTAAATAGTTAAACTGACTTTTTACCGTTAACATCTTCCTACTCTATTCCGTAATGCTACAATGATAAAACAATTTAATATTTACTAAACCCAAATTTATAGTTCTTATTCATTTCTAGGATAGTTATGTTTGATATGATTCTAGGAATTATTCTTTAAAAATTGTCTATTAACTTCATTGTTATCATTGTGCAATTTATACAAAATCAGTTATTTAATGAAAAACGTTCTTGCAATAAATTAATTTTATTTGTATTTTTTATTTTGTGTATTTAATGATCCTTTGATTTTAATACTTGTTAACTGTTTATGTCCTTATTTTTGTTAGACCTATACTATATTATTTTACCTATATTATTGTTTTTTTAATGTTTATAATTTAAATTTATTTTATGATTATTTTAGTACCATCAGTTGTATCTGTTTATTTCATTGATAAAACAAATCTGATGCGTATATTTGTTTAGTTTTTGATTTTTACGTAGTTTATATAATTTATACTATTGTATTTACTTGCAAGGTTTAAATTAAATTACATAACATTTAATTTTTATTTCACTCTATTTAGTGAAATGTACCAATATGTGTTTTACCGATTTCAAAATTCTATAATTTTGACAGTACAAAATGTAGGTACCAGTTACCCAAAAATCTACTAGTTTCCAAGTTACTCTTGAAATAATCAAAATTGCTTTTAATATTCAGGCGTAATATACCTACTATTTCTGTGTTGTTTAATCAACAACAACTTATTGATACGTAAAAATTATCGAACTAATTCAGTTATTATTCTCTTAATGTTATTATACATTTTAAATGTTTACCAATTATTTTTATCAGTATTAAACTGATCAGGATCCGGTGGTATACATTTTAAACTGTTATGACTTGTGGCAATTTTTATGTAAGAAATGTTAAAAGTAAGAACTTAATAGTTGAATTTGTTTGCAATTCAATAGTATTTCTTTAATGAGTACCAGCATTTTCTTCAATAAAAAACTGTTGGTAGATGCATATCATCAGTGGTAATGTGGTATAAGTATTGTGTATGCAATACATGATTCAGGCGGGTGGTGGTAATGAAAAGTAGTAAGAACATGGCATTACCATAAACAAATTCATGTCTATGGATACTATCTTTGTTATATTATCTACTATGCCAGAGATGAGAGAGAGCGTATGACGGAAACAGGCAACAACGTACCATAAATAGAGCAGTAACAAAACGCCTATGAAACACCCATAGATCTTATACCATAGAATTATACTACCTCAGTCTATGGCAAATGGCAATGACTATCCCACAGCGCTACAAAACATCAAATAAGATTATCTTAGTTCAGGCCACGGCTATATCTATAACCACTGTTCAGGTTACAAAATAAAACATGACACGATAACGCTACCCGCGGCAGATAGTGCCTGACCACAGACTTCTAGAAGTAGAAGAACTTAGAGACTTATAGAAGAACTATACTTAATAATAACTTACTCTGTGTGCTTGTCCGCCAGATCACGACGTTGAGAACACAAATTTTTTTTCCTATCAGCTATAAATAGCTCTAGTATGTACAGCATTATAATCACGATTCACATTTACGTTGCTACTCTGTAGTCTGTGTTCAAAAACGGCTATAAAATACGTTTCATAATATATTATATTTTGTGATGTGTAGTTGTTGGTTGTTTTGATTGTTTAGTACTTCGAATTTTCAGTAATATTCAAAAATAAATAAATTAAAACATTTGCATCGAATTATCCTCGAAATTATCATTATGATTTGTGAGTATTGCGGTCGTGCGCGCATCAGTATAAATAAAACGAATCGGACTCGACGTATTCAATCTTGCAAAAGTATAAATGTACTTTAAAATCTAGAACAAAATCCAAACACGAATATAATACCATGGATTCATTTTAAGGTAAGTAATGAATTTTCTGTTTTACCTTGGTATATTTTAAGTATCATTACTAGCGTCCAGTGGGGTAGGTACCTATAATTTTATAGGGAGAGGCCAGAGGCGCAAGGCCGCCTTTAGAAATGGGCCAGTGAGTGTCAATGAATCCAGATTCAAAAAAATGTCTCCAGTGTAGCAAACATTTTTAAAATGTTTTGCGTGTCTAAACTAAATGGTGTGTTTCCACATCTATATATTTTGCTTGAAATAGCAATGTGACATTACCTGTGACCAGCGTATCAAATGAGAGGTCGTTTTTAAAAATGAATCTTGTTCAGACTAAACTAAGGACTACAATGAATCGTTTAGAAAATCGTATGTTTATAACCCGCGAATCGGATAAACATTAACACCGAGAATGTAATCAATAATTTTGCTAACAAAAGTCCAAATCTTTTAAAACTAAATTAAACTTGTTGTCATTTTTCTCGTTGTGTAAAATGTGTATAAAATAAACGTGTACTTTATGTGTTGAAGTGATATACCTAGTAAAATTTTTATTAGTTGTAAGGACCAAAACAACAACATTACTACCTACCTAAGTTTATAAAAAAAGTATATTGAGATTGTAGCACAGTGTTAGATAATTAGGGGGGCGAAGTTCTACGAGTTATGTTGACGAAAATCGGTTGTGCGTTTCAGATATTTATTTATTTACGCAATACATAAAAAATCTGACTTCGGTGTCCCTGCGTATCATCATAATTCGTAATAAGTGTAATAGAAATAAAAACCTTTGAAATATTTTTTACAAATCATAGTAGTCGATAAACACAGCTGAAGTGATTTTCGTACAACATGATAACCATGCCTAGAAATTTCGGCCCGGTGTACAACATTTTGTCAATTCTCCTGGATCATTAGAATCAGAAACGGTGCAAAACACAAATAGGGCTCCTTTAGACGAGGGACGGGGGTGCGCTTTGGCACCCCAATCGATTCGCCTTCAATGAAAACCAATGTTGTACGCGCAACTATACAGAGTAAATAAGTGTGCATGGCACTAGAAAATTTTTTTTCTCATGGTACATACTTACTGGCTAATTTATTTTCGTTTTATATCCCTACGACTTTTCAAAGCAGATTTTAAAGACAGTGGAGGATACTAAAATCAATTATGATGGTCTATCAGTTCGTTTAAACATTCCTCCGCGGAAAGGGGGTTATATAGTGCGCTTGCACGGTTTTCTCGACCAGTTTTAAGAAGCGACTATATATAGTCGGGATGACGTCCGGCGTAAAGTTTTCGTCAAATAGTACATAGTACGAAGAGTCCGTATCAAATTTTAGGCGTCCCTTACTTGATGATGTGCGCGGGCGATAGATAGATAGATAGAGGTGGTGATGTGAAAGAGTGTGTGAAAAAATTTCACGGCCGAACAAATTTTGAAAAAAAAAACGATACGCTCCATTTTTTACAGTGCTTTTACGTGAGTACCGATGAATTTTTTTTAAAAAAACGTCAGTGCATCCATCACACACCATTGCGATCGTTTGTGTTTTTTGAGTCGTAATTAAGTTTTTAGGGGCCCCTATTTATACATGTTATGTTTTAGATACATAGGGGGCTGTTTGTGGGTTTTGAATGGCAAATGAGTCGTATGAGCGCATATAATTCGCTCCGTTGCGTGCGCAAAGGCAATATCGTACCTACTATACATCACAGCATATTCTTTTTCGGTAGGTACACGTGTAGCGCGTGTGTATGTTGTTCACGGTTAGAAAATATTTGCATTTTGACTCTCAAAAGTAAGTTTCGCGCGTATTGTTTTATCTTCACATTAACATAAACAATGATGTTCAAAAATAGTTAAATTACTTAGACGTAATAATAATAGTGTCGGCGTGACGTCTTCGTCGCCGAAAACGAATACCACCTACTTGCTCGAAAGGCACCTATGAAAAATGTTTCGAAAAACTCGAAATGTTTGTGCGAAATTATGTGCGCTAATTTTGCAGCCGTGTGTTTCGGTACCGAAAAATATGATAATTATCATTTCTTTCGAATACAAATATGTTTGAATCGTATACATAGGTGGCAGCATTATGGCCGACGTTTCAGGGGAAAGGCTAAAATTATATACAGCTAACTAACCACATTGTTCCACCGTTTTTGGTTTTATTTACGTGCGGAATGTACAACGCAATAATCGTGTTAAACTTGAATACGTTCTCAAAGTAAACGCGTACACCGTACCAGCACATATTAGCACGCTAAGAGGTTGAAAGGGGTGGTAAAAATGGAAAACGTTATTTTTCGTCGTAGTTTTTTTTTAAATTTAACATTGTATAATATATACTACGTTACACGGATAATAAAATATACCAAGTTTATAAATCGCACACGGGAACGGGAAAATTTGTAACACGCAACGCTGCAGGGTATGAAAATAGCTACTGCAGGTATAAACTGCATTTAGCAAACTATTATACGCGGGCTGGTCTCGGGACAGCTAGTTACTTATAAAAGTTATAATTCACAGCAGTGTTGGAATAGATAAATATTAGATAATAATGATTTAGATAAAAATGCGTCTACTGTACGCTGCGAGGTCCGCATTTCGACAGTTAATAATCGCGGGGTGGCTAAGGGGGCTCTGGAACATTGCAGTGAAATTAACTTTTTTTTATTTTAGTCTGTAATATTTTTTGGTAGGTACGAAAAAAACAAGTTTTGTAGTTCGTCATTCATTTTATAGTAAAATCATTTGTTATGCAATAAAAAAAAGTATATAGGCGATTAAAGACCTCGATTTTTTTTCCTATCACACACAAATCATGAAAATTTAGACGTAAATCTTGCCAAACGTATCGATTGATCTAATAAATGATGCGATAGAAATTCAAAAACAACGATTTGAATACGCGCATAAAGTCTATAGGTACTTGAAAAAGATTTTCCCAGATTTTCGACTTTATCCCTTTGTGTGATTTAAACGAGCCGAGTGTTGAAAAATTATTGATTTTTGGAAAAGGAAGACGAAAAAATCGTTTCAAGCAGACTCTGTAATATGGCGAATTTAAATCAGTTTTACAATCCTTATTGCATCATTGAATTAGTCGTTACGTTTGGCAAGGAAAACGTTCGATGGCGTCAATTTTAAAAATTCGAATAGAATATTGTTATGCCGGTGTGTATTTAATACACATAATATAACGTTAAACGTGGCACAAATTTGCTAGGTGAGACTTTATTCCTTTTTTACCGTCAATATATACAAAAAACAGTCGCGCACCGTATCAAATTTTAACCGCAATCGATTCGATTAGCAAAATTTATCGCGTTTTTCAAAATCCACGCAAGCTATTGATATAATTTCTTTTTTTTTTCTTTTTAAATTCGACCGCGAAACGGCAGACCCGATGGCGAACCGCCGCGAACCCGTGTCAAAGAGTCGAAGATCCGCCGCTTCGGATACGGCGAAATCTGGCTAAGCTGCTGCTGAAGTGCTGCGACGAGCCGGACGACTGTCGCGATCCGAAGCGAGCCGGACGAGGACGCCGCCGTCGTCGGGGCCGGTGGTCACGCGCCGGAGATTATTTTGACGGTCGAGCCGACGACACGCTCGTCTGGGAGCGAAATCGGAGCCGGCGGCCGTGGCGGCGAGGAGAAGCCGAGCCGCGGACAGCAAGGCGAGCGCAGAAACAGTAGCGGTTCGACGGCTTCGGCTGCGGCTGTCGCGTAGAGAACGTGGACGACGATCGCGGCTGCCACCCGGACAAGACGCGGAACAGCTGTCCGACGCATGTGCGGGAGCAGCTTTCGAGGCTGGCGAAGTTACGCGAGACGCCTCGCGCGCTGTTCGACGACGCGACGCCGGAACGGACGCAGCGGGGTACGCCGACACTCCGGTGCGGAGGGTGCGAGTGCGGAGGGTGCGCGAGGCAAAACCGGTGCGCGCCGCATTTTGACGACGAAACGCCGCCGTCGAGTAGACCGTGCAGAAGCGATCGTCCGAGTTGTCGTCCCGGTTGTACCCGGTGATTTTCGACAGCGCCAACGTCTGTCGTTGAATGATCCGTTGTGGACGGGCCGCAAACATTGTTTTTGCTAGACGCGTCGAACGGAACAATTGTACGTTAATTTTTTTAATTCGTATGATACGCTCACTATTAAATTTACACTCCTCGTTTTGATCCCGTCGTATTTAACGATCGGCACAAAAGTGATTTTTCAATAAAACCAGAGGCGCTTCCCCTACCAAGCACGCAGACACCGTACATCGTCATAATACGATTTTGGCGATTCTGGACTGAAAATACGCGTACGGTTGAACGAGCCACGAGGGTGCCACCTACGCGTGACTTTACGCAAGCGCGTCAACGGCGCGACGGCGACCACCGCGAACGGGTTCGTCGGGACAAAAGCCGGCAAACGCGTGTTCGAGCACCTTCGTGCGATTGTATTGTCGTTACTGTCGAAAGAAAGGGGGTGTTGTTCATTTTGATCTAAATAAATCGTCCATTAGTAACACGCGTTGTGTAAAAAATGATTTATACAGTTTTAACAGCCAAATCAACGTACCTACGCGTTTTTTTTTTATTTTAAGAAAAAGATACGTACATTATGATGAAATTTTGGAAGTTCTTGACTAAAAATTTAAGGTTTTTACGATAAACACAGACAGATTTTAGCGGAATTCAAAAATTTAACAGTTCTATGTATAATTCGCTCAGTGTTGGTTTCGAAAATCGTTCCGAATTTTTCTGTATTACCGATTCCATTAGGAAATTATTACAAGGCTTTTTAGTTCTACTCATAGATAATAGTATTATAAAAGAAAAACACTTTGAACAAAACGACTATACTTCCGACCCCGAGCAAAAGAGAATACGAAAAACAAAATCAGAATCCGAAATTATTAAAGTTATACAAATATCGACTTTGTGGACAACGAAGTTTCCGTTCTTAAAAAACAAAATGTAGTACATTAGTTTTCAAAAAAAAAAAAAGAAAAAAAAGGTAATCATTCCGAGTGCCTTCGATTGTATCGAGAGCTTAACCCCTTAAAACCACAAATAGCCCCAACGTTTTGTTTTCGCCTTCCCCAAAATAGCTTTTTGTCCTACAATTTTTTGGTTTTTTTGGCCCCTACGATAAATATTTGACCGTGCCTTCAATAGCCTTCAGATGTATTTGTAAAGAGTATCAAGTATTAGAAAAACAGAACATTTGGGTTGTTATATATTTGTATGCGATCCGGAACGCTATAATAAATTCAAAATATCGATATGTTTTTTTCGTTCTTTTATTTAAAATTTTATAAGTAAGTACTTACGAATTCAAATTATAGTCATATTATAGTATTATTTATTCTTTATGTTGTATGATCGGTATATTTAGTAGAAAACAGTAATCGGCTGGTTATAAATTTACAAGTTTTCTAAAAAAAAATATCACAATAGAAGGGAGTACAACACCCGACCTCCCCCCTGCGTACGCCACTGCCTTACACTGCCAGTGGCGCACGCTCACGGGGGAAACTGCGCCTTAAAAAAATTTAATCCGAAGTTATAATTTCAACACCTCACAAACATTAACCATTAGGTATGTGGGTGGGCTTAAAAATTATGTTTTGCCTCCACCTTTCATTCGAAATGGCTTGCGCAACTGCGCACTCTGCTTATAGGCACCTACCTACAAAACTCAGGAGTAGTGTTATTAGACTAACGATCATTGAATAAAGATATATAGTAAAGTGTAACTGTAACGTTTGTTACAATTATTATTTCAATCAATTCTTGTCTTGTAGTTTTTATCGAGAAACGTATTATAATAATAGTGTTTTTATGTAACCGACAACTGAACAGGTTTGGACTCGTTAAGGCCGGTCGGTCATTAAAGTAGATACACCTCGAGCATCGCGCCTACCATTAATAATGCCATACTGTGGTCAATTCAGACACCTGTGTTTACTGATATACGTTTTAATTTTTCATTATTATACAACAAAGTACACACAAACTTAAATGATAAGAGTGTTGAAAAAAATTCAAAAGAGAATAATGAATGATAATTAATTTTCAGTAAACACATACTACAACGTTTCATATTATTTATTATAATAAAAAAAATATACAGCATTGAGCATGGTACAATAATCGTTTAGGATTACAGAAACAAATATAGATAATTACACAGTTAAAAATGAAGAAAAAAAATGTATAAAGGTCACATTAGAAAATGTCGGAACAACCTGTTTAGTTTCTTTTGAAACAGTTACAATATTGAATGCATAATTATATGAATATAGGTATGTCACTGTAGTGATTTGAATGCCAATCATGGGTAGTGAAATATAATAAATTCACACAAGTTCATAAATAATACAATTACGTTGTGAAGTGTAGTAATTACTAATTATATTATTATAACTCCAAAGAGAAAGACAGAATTTTATTTTGTAGATCATTCTTATTTCTTATTGGGTCTGTATTGTATAAATATATTTTAATATTAAAAACTTAAATCTGAAAAGCAACACTGATTAACATAACATTTGGTAAATATATATACTAAAAATAAATTTCTCTTTAAACACTTTCATCGTTCTCGAATCATTAAATAATCTTCACTCAATTCGCGTTTCATTAAAATAATATTACATTTGGAATTTGGAAAATAAACGACCGAAAATTTGTATCAGATAGGTAACTATTATATAACTTTAATGTAGGTTATATTTTCATTTTAGATTTTAGATTCTAAACGAAGAGCGAGGAATATATTGTTTTTACCATGATGTTTTTTTTTTCTGTCAACAACTTTTCGTATAGAAGGAATGCACCGATTTTCAAAGTCGGTAACTTTTTTTAAAAGGAATATGGACTTCGGTTGTACTTGGATTTTTTTTTTTGAAATTTCGAATGCAATGATTTATCGTTGCTTTCAGATATTAAATAATACGGATAAGCCGAAACTTTGATATCAATGACCCACCCAAAGCGTAGTCACTACTGCATCTTTACCGTGGTAACGTTTTTTTTATCCATTGAACACTGCAACAGAGTTTTTCACGTTTATAGAATCGGTTTGTTATTGTTTATTTGCATATAGGCGAAATTTTCAACTTTAACTTTGGTGGTGGGAGGGGTTAGACAAATTCAGACTAAACTTCACACCTCCTCACTCCTTAAATCTTCTACATACACGTAGTTCCAAATTTTACACTTTTCCAAAATAGATTATTAAAATCACTATTCATGTAAATTTAGCAACCATCCATAATAATCTAAACATTTTTACTTACGTTTATACAGACAAGGAATTTAAAATACTTCATTTAATATATCAGTGACGTTGTTTTGATTATGATTACGTCAATGAATACAATTAATTGATTTTCGAAAGAATTTATCATACATTTTTATTTTTAAGACATGAAATTAGCTAGTGAAGAAACCATCCACCCATTGAAGGCACTCCTACTGACTTATATTTTTTTATTTAGGTTATAGATATATATATAATTTTTTTTTATGACCATTGGATTAGATCTCTGCACCAAGTCCTTTTTAGGCGACGGGAATGATTTCCTGGGAGTGTAGGAGAGGAAAATTCTTCGATTAGAGCGTTTAGATGACTTTGTAGACGGTTGTGAAAATTTTTGTATTGAGTTATGGTGGTTTTTTTAACTGTTGGTATGTTAAGATCCTTATGGATAGTTTCATTTATGAGATGTAAGGGTTAAGAATGTGTCGAAGGATTTTGGATTGGAATGTTTGGATTTTATTTAAGTTTGAGATCTTAGCGGCATCCCAGAGCTCAATTCCATACGTCCACATGGGTCTTATTAGGGATTTATATATTATTAATTTAGTACGTAAGTTAGTTTTTGCATTTTATTTATGAGAGGTTTAGGTGTTCTGTGATACGATGATTGACTGCTAATTTTTTTGAGTGAATATGGGGGAGACCAGGTTAATCGTTTATTATTGAGTATTACTTAAGCCTAAATATTTTGATTTTGTACTCGCCAGAATTAGAACATTATTGAAATATACTCAAGAGGGGTTTTTTTTTCCGAAGTGTGAAGAAATAGTATGGAACGATTTATTTTTGTTAAGCTTGATGTACCATTTGTAAAAATAATTTTTGATACTATCATTAGTAGGTACACCTTATGATACTTTTTAAAACTTAAAACCAATGCTCGATAGCTAATATTCACTGATCAACATAATATTATGGTAGTGTATAAAATCAAATTTCGGTATCTATACATCCCTGTATATTTCCAGTACACGGAGCGCTCCTTCTATCCGAAAGAGCTTTGACAGGCAAAAATAAAATGAAGACTATTATAACAGCTATAAGTCCCTATTGCTACGCTCAGAATCTTAAATTACGATGTACATTATACACTTATATCTTATTATAAACATACTAGGTAACCTAAAAAATATTCGTAACTTATACACGTCGTATTATTACTTTTAAAAAAGTTTTTTATTTAAATTAAATAAATTTATATTTACTCATATCAAATATGTACTTGATGGTGTCAACTATGTATAAACGTGACTATTATAGCTTTTTTTTAAGTCTATATAACTTTTGTACTATATTAAGCGTTCAAGTAATATAATTTGAAAATGCCATTAGCTGGTAAATTAAGTTTTTTATACGTTGATTCATGATTGTAATAATTTACCGACAAAAATACAAATAAAATGGTTGTTTTCATTTTTAAAAATAGATTTTTTTCGTATAAGGTCTCGTATACTGCACGCATATTTTATAAAAGAATAAAACAAACATGCGGAGGTACTTTTATAAATCATACATCGTTAAAATAAAAAATGATTCTTCTAGAATAATTCAATTAATTGTTTTGAGTTACTAAAAATAAAAAAATACTACTTACATCGCAATACCCATATAACGGTATCATTTTTCATGCCGTTTTTATGCATAAATACAGGAATAAATACCGTAAAACTGTTATTAACTGTCTTCAAGAAAGAAGTATAATTTAATGAACATCTCAATATATAGTCATAATGCTTAGTGATTATTTACGGTAAGTATACTGTTTGTGAACGGAATTTTGTATTAATACCACGGCTACATGCGTATATTGTACCTAAAGCCGTGATTTACATTAAATTTATCATTTACATGATGTTATTTAACTAAGTAGAATTCGTTAACGACCCTTAATAATGTATCTTGTTAAAATATTTGTTGTTGTCATTCAATATAATATTGTATACGTCTTACTAATTTCAGCTATTGCATGATACAATGTAAATAATATTATGCATAAAATATTTTTTTTTTTTGTGATTTAAGTAATTGGCATTTGTTCACAGTAATATTATATCATTATACATTTTTATTTTTATCATTTTATGACAGGATGAATAGTGAATACGTATTGTTACAGTCGTTATTTCAAGTTTTAAATAAATAGGCATAAACTTAAGGAACCCATTATAATTATTTTTGAAGTATAAGGAACATTTTAAATTGTAGGTAATAACTAATAAATGCGTACATTTAAAGGTGAGAGGAGTCTTAAGGCAAAGTAGGTTATATCTTACAATTGTTTTCAAAAAATATTTCGGTCATCGAATTTGAGATCATCTTGGACAATACACTACTCAGTCCAATTAATGATGATATTGTATTAAAAAAGCCGGAATCACACTATTATTTTGTCACTGTTATAGTTTGATGGAGTAGCGACTACGCTTTAGGTGGGTCATTGGTTTGAAAGTTGTGGTTTAAACGTATTACTTAATATCTGAAGACTGAAAGCAATGATAATATTCATTGCCTTCGATAGAACGATTCTGAACGAAATCTCAGCTTGATAGAACCACGGGAATTGGGTTTAATGTTAAGATATGTCAATGAAAAAATACGCAAAAACGTTTCAAAATATTATTTGGGATTCAAACCTATAAGATTTACACTACTTAACCACAAGATTAATGTATGAATTATTAATGCATGAATTTTTTTGAAATTTAATGCTGGTGATAGAAAATATTGTTTTACATAACATACTAAATTTTAAAGTCTTAAATATAAAATTGTTTCTGAAAAAAAAAATTACAAATGCGATCAAATTTTGCCGATTTTCCAACTTGAAACAACAAAAACAAAATTCTCTCGTGCAATATTCAAAAAATTTTAGTCACATACTCAACTACATATTACCAACCTTGAGTTACAATTTTAAAGCTTTTAAATGAAAATTAAATTTTGTATTGAACAAAAACCATAAAAAAAAAATGGAAATTTTCGAAAATTTCAAAATTCTATACTTTGCTCAAAAATGAATAAAACTGATTTTAAACCAATATATTATCCATATAAACATTGTTTAAAAGTTTCAGGTCTGAGAAATTATTATCATGAAAGTTATGAACATAGAACAAAATTGATTTTATCAAATTCACGTTTATTGTACTTTTTACCGGTTTTTAAAATCATTATAACATATAATTTTCTGGAAAAACATTACACAATTTTAAAATTAACAATTCAAAATATAATAACAAAATTAAAATTTAATAATTTTAAAATTCAAGGGATAAACGGGACAAATTTTTCTTAATACAGGACAAATGAATAATTTTACATTTTTGTCGGGACACCGTGATGCTTGTTTCGAATACGGGAAAATTTTAATACGGGACATTACGTTATACATTTTATTTCTCTAATCCATACGTACTACTACAGTAATTTAATATGTGTTTTAATTTGAAAACCGTTTCTCTTTTCGTGGTATGATGAATAATAAATGACAAAATAATTCCCAGAATATTACAAGACTTTTAAACATGTAAATGTTTTCTGAATATTCATGAAAAAATTGAAAAAACTCTACAAAATAAACTATTAAATTTTTTTTAATTTGATCAAGTCTATGCAGAATTGCGCCATTGAATGTTATACCCTCGTATTTAACGTTATGCCACGCGTCATTTAGGTACCTACTATGAACGTGTCAGACATTAATTTCTAAAACAATTTTAAATACTAAAATAAGTTAAGTCGAGTAATAATTTTTTGTGTAATATTTTAAAATTTTTAACGCTTATATATTAAATCGTATAAAAAGTGTTTTTGACAAGTTAAAGTTCGTTTTTTACCTGTAACGATTGACGAATCCGAGAGATTCAATAGTCAAATTTGTACATTTTAATTTTAGTACCAGTATAAAAATGTATAAGCTCGTAGTTCGTACAATTTTAATTTTTTTTTTGCCCAATTATAGTTGGTTTTTACTCGTATGAAAATGGTTTTTACATGAAAATATAACTTATAAGTAATAAGTATACATGTGAGTACGAGTGTAGTACTCGTCCCAAATTTGAATTTTAATCCCGATTGCGTCCGCAAAAAAGGTCCGTTTGCGTCCCAAACTCAAATTAATAGTTATTAACTTATTACATTTCGTTTATCTACCAGTTTATTTAGCATTAAACCTGCAGGGCGCACCACGAGGAGGTGAACTGAATTACATCCCAAATTTGATTTTGTTTTAGTTTTAAACCATAAAACTATTGGGCTATCACCGTCATAAATTAAAAACTGCAACATATTCATAATACTATATTAAAAATTAAAATTATTTTTTTATATTTTATATTATTGCTAATAATTATTTTATATTTTTTGGTTGATTTGCAAATCCCATAATTTTCACAAATTATTGAGTCTACCAATTTGTTCTGTTTGGTTTTTTATTGTGTTGTTTTCGATGAACTTTATTGTATTTTTTTGTTAATTGATTTCATTTTGTTGGGTGCCCGATTAAAAGTTTGATTTTTTATTTTTGTATTCATCTGTATTCTATTCAATATTTCTAAGAACGAATATATGTCCGGATTAGGAGTAAAAAATGATGAATTAAATTTAAAATGGAAGCTCTCACGTGCATTTGAACTGCGTTTACTACCTAAGTATTATTGACCAATATTATAGAGCCGTATAGATTATGCGTTAAAAGGAAACCAATATCAACATTTAGTGCTAGAGAAATAGTTTAGGAACAGGCCCGAATAGCTGATGATCATTTGGGTCTTTGTGTCGAAAATAAATTGTATAAGTTATTACGTACATTAATTTTATTTTGAGAAAAGTTTTCGTATTCTAAAATATAATTAATAATATTGCAAATGTGCAAACGTATGCGTAAAATGTTGAGGGATAAAAAGCGTATACAGTTCATAAAATATTCATGCGCATATAGTGCATATACTCGTAGGTTATTGATCGTTTGCGCGCGAACAACAATCAAAAGAGCACAATTCGTAGTTCCACAAAAATATGGTTTTACCTGTGATTAATATCAAAATGTAAATACACCTATCCGAAAATAAAAAAAACATTTTTTTTTAAACATATTTTTACTATATAGAAGAAACTGTAACTATTTTATATAGGTACTAAAGGATATTTTTCATATTATAATAAAGAGTAATTTTAAATTCAGATAATTGTTCACTTTTTAGTTATTAGTATTACATTTTTCGGTACGGTTGTTATAATACATAATAATAATAATAATGAACAGTAGGTAAACGTTAAAAAATAAAAAGTATTACGGTAAAAATAAAAACATAAAAGGAAAATATAAAGCAAACGTTTATTAAGTAGTTGCGCGTATAACATATAAACACCTATATATAATATATATATATATATAGTTCGTCCCTGTGTAAAATATTACTGATACAAATTAAAACCATTTTTAGACAGTTTGACACGTTACAATTTAATAATAACAAAAAAGTAGTAATATAAATGTATATCTCTAAACAGAATTGAATTATTAGTTATAACTAATAACAGTTAGTTGCCTTCTTAAAAAGTGCGGTTTTTACCCAACGACTTTTTACAGGTACAAATAAAAAAAGTGTGCGGTTTTTGGATTCGACCGGTGATGGTTTCGCAACTTTTTTCTAGGTTATACGCTTCGTTTACTAAAATATCCGTTAGAAAAAAATTTGCTCGCTAAACTCGGGGTAAAAAATTAAGCCTTCTTCCTCGCAGGTTGGTTGTTGCTAAAAGTCAATACTATTACAAACATATTTTACACCTACGCGAAACTTATAGATGCGTTGCAATAATGTGGTAAAATTTCAATTTTATTCTTACAAATTTAGAGGAGATACAAATCATATGTTTAGGTATTTAAAAGTACCACATTAAATGCGTTCGGGTTTTTTTCCCGAAAGAACTTTACACGGTCGGGTGGGGCGATGGAGGGCAGTGATTTTTTTCTCATTCGTATTTACTTTCCGTGCAAGACTAGGATATTGATATGGAAAACGTCTAAATTTGCAGTTTGGTATTGGATCAATAAATAATCAATCGAAAATTCAAATCCCGTCCACTTTCCAACTTTCGTGTAATGAATTTTGGCGTTTCGGATTGTGTTACGTCCAAAATTTACTTGTTTTTAAACACAATCTCTCTGAAGTGCAGTCTTAGCAGTCTCGCTCCCGATACTCCCAAAAAAAAATACGTCTGTGGGCTATATCGGCACAAGCGAGTGAAAATTAATGGTGGGAAGCTAAACAGTTTTATGACGGTAATAGCTGCTATTTTTGGGAGGAGGAACGTGACCGTTTCGGGCCTATTAATAAGGTTTATAAGTTTTCTTATTCTCGAGCGAGTCTAAACAGAGTCCAATTTTGCAGGGACGTCGTACATGTCATTAGGGCGAGTAAGTCGTTTACAACAGCCCTTCGTACAATTTCTGGACACGCCACTGGAATTAATGTGTGGGTCTCTCGTGTACACCACCCATTCGACAAAACGCCACTTCGAAAAGAGAAAAAACGATGTGCCGTCGCGACCGCGTCACAGCAGTTGGTACGCACTGCGCAAACGCGCACTATCGCTGCGCAGTTGGTAATTGGTTGTCCGGTGGAAAGCCGCGGCGCGACTTAACGAATCCACCGCGGCGGCGGCACCGACCACCGACCGAGTCAGTGCATCATCAACCGGTAATTCGGTCGTTCGTTGTTCGTCGCCGTCGCCGCTCTTCGAGTATTCGATTATCATAACGAAGAGATCTCCGTAGTATACCTAACGTATTTTTTTTATCAGTGCGTGTACTTATATCGCGAATTTTTTTAACACCATTTTTCGTGTCGGACAAAACGTCGTGTAATTTTTTTTTTTTTCAATCGTATCAAAAGTGGCCAGTGTAAAGTCGTGTCGCGGTTCTCGGACAACTCGACACGACCGCGCGCGCCGAAGAGACGCGGGATCGGCGTCAACGAGACAGTTCGGTGGTGAGTTTCCGCTTTTTTTTTTTTTTTGTTTTTTTTTTCTCGGAGGAGTGCATTTCAATAGAGAATACCGCCGAGATGCGCCCTCGTACGATGTTCGCAGCAGTGCTATGAGCGACAAAATATTAATAATACACGATACCTTGTCCGACGTGTCGGCCGAGGTGTGTGTGTTAAAAAAAAAAAAAAAAACAGGTTACCCTGCGGGGAAGAGCGCCTGTACACCCTACGGCCTGCAGTCAGGTTAGGAACACAATGGATGGAATTCCGTTCGGTTTTTGGGGTTGTCTGCCCACCTACGCTTTTCCTCCTCTTTCCGCCTCGCCACCGTTTCCCCCCCGCCCGCGCGTATAGATGGATAGACGCGCGTGTATTGTTACAACAGCAGTGTGCATCTAACAATGTGTTCACGTAAGCAGCAGGTACGTGCAGGTAAATGCATCATCTTCTTCTCGTTAGACAGTCAAATCACGATTTAACCGGCGAGTCTTCTTCTATAATTTGGTCCTCGCGAGTTTTAACCGCTATCGCAGGCGCAATTTGAGGGTTACCAGCCACATCTGCAGGGTCCCAAAATTTTTAAAAAAAAAAATATTCAGTCCGTCCGTAATTGTTTAAAGTAATTAACACAATGCCGCGCGTTTGGTCTACACAACAATTGTTGAAAAACGAGACCGGTGGCGTCTCCGTCCCCGCGGTCGAGCGTGAAACTGCGATATCCGCGATTTTTCAAACGACACACGAAAAATCATCAAAATTGAAAACTGTTACGTAGTTCGTAGTACACCACCGTAGTTACCGGTCAAAATATCTCCAACAAAAAACATTTAATGACGTGTGAACAATTGTCAAACGGCTGTTAAAACGGTACAATTTAGATACAAACGCGTGATGTATCTTTCAGTCAAAAAATTAACGAATGTGTATTTCAAAAAAATTTTCATTGTTCAATTCATGTTTAGTTTATTGGCGCTTCAGCGGGCCCATACTCCTGCCATCCCCGAATGCCGACCTGCTTTGTTTTTTTTTTTAGCCTCCGAAACTATAAAATATTATTTAACAAAATATTATTACCAGCTCGCGTTATGTTCTGGAAACATTGTCTTCTGACTTCAGAAGATACGTTTTAAATTAGAAGTTTCGTAACATCATTTTATACGATCGTGATTCGCGCCTAACTGCAGTATTCAAGCCTAATTGGCGTATGAAGTATTTAAGATCAAGTCAGACCCAGTCTGAAATGTCTTTTGGTACTAATTTTTTTTTTTGTATGTATAGTTCTACTATCATTCATTAGGAATATTTATAATATCATAAATAAAATTAACTACGATAGTTTCTAATTAAGATATACGTGTTAAAAATGCATACAGAACTCACTGTGCAATATACTTTCTTGGCAAAATATGAATAATAATTTTTTAAACTATTACATTTTTACAACTATTTGAAAACTTTATAAAAATAATTATAATTAAATCATCCATCCAAGTATCCTACTGTTTTGTGTAGAAGAAAATTTTTTTTCGACAATATTTACTTTTTGATCGCGGTAACCAAATATTAATATTTTTTTATAAATAACTATTGTTGTCTGATAAACAAGAAATTGCTATTCCAATAATTTAAAAGAGTCTGAATAACAAAAAACGGCTTTGTTAAAGTGCTAGATAAATTTGCTGTCGTGTTATAAAGACCTCGGTAAAGACTAAAGAGTTAATTGATGATTATTGGTCCCATACGCCATTATAATTTAAATCTAATTCAAAATTATACTTAAAATATACTTACTTAAAGTTTAAACACTACTTACCTAATTGATGATTCAATTAAAACCTTATGTTTTTATATCCGTTAAAAGTGTCTACTATACATTTTTTTTTTAAGAATTGTAGTATTTATATAGGTACCTACTGATATTTTTCTGCGAATTTATCGTAGAATGTTTTGCTTGTGTTTTACAAATAACGAAATATTGATTTATGGTATTAAATCTCTGGGGGTCAATGAATGCGATGATCAGTTTTAAGTCTAAACTGGGGTTAAAATTTTATCAGTTTTGATGTTTTTTATATAGCGACCTTATACACATAATAAATTACGCACCTAACAGCGGTAAGTACGGTAGGTAGTCTAACACTCGTTGGTTTTCATTATTTTAAACAGCACCCACTGTAATCGAGAATTATTGAACGAGTGTCTTGTACCGATATAAAATACGACTAAAATTATTCGGTCGGTATTCCTTGTACAAAAATGAGTAATTTTTATTACAACAAATCGCACTTCAAACAAGTTTTTGTATAATTTTTTGAGTACTAAAAACTTGTAATACGACCAATATTAGTAATCTGGTTTGTCAACTATCGTTTTTACTTTTCATTTTTATTTAAATGTATTTTCACATTCTTCACTCAAATGCAGAAACGCGAGAAATCAAAAGTTCACCAAAGTACCTACGTCTAGAATTTTTTTAAACTTGTTTGGAGAGTCGACGTGGTTGTTTCCCGTTGAAATATCGTGTTCTAAACTTCATGGTTCATAATAATATATTATTATTGTTCGTCGCGATGAAACTAACCGTTCTTCTGTATCAATAACGTTGTTGGCATTCAATAGCTGGCCACTATCGATCATTTTCAAATTCGGAATCACGTCAGTTTGGTATGATAATTTCATCGGGCACATATTATACAGTGTACACGTATAGTACACGGGATTTACTTAAAACGGTTGAAATTACTACTTACACATGACTCCTACTTAACAAAATGTTTGGCTTCACTTTATGAACTGCAATTTTTATTTCTTCGGTTTTGTACGATCGTCAGATCATAATCTGGAGTAGGTACAATTGATTATTCTAAATTTTTTTCTTCCCGAGTGTTTATTTTTCAACAACGCCACCTCTAATGAATAACATTGCTTTACAATGTAAAATAATACCAGGAATTAGACGCAAAAACTGTAAAGGTTCCTTCGATATCATATGAAAGACAATCTGAGAAATCCTTCGTTTCTAGGTAGGTTTAAATCTCGGTTAAAAATGCATTGAATAATATAGTTACTTACTTTATAGTGAACAAATAGTAACAACAAAATATGCCTGCTTATCGTTTTTCGAAAAAATAACAAATTATGTAAGTTGCGGTAAATTAGGACAGTTTTGTATTAATTTAAATCAGGACTCGTACTCACTTTTAAATAATTAATTTGTATGGGATCAGTGAAATCCATCAAAAGTTTTAAAACATCCTTGATAAGACGTCTTGTTGTCGAGTAGTTATCGACAGTGAATTGAAGTAAAAACATTTTTTTAATCAAATTTAAAGACACAATTATAAAAAAATGATCATACAAAAAATTAGTAGGTATCTACTTTGCTAAAAGTAGATTCATTTTCTAAAGAGTACAAAAAAACAATAGTTTTCGGTTTAATATAGTGAATAGTGGGTACTTGGTATTTAGAAGAACTAGTAAAACTATAATTTATCAATTTACGAAAAATATACAGTGACACTACCACAAAGGTTCATATTATTTTAATCCTAAGTTTTGACAAACCATGAAATTTTATTTTCAGCCAATTTTATTACCAAATAAATTGATTTTCTATGAACTTGATTATTTACAGTAACAGATTACCTTCTCGTGTCGGCATAAATCGAGGAACACACTCAAGTTTCTGAACCATACACTAGCAATAGATTAAAAGACATGTGTAGGTTCGATCGTTTGAGTTTATGGAAAAAATAAAAAATTACATATACCTACCAGTACACAATCCTTAGTTTGCTCTATTCATGTACCCGGCGGCTTCGTGGTTTAATTAAATACGATTATAATTAATACAAAGCCTGCGCGTGACCTTGTTTTGGTGCAAATAAAAATATGTTGTGAATACATCAAGAGTATAGGTGCCTAATAAAAGCAGGAACTTGGTCAATGATTAGATTTTATTTTTTTTTCCTAAGAATTCGAGTTTTCCTCTTATAAAATCCCATTTAAAATGCACATGAATCTTATTTTAAATTGAATAATTTTAATCGTACATTATATTGCAGTAAAATAGTCCGTTTTACTCTTTAGGACTGATTTATCAGTAGTGGTATTATAGTCATAGTGAAAAATGATTTGATTTGTTTGTTTGATATCATAAAATATAAAAATGGAAACGCAAACTGTGTTTACAATCTTTTACACGTATTGAAACTGCTGATATTTTTTTGTATTCATTGGCTTTTCTGTAGATCGATAAAATAATTTAATAATCATGTTTATTTAGTGGTTTTATCATTATTCCCAATCATAATACTGCATAAAGTTATTACATTTTTTTTACCATTTGCATTGTTTAGCTTACGTGTTTTCATTAAATACAAACGTCGATGAATTTAAAAAAAAACATGTACGACGTATAATATATTGTACGTTTTGAAAATAATCGTCAGCAAATGCTTTTCTCATTACTTAGAACGGTATAATACTCGTATATCATTTCATATTGAATTTAATTGTACGTTACAGTTAAAATTACATTTTTTGTTCGAATCTTAAAGTGTTTGAATTAAAACACAAGCAATACTGTTAAATAACACATTTTTTCACGCTCATTAATTTTGATTTCTATTTTTATCGTTTATAATACGGTTAAATCTTGAAAATACCAACGTTTTTCTTTTTTGTAATTTGACGCGTTATTATTTGTTTTTGTTTTTCATAAACATGGGCGTATTTTTTGTTTTAATTCAATTTTTAAATAATATACAAACAATTTTTAATTTTTTAAAAAGTTACGTGGACGTGTTTAGCTCAAGTAATGTAGAAAACATTATAAGTACTAGTGAAAGTTTTTTTTTTTAGATTTGCTGATGTTGATTAAATAAAATTCACAATAATTAATTCAAGGCTCAACGTTGAAAATTACAAAACATTGTGCGATATTTTTGAAAACTTCCGTCAACAATCAGCTATAAATAATTCACAAATAATAAAACAATACTAAAGATATACTGAAATCACAACAATAAAGCCGTTGTATGTAATGACAAAAAATATTTTAATGTGACATGTATTCACTTATCTTTGGCTATGCTCCCAATATGACAACTATGTAGTTTTTTGTCCAGTCACAGTAGCTGTTCATTGCCATCGATTCTTGACGGGGGATGCATTGATCGTCTATGGGTAACACACGCGACGGTTAGAACGTATTTTTTATTATATTCGTCTGCATGTTATAACACAATATTATGTTTTTGTAGTCATATACTTTTTTTAAAATTATAACAATATTCTTGTTAAAAAACAATATTCAATGTTCCTACCTACACCTGATTTTTAGTGTCGAGTTCATAGTTTTTTTCTTATCAAATGTATGTTTTATTCCTATAAATAAACCAACTTGGCTTTTTAAATGACGGCAATTTTTTTATTCTAAACTTTAATCGATTTATAAAACCTGCACACCTCTTGCATCATAATTTAAGTCGTTGGTTTCTTTTAGTGAATTGTGTGCCTGTAGTTTAAAATGTAGTTTGTTCTGTTAATTGCTAAATAAGATTGAAATCTGTAACGGTTTGCATTAAATGTAATGATTATGAAGCAAGTAGCGACTGTAAGCAATGATAAGAACAAAAGTACTGTAATTAATACTAACAATTGTTCCACCTACGTTTTAACGTGATGTAGAAAATATAATAACAAAAACGAAAAAGATTCAATAACAGTATTCACGTTAATATAAATCGTAATGCACGACGGACGTATTATAAGTTATTACACTGTACTATAACCTACTATATAATGTATTAACATTACAAGAAAATATACATCGAATAGGGTACCTTTCACATTCTAAAAGAGCTCAAGGACCGTAATCACAATTCTATCGAAGATTCTAGACTCTTTACTACGATTATTGTGGTCGCTAATATTTTAATAAAGACCGCTTGGAAAAGAGTATAAAAAAATAATAATAAAATAAAATTAGGTAATATTTCTGTTAACGCTGTATAGAAAATTATAAAAATAAAATTTTTTTTTTTTTTCATAGTCGAGTATAATACAAATGTTTAATTTTATAACGATATTTTAAACGTGTTTGTCAGTGCAGTTATTATTGTTTGAGAATCGAGATAGAGCTGAGAGATATGGTCAAATTTTGTTATTACCATTTGTCGTCACAGCGATCATGAACCAAAAATCAGCACAAATAAGCAAAAAATATCATAACTCATATATATTTGTATCGAATCAGGAATTGTTTATAACATTATACTGTATACATACATACGCATAACATGTTTATTTTAATCTACATGATAATTTCGTTAATCGTCGTAAAGATATTTTTTAAGTTTTGTATACGAGAATAATTACATATTATTACATTTTTATAATGTAGGCTTAATGTTATTATATAGTTGGCTGTACCAGTAATACAACAATAATATTACCAGCATAAGTACCTAATCCGTGTTCCAATCGATTTTCCATTGTCAATTTTACTTGATGTTAACTATTTTTAACTGTACATAGGTAATAATGATAAACCATTGTTATGACTAGTGTGAGCATTTGATATGCTATTATAGTGAATTGTTATCGAATGGCAAAAGTAACCCTGTATATCATCATTCATCATCGATCGGTGTACTACCAATTAAAATTATTTATTTAACGTGTTCGCAACTCATCAAATAGATATTTCGCATCACAAAATACCGAAACGTTTTAACTTCGTATTTAATCCCAGCGAGCCTGCAGTATCGCAACGAAACGAGACTGTTATTTTAACACTATGTTCTTTACGTATAAATTAATATTATCGAGCGAAATCGTGTACGGGAAAATCACGCATTATTATTATTAATAATTAGTTTGCGAATTCTTTTTAACTACTCGTTTATGACGATATCATTGTACTGGAGACGATGTTTTGTTATTCCGCGGTACTGTGTATGATCTTCAGGATTTCAATATACATATTTTGCTAGGCCAAACAAATATATGACCGGTCCAATATACAGTTGAATTTTCTTTCGTTTTTATCAGAAGCTTTTCGGACAAATTCTACCGGAATTCAGCCCAAAAACAGTCCAAACTTTTTTTAAAACTTAGGAACGGCATACACCTGCGCCGCTCCTCTCTCCGAATGACGCCCCCGTCGATAGCGGAATCCAATATCAAGAATTAGAAAAAAAAAAAAACTCGGGTGCGACGACTAACGTCTTTTGTAGAATACAACATACTTACGCAGGCACAATTTTGTAAATGTAAATTTCAAATTTTTTTTGGGGATTTATATTAGCTTCCTTCAGAGACATACTATTTGTACAACTATTTACCGTCAAAATAATATTTGCAATAATACGTATTTCGTGCGAATATTTGCAGACAAATACCTGCGCACGGTCACTGACCGCGGTAAACATACACGCAGCAGCTGCTCCTAACCTGTACCAACACGGGCATTTGGGTTAGAGTTTTGATAACCACGTTGGCCATGTATGTTGTTATTGCGCCCGTGACGACAACCGGTTCCTTGCATAATGTCCACACGTCGTCTTTCCTTAATGAGCGAAACGTTTAAAGGTTTTTTAGAGCGTGTTCCCACTCGTGTACGTACCTACTCCATATTATTATTATTATTATCATATATTATGTGGTATCCGTGAATATTTACGCTATCGAAGTGTGTTATAAATCCAAGTTTGTTGGCGTTAAACCCACGGAAAAAATAATAATAACGTATACACGACCGAACAGAATTATTTATCATCAGTTCATCATATCATCGGTTGTATATATAGTTTGTTGTGGACGCGACGTGTGATCGCGGGCGTGTCTTTTAACATGCTGCAACAATACAATATTGTTGAATCGGGTGTAGCACACACCGGAGCAAGAAGGGAAAAATAGGGACACTTGCACCCTTGGATTTGTTTTTTTTTTGTCATTTATCTTGATCATTAGTATTTCGAAAAAGAAAACGCAAAGATTTTTTAAATTATAAAAAATAAATTTACCCCATCTTTAACGAATTCCCGCGACCTTGCACTGGTGCGATATATAGAGTCCGAGAATCGTTTTTTTGAGTGTTAAAAATATGTTATGCTCATTACGTCTCAGCACCTCCAGATCATGTTACATATGTATATTTTTTTTTCTGTTTCAACCCTAACGTTGGTTTTGCAGTTTCCCGTAGTTTCACCACTATATAATATCTCTATTACCGGGTAATCTCTTGTAGTTTGTCAGACCTGCATCGGATATCATCTATTTGATGCAAGATGTTCTCGGTCGTCCTCGATCTCTTCTTTGTGTCTGACCAGTTAGTTTCTTTCTTTATCGGTGTCAAGTAAAATACTCCCGGTTTCATTTATTTCGTCGAATACACTTTTGTTGGTTCTTCTTTCTGCCAGCATCATTCTTCTCCGGCGCCACATCTCAAAACTTTCGACGAATTTTTTTTCGCGTTGTTCAGTACCCATGCTTCGCATCCATACACGTAGTACGGTACTCATATATATATCAACTATTTCTTTATACTTAACCACATGTTTTTCGAGCACAGTAGATTTATTTTGTTCATAAATGTTGTTTTTGATTAAGTCATCCTTAACTTTCCTGGTGCATCTTGGCCAATTATACTATCTAGATTGTTAAAGTTTTTTTACTTGGTCGATAGTGTGGTTATCATTTTTAATTTGTAATCATCTTTGAATACGGTCCTATTACCTTGGTTTTGATCCGTTTATATTAAATACAGTATCAATATTAGTACACTCAAGCAAATCTATTATAATTTTGTCCGCAAGAATTTTTTTTTTTTTCACAACACTGTGCGACGGGTGTGATGTACTTTCTCGGCTTCGATTTTGTTCGTGAGATATTTTTTTGTATAATATGCAACGCACACACGGTTATAGTGTACACTGATTGCCGGTTATTAAAATTGTCACCGAATAGGTGTTCTCCACTTTTCGTTATAGTACAGGTTTATCCTTCGTAAGCTTTGTTAATTGTTTCCGAGATTACCGGAACAATACGATTGTCACGGATTTATCGGTGTACTCTAGACAATATCACAACCGTGTTTCACACTCTCAGATCAAAGTAATACCGCACGAAACGTTTTAAAATCATTTTCACATTGGAGCGTCCAAGATTTCTTCTGTTCGGTGTTTGACTAAAAAAAGCTCTTATGATCTGTTCGAGTATCGCTTAAAATCAAACTCGATTTTTGAATTTTGTCACTACCGTTCGTTACAAGTGTATAAAAAAAAACGTATCGCTCAGCTGCACATTTTGCGCGAAAACGTTTCTAGACGCGCGCGATCGGTGGCAATTTCTATATAGTGCGGAAGTGTTTGCGTGCAGTTTGTGTGTACTCTCACTGTTTGAACCATAATAACATCGCGGCGTCGTAATCCTCGCATCCGCCACCTAAAACAATAACAATAACACATAATTGAGGACAGTTGGCTGCCGGCGCCCGTTGTAAAATTAAATATTGTAATAATTAGAATAACGCTGTATTACATACATGTATTGTTATTATTACGAGCATGATCGTCAGCGCACGGGAATTCGACCTGTCGTAGTATTGCGCGTCTTCTATTCGAATGGAGGTCATGGCGCGGGCAGGAACGGTGAGAAAAAAAAAAAACGGTTTAAAAAAAAAATGCGTCTCACGAAATAACGATGATAACGGTTGTAAAACTAGCGAGTGATAGGTCGTCGAAGGGATCTCACACGACGAGCAGTCGAAATAAATTGCGCTGTTGTTGTAAATCCGCGGCGAATCCGGCCGGCAAAGTGAAATGTCGCGCGCAATAACGCGTTATTAAAGTTGTGCGTCGAACAAAATCTTTTAAGATTTTTCTTTCTTTTAATAATAATATTATTAAAAGAAAGATTAAACATATTATGTACCCTGCGACGTACCGATTGTGCACGATAACGTCCGAGTATAACAACAATATTTTGCCGGGTTTCGAACCCGAACCGCGGATGAAGAATGTAAAAAGGATGCGCGTATGTGGGCTAAACGGCAAAACAACGCGTTCTGTAGCGCGTGTAGTCGCACGCGGTTTTTCGTCAATTAAAAATTAACGCTTTCAAAACACTTCCGAGCGACTCGTGTGAAATAATTTAATTTTTTTTAAGCCCATAACACGATACCGTTCGCGTGTAATAACCGTGAGCCATAGCTGCTGTTGCGTGTATTTTTTTTATACGTATATTTGTACATATTAAACGTGCCGGTCAGCAAAACGCTCACAAACTGTAAAGATTCGTCGTCGTCGTCCCGTATCACACTAGCGCGCGCGTACTGTTCCTTTTGATTTTCTCGTTTCGCTCGAAGACAACAACAACAATCACCACTGACGTAATAATAATAATAATTCTCGAGTTTCCCGACGTCGATTCAATTTGGGTTTCAATCGGGTTATCGAAGTACCATCGCGAACAGAGTTATGTCGAGTTAAAACGCGCTATTTGATGCCATGTCGAACCTGAACGTGATTGCAAGTATCGACGTATTTACGCTGTTTTTTAAAAAAAAAAAAAACAAACAAATCAACTGTTATACGCGGATTTCGGGGTTCGATTTGTTCGTCCAGGAGTAGTTTTGTATTTCGATTTGTTTCGATCGAGACCTCTTCGATCGAGACGGACTGATTCGAACGAAATTCTCGATGCGTTTTAGACGCGATGATATACTATGTTATCAAGTGTTTTCGCGGGACGTTCAAACGAGAATGGTTCGTTACGTCTCGTCGTATACACGTTTTTCTAAACAGAGTTCACGGTTGCGTTGTTGATACGTACACCAAAAACATACGTTTTATAATTTTTTAATCGTTCAAGGGCAACAATTAATAACAGATAATAATAATATTCGATGTATATACTATACGTAGTACAATTCAACGTTACCAACAACGTATCGACAGAATATGACCCATATAAACAAATTTTGGACAGCCCACACTGTGTGGTGATCCGCGGTAAAGAAGTCTGGAAATCAATTTACATGATCGTGTACAAGGTGATCGGGATTATTTGTTGATTTAATATATATGCGTGTATATCGGTTACTGCGACTTTTAGTAAGTAGTGTACACACATATATATATTTCGTATCCAACACGCACAACTGTTTACTTAATAATTTTGTCGTTACAAACATAATCCTTGACACTATTTTATTACATTGTTGGAGTAGCGCCTTTGCTTTGGTACGTAGTATCGGTCACAAAATTGGACGGATTACTGGTTTGGAAGGTGAAGTTTTTTTGGTCGATATTCCAATTTGTAAGCAAGTATGAATTACGGCTTATG
The DNA here is from genome assembly GCA_017140985.1 of Hormaphis cornu. Taxonomy (NCBI): domain Eukaryota; kingdom Metazoa; phylum Arthropoda; class Insecta; order Hemiptera; family Hormaphididae; genus Hormaphis; species Hormaphis cornu. The sequence continues at coordinate 4,819,865 of CM029357.1, forward strand.
AAAATAAAAATCCTCTACGGTTTACACATTGCGTCGTAATGAAGAGTGTTGGTTTTGTTGAATGGGAAAACCAACAATTAGTGACACACACAGGGGGGGGGGACGAAATCTATAGTTATTTCTAAAAATCATGATAACTCTTACCGAAGAAATAATATGAGCTAAAAAAATGACTTCAGAAATCGAAATCTATTGTGTAGGACGGAAGCTGATTCAGAAATAGTGTTTATTTAAAGGTCTGCAGAGTGGAGGAGTCTGCATTTCGAGACATACTATGATTAAGCGCGTTATATTATTATTGTTACTCGGAGGGTTAAGAATTGAATGGTTCGAATGTTTTTTTCTTTTTGCGATTCGAGGGTGCCCCAAAGTTGGATACCCGCGTAAGTCCAAACGGGCGTTTATTATGAGTCTAGAGGATTTGCCGAGGAGTGGGTAAAGAGATTTACCACCACGTGGTTCACATAATATAGTTAGCCCATTGAGTAAGAATATTATATACCTGGTTGGTTCAAAATATAAATATCGTATCTTAGTTCAACACTTTTGTACGGAATCGACGGTAGATTAAACGATGGAAAACAAACGTTACCAACATAACAACTTTTTTAAATGGTTACTCTGAAATTCTACCTTTTGCTTGGCTTCACCTCTTGGGCCACCTCTTGGGTTGGCCCAAGTAAGCCTTTTATCTGAAATTAGACCGTGCAGGCATAGAGCGGACGTTGGCAGACACGGGTAGTGAGTAAAAGTTGTAATGTAAGAAACGAAATTGTCTCGTTATATCTAATGTAGTTAAGTGATTATGATCGCGTTGTATCTGCAATAATATACATATATATTAACATAACATACAATGATCCTGCAGCTGCGGCAGATGTTAATCTGGATGAATTATTTTCGTTTCAGGTCCGTAAATCTAATGCGTGTGCCATAATGAAGTGCGACAGCCAACACCCCGAGCTCATTTCTAGCGGAAAAGCGAAGCCGTTCAAGAACAGTATCAGTTTAGGCGCTCTGGGTCTGGGGAAGCTGTGGCGACGGCGATCCGTGACTATAACAGAATACGATCCATGCTACAAGGTCGTTTATCTGGGCAACGTCCTCACCGGCATAGCCAAAGGTACAGCTGTATAATAATTAGTACGCTCGATTCTTTATAAAACGATTTCGGTTCAATCTGGTCCATCTACAGTCTGTATTATATACGTCACTCGAGCTATGACTATTATGACTCCCAGACGTCCTGCAGCGTGTTTGTAAAGCAGTTAGAACGCGTATAGATCGATAAGTTCGTCGAAATCCCGAGGCTTGTGTTATAGATCGCATGCTTTCCGTGAAAACTCGAACTTGAAAAAACATCGTGTATAATATATCATGTTCTGTTACACGTTATTTCGAATTTATTCTAGAAATCGTCGTTTCTTTTTCCATAAATCCGTCCTCGCCTTGACCATAACTGTTTTTGTCTGTATTTATAAAAAAAATCGTTCTTAACAAAAAATACAAAAACCACGTTGTTCTCAATGTCCGTGAAAATTGTGCGGTTTTGAAATTTAAAAACATTACTAATTACCTATGTTTGAACGGTCTTGTATTATTTATATTATGTTTAACATTTTACTCGTATAACAGAGGCACTCGTGTAAATAAGTGCGCGTTTTCGTACGTCATGCGCGGTTTCGAATTTTTTTCGTATCATTGTTAATAATTGTATTAAAAATAAGTCCAGTTTTTAGCGAAGAATTTAAAATATGAAATAAGGAACTGTCGAAAGTATTTGGCTCGAAAAAAATAATAGCAATTATAAACATTTAATGTAAGAACAGAGACGATTTTTTAACAAAACAAAAAAAAAAACATTTTCAGGCACACTTGTGCATACATTACTGAAGTATGAATTTTTCGCAAATATCTCATGCGTTTTGAATTTGCCTTTTTTTAATTGCCAGCAAAAGCTTTGATGTATCCATTTCACAACCATAATTACTTATGTATTAATATAATATACCTACTATGTATTTTATTTTGGACGATGATCGTAAACCGATTGACGAGCATAAGAAAATATTTTATTTAAAACCGAATTATACGTGTCGCGAACGGCTCATAAGTTCAATTTTTTGTGGAAGAGACGTTTTTGGCGACCCATTGTGCGACACGTCCATCGGAAAACGTTGTTTTTTTTTTGAAGTGCTATTCATTCCTCTTACACGTACATAAGCAAGTGAACACGTAGTTAAATTATTGCGACAGGCACACCTTAAAGTAGCTCTATCATCTTTCTCTGTTCTGCACCTCTCTCCTTCGATCAGAAATACCTTCTAATACATTCCACTGGAAACATTTTCGACGTTGTTTAGGACGACATAACATATTATACCGTGTATGTGTGTGTGTGAATGTTTGAGTTTGTATACGTATATGAATTTTCGAGTCGACGTCACTATAAGCAGCCTGCAGTATCGAAGTTCCTCCCGTCTCCCCACGGCACAATCACTAACCGTGTCTAATCTTGTCGATTCACTTATTTTTTTCCGTCGCAGCAGCATTTCTCGCGATCTGCTAATTTGTTCCGACCATCTGACTGACGTACTCTCCGTCTCCAGTCGTGTAATAATAATACGTGAGACACATCCGTGTCGTATAAAAAGCACGCGTTTACAGATAAACAATGCAACGTCACAGCGTGTCTGGTCCAACGACAATCGATCGTTTTTTTAAGATTTTTTTTTTCTTACTTCTTTCATAGGTCGACGATAGGTGTACAAACAGCGTGTAGTTCCTACAAAGAACACGAAAACATTTTCATTTTATTAGGTATAATATCAGCTTGGTTATAAGATAGGCAGTACAAATCGTCTTGGCGTTCATTTCTATTGTCTTAAAGGTAATAAAATAAAAAATTTAAATCATTTTAGGTGTTTTTATAATACGTATACTTGAAGATTTGTCTTGTAGAAATTCAACACGAGCGTTTTGAAAACCTATATAGTTGTTGCGTCGTTTTAAAAATCTCAATAATTTAAGTTTCACTTTTATTATTAAGTTCATACGTACTATTTACGTTTTTATGTCGTATTTCATCTGTCATACCACTTTAGTGCATTAGCTAGAACTACGGTTTGGGAGTCTTTCTTTTCTTCTTTTTTCTATTCATTATTATACATTTAGTATTATCGTTTGTATATTCTATTATTTTTACTTATTTTGAAAGTGATTCTAAAGGGCACGTTGAATATATATTTGTGCGTTGATAATATCAAAAATATTTTATAAAAATCTAAATGTTGGGGTAAAGAATTGACGCAACGAAACGCAAACACACAAGTGTTGTTGTTTTTGAATGATTTAAATCAAGAGTGCTTGACTATATTGAACTTTCAGAACAATGATATACAAAATACAAATACATTATTTTTCTATGAATGTATGGTCTAACACAGTAAACATAGTTAGGTACCTACATAATTTAAATGTAATATACTGTTAATGACTAATCGTTACTTATCGATTATTGTTTTTAGAAAAAATATCAATTGTAACAAACACATTTTTTCTGTTTTTTTTTTTTAAATTAATATTTGTGATATAAATCATAGATATTTGAAATTCTTCGTAGTAAATAATCTGTTTACTATGCATCAATAAACTAAATAAGCTATGTCCCCTAATGCGTTTGTCACAACTACAATTAAAAAAAAAAAAAAAAAATTACGCATACTTTATATTTTCCATTAGTGTTTTTATTTTTCATTTTCTAAACATTCGTAATTTTATATTCTAGTTAAAGGGTACTGCGTATCTATACTGAATCTTTAGTGATTAGGAATGTATTATAGGGAATTTTTTGGCTACCGACAATCTACTTTGATAATTTCATCTCCTAATTTTGCATATTATGGATTGTTTACATTTGAAAGTATTTCTTTGAAAAAAAAAAAAATAGTTAAATACATTCAACTACCGAAAACCATATACTTAACTATTACTTATACTGTAACCATATACTTTATATCACTTTATTACCTTTAGTTACTTATTCATTATTTAGTATACCGTATACGCGAAATAAGACGATACGGTTTTAAGTACGCATAAGAACTGTGTTTAAGGGCATTTGAAGCGTCGATTTTTTCTCTGTATCCATTACACGAAAATCATTATAGGAATTTATACGGGTATTTTTTCTAGCGTACCGATCAATTAAGTGATGTGATTCTGGAAACTCATTTAAATTCATGACGTCCAGTTTTGATTGATTTTCCCACGTTTTTGTTTTCATTCCTTAGATTTTTACAAATGCAATTAAATAAAAATCGTTTAGTTCAAATGTGTAACTATTGGACAAATTACGACAGAATATAATAAAAAATGTGGGAAATTGATAAATAATAAACGTCGCGTGTAGAATTCACATCAGTTTTCAGAATCGCATCACTAAAATCGATCGTTAGAAATAAAATCCGTCTAAATTGCGCGTGATGGACAGAAAAATAAAAAAAATCGACGCTTCCAACGACCTCAACTTAAAATGTATTAATCAATATTTTTCAAGAAAATTCAAAATGTTAGTCTAATTAGCTGACGCCAAGTTTGTGGTACATTGAAATTCAGAAAATTAATTGTGGCGCGTGCAGTCGCTAGTTTTACGAAACCAACTTTTTACTTTGTATTTACCGAAAAAATGTATACGACTTAAATGTTTTTACTTTTTAAAGTGTACCCGGTGTACCTTAAATACGATAGTATATATTATTCTAAGAATTGTGTGTAGCCAATAGGTGTTTACAGTATAGCATAACATTTTAAAGAATATAATATTAGGTACCCACCTCAAACATACATTCTGACTGACTATTTATTACGTACCTATTTATTATAGTTGTTGAATGGTTGAGGGTATAATAGGTACGTTAGTATATACTGAATCCACGCCAACGATTTAATCTTTGACGTGCAGGTATTTGGAATATTAATTGTTGGTTATTATTCATTCGACGCATTGAATTTCATGATACTACTATTAATTTGATAACAAACACAACATATCGATAGTGGCTTAGGAAAATTCAAGTTCGATTACCGTATGCAGAATAGCCGTTTGACATATTGTAAGCAATAAAAATAAAAAAAAAACAATCATTTTGAAACTCGGTGTATATACCTGTAAACTGATCCGAAGAGATTGTTGTAGTGTTGTAGTGTTGATGCTCTACTATTTAATGATTATAGAAGATTCGAATTTTTTTTTATTTGAATCTTAAATCTATTCTATTCGAAATTCATTAGTTATGTTTTTAATTAAATTTTTAAATCCATAGTAACTCTATAGTCAAATTATTTTTGTGAAGAGAGAGAGAGAGAGAGAGAGAAAGAATAAGGTGCCTTAAGTGGTGACGTGTCTCTCTATTGGTGGCTATATTTTGCTGCACAATGTCCGTACAACGAAAACAGAAATCCAGACATTACAATGACATTATATATTGGCACTGTTTGCACCCGTAAGTTTGAAGTGTATGTTCTGAAATGAATTATTAATGAGCAAGACGTTCTTCTTGATCGGTTTCTATACAACAATATAATCGGGACGTTCGTTGTGTACTAAAACAATCTCGACCTCGACAATATTTGCTTATGAAGTGGTGATGTTTGAACAATCGATTTACGTTTCGCTGTGTCTAACTCAAACGTTTTCCCTAAGTAACTCATCGAGCTCGTAATCTCATGAACGTATTTTATTTCAACCCTTTAGTTTAATTATATGATTAAAATTATTGGGTATCTACAGTTGATGTTTCAGTTAAATATAAATTAAAACATAATTCGTTGATACCTACGGTAAAATCTAAAATGTTTCAAGGTATTTACTTACCTATTAATTGAACTAGTTAAGTTTAGCAAGAGTTTTTTATATAATTTCATATTTTGGTCTCGTGTACAATACCTACATAAAGTTTATTGCATATTTTAAGAGAAATATTATTGTACATACAAACCAATTAAATGAGAAATACAATATAAGCAATAGTCTCCAAAAGTCAATAGGCTTGTAAATAGGAGACAACTGCAGTTCTTATTTTAGGTCTATCAAAGTGTCAAATTCAACGTTATATTAAATTTAAAGAAATACACATTAAATAACTGAAAACTATAAACAATACAAATTACAAATACCGTACATTATATAGAATAGACAAGAATAAGTACATACTGGTCAAATTTCTTGTCCCATAGACATTTTTATCTTAAACTTAACATATTTTTTATAATGAACATAACTATTGAAATATTGCATAGAAATATAGAACATACAATATCCACGGGACGTATTTGCTAACAAATATATTGTCATTAACTATTTTGGTCTCGCACTTTTTCATATTCTTTCAAATATTTTATTTTTAGATTCAAAACAAATGCACGGAAATACTTAAAATATGGGTTGACGATTCTTTATATATTTTTGCTGTGCCTATTATGATAATTAATACGAGTTTGACTTCTAATAGACGTTTCAATTTTTATGATAGGCATATTAATAGGTACGTAAATCGTATAGGTATTTATATGTTTTAAATGAATAATTAGTAGTTTAAACTATAGTAATACTCGTATTATAATATGCATTGCTATTAAACGGTAAATTGATAGCTATTTTTACACGGTCATTGAGTATTAGACATGATAATTGTCGTAATTTATAAATAGTAAATATTCTAACATTATTATAGACAATTAGATAATTAATTACTTATTTTAAGACAGTAGTCAGGCAGTTTAGGGTCAATTTAGTTTTTTTTTCTAATAATTAGTCAGTCTTTAATAATATTATACCACAAAAATATGAATGTTAGTAAAAACGATTTGCAAGGTACTTACTATGTAGGTATCATATTATAAATATACCATTGGAATTAAAATTTTTTTTTTAAAATTTTTTTTGTTTCGTTTAATCGGTTGTTATAATGGAACTGCCAAGAGTTATTGAGTATAAAATACTGACAGACGCAGAATGCCCTTAACCTCTTAAGAATAATATATTGAGTTCTGACAACTGTAATAACAACTCATCAGGGACACAATAATAGTTTTACATCCTAAAATTCAAATATATGAGTTCTATATGTATATAGGTATTATTTTTTTCATATCTAGTTTTATGCATTATGTTATTTAGGAATAAACCATTTTGCTCTATTTTAATTTGTACCTATGAGACCCTTGTGACAAACAATCTATTATGCGATATGCCATGACCTATTATTTTATAGTTTTTGTACGTGCTAAGTTATGTTCATAAAATTTGTAACTAAAATTATTAGTAATATTCTATCGAAATGTGTTTATTTTAATGATGTTGTGAATAGCACGTTTAAAAATAGTATTTTCGTAAGATTTTTTGATACATTTATTAATTTTTTTTTTGTCTGTAGAAATTTGAGTATTAAACAGAAAAGACAAAGTACTGTATAAAAAAAAAAATTAAAAATAAACACTCGTATTTTTCGTATAATTTATATTTAACAGTGCATAAAATCAGTGTGCAGGTGCATACATTTTTAACATTTACATTTCACATCTTATTATTCGTTTATTTTCTTTATTTTACAATCTAATTCTGTTCACTCATTATTCAACATAATAAGATTTAAATTTATACAGAATATGTGAATGACTGTGAATAATAGTTTTTGAACTTCCAAAGTAATATCTACTAGGTTTTACGAATAATTTAACTGAAACTGTCGTATATGAGACTTCACATTTAGCCAGGGACTAGCCTGTAAAACGTTCACAATTTTTTCTACTTACCTATTAATTATATCATAGTTGTTTTCACTTAGTGTCAACAACTGCAACATTTGAACCTTAAACTTTTTTTGGTAAACATAACGTTTTCTCTTTTCGAGTACCAGGAATTTATGATAGTTAAATAAATTAACATAATACTTTTCAAAATTTTTCCGTGTCATTAACTGGACTACAACTGAAAATTGTCATTTATTAGGAATATTAGTATCATACTTAATGGTTATTTTAGCCGAAATATTTGTATTAAAATATAAGTACATATTATAGACCAACATATTTTCTATGCTGTTAGTTTCCGACAAAAATATTGTAAATATTATACTTTTGAGATCAAAATTACTATTTAAATCCATCAATAAAAATCTCGAACGAAACAGTACCTAGGCACCATTCTCGTTTTTTTTTTTTTTTTGAGTATTAATTATTTCTGATCCCCAAATATCAGCTGTTTTATCTTCCGCGTCAAGCCACACTCGTATAGGTATTTCGTACCGTTAGAATATAATTTTTTTAGATTTTTCGTTTGTTTTAATCAATCGGCTGTTAAGTTTATGTAGGTACAAAACAAATCATAAATCCTTTATGTACATATTTTACTGTTTTTGCAGTCATCCATTGTAATGATACAAAATTATACCGCGGAATAGATGAAATTTAATGTATGTAAATTATGAAATGTAATGAAAAATCTAATTTTATGCACAACATAATGAAGTTTTAAAGAAGCTTACGAAGAAACTTTTGGATAAGAAAAAAAAGGGTGATATATCCCGGTTAAAAACTTTAGATTAAAAAACCATCGTATTAATAATTTGACTTTTAAAATATTATACAACGTACCTAGCGGTGTAAGAAAAACGCTTTTCCGTATTTTAAAAAAAATATTCGATAGTACTACACTAATACTTGAACAAAATGTTCGAATGGGACACTTATATATCCGCCGAGACATTCTGCACTTGTTCTTGATTATTGTTTTTTGCCGAATCCATCGTAATTTACATTCTCTCAATACTATTCGAACCAGAGCTTATACCTGTTACAATGATCTAGTACACGCACAATATTATAGTATGTTTCGCTCTCTTCTCGGCGTCATGTCTACATAATAATAATGTTAGTGTCTCCACCGTGTTGCACTTATTTCGGACTATTATTAACTACTATAATTATTATTTTTTGTGTCTTATTATTATTTGATTCGCTCGTGCTCTTTCGGTCCACGACGATGAACATGAGCATAATTACGATTTTCCTCTCTCCAAGCACAGTGGATATTATGTAGCGTTGATAATCAAGAATGATGTTGGCGATGGCGTATTATAATACTGCGGTGGTGCGTGGTGTACAATAATAATATATAATACAATATAATATTACATATAGTTGTCGAAGGTCAGTCGGCCGGTTTGTTTTTCCTGCAGAAATTCACTGTACACAGCAATAACAGTAATTATACGACGGAAAAAATATTTATATACACGATCAAAAACACGCGAGAAAACGAAAGAAAAAAAATGTAAAAAAGTCTATGAACCGAAATCACGTAAAATTCTTGACCATTTATACGATTGATGGTTTTTTTTTCTCCCAAACGAGCGGAACAGCGGTGAAAACGTACTGCCAAGCGTACGTTATTCGTGGATTTTTTTTTTTTAACTGCCCGCCATGAGATCCCATTTGGGGTTTCAGCAAAATTTGAAAAGCCGTTACACAAACAATGGTCTTGCAGTTGCGTACAAACTTTACGCCCGAGATCATAAAAAACGTTCTACCAGTTTTGATCTCCGGGTTCGAAAAAATCGATTCTCTAATTTTAAATCAATTTTGAATTTTCCATCAACGTTTTAGAGTAAAAATCGGCGAGACCCCAAATGGTAGATTTGGCTCATGGCAGTCAAGTCGTTAAATCGCTCGAAAATCGTGAAAATCGATTCCGATTGTACGTCATACAATTTCGTACAGTTTCTCCGTCTAAACCGAATTTCTGGTCGTTCGGAGCATTTTCGGATATAGCGTTTCAGAATCTAAAAAGCCGTGCGGGGTTTGTCAAGGCCTTGCAGCCGACTGCGCACCTCCGAGCCGATTTCGCCCGGCAACACGTGTGTGTTGTGCTGTCGAACGGACGTCGACGACAACAATACGATCGTTGATTAATAACAAACAACAATAACAATAATAAAAAATGAAACGTGGTTAGTTATAATATAATGATAGTCAGGTCGTATAGAGCTGCTGCTGCTGCTGCTGCTGCTGTTGATGATAGCTCCGCAGGCGCTTTTGTTATCACTCCCGAAAGACTCTTTTATTGTTCCGGACGGTTTCCCAGTTTTCGATTTCTAATAAAAGACGAATGCCGCTACTATAACATGCTAGCATTTTGTTTATTATACGCTGCAACATAATATAGCGCGTTCGTGAGCAAGCGTTTGTTCTTCAGGAATTTGTGACGAGCCCCGGCCAGCATTGGTTCCCAAAAAAGGACAATAAATACGTACCAGCTATGTACGAGCGCTTATGACCGAAACTGTAAAATAACGTGATCAAACGCATACTGAAGTAGAAAAAATTGAAAAAAATAATGATCTATATATAGTGCGGTGTCTTTTGGGGGTACGTGGTAATTGATAAACTGCACCTAATGTGTGTGTAGATGAACAGCGTTGTACACATTGTGCCCGTAGCACCTATATAGATCATTGAACAAGAGCATGCAACAAGAAAGAAGTAAAGCCGAGAAAAACAAATTTTCAAATAATTCATACTTGAATTTATAGAGAGATAATAGAAGAATACCTGACGATGGCGCCTAACTATTTACACGACCAATGGGATTTTCGATATCAGGATCTTAATCCATCTTGGCTATGCAGATAACTGGTGTCACCTGATACACATCGCTTGGATTTGATTAAAAGAAAAAAAAACTACGAGATAAAATTATTGTTGTACTCAGTTTTTGAATTTTGTACTATGATCATACGGCGGATATTAAAAAGTTTTAGATCCACGAAATGTACAAGAGTCGAGAACTCTATAGTAACGAAAATCCTGATAGTTTTATACTTCCCGAGTGAAATTTTTGTGAAAAAGCGAAATTTTCCCTGATTATAGTGCTATACCTTAGTATTAAACTTTTATAGTGCGCATATTATTTCTGTTGTGTGTTTTATCGGCGTGTACATCAAAATTTTTTTAATATTTCTCATTGATAATAATCAGTGGATACTTGGAATGCATATTTAATATTAAAACAATTTTTATTTAAAAAAATGAACTTACACTTTATAACTTCTTACACTTATTATTAGGAGTACATAGTATAATAAGTAATTAAACGACCTAAACGATTTTTAAAATGAAAATTTTTCTACTTAATACAAAAGGGTCAAGCTAAAAAGATGTTACAACTTTCTTTGGTTTGTTAACTCAGTCGATTAGCTGTTATTCAGTTTTATGTGCTAATATTAGCTGGTAAATTTGAGTGGCACACGTATAAGTACCTATATAGTTACTGCACAAGTACCTGTAGATACTTGTGCAGTAGGAGTGTACACGCATCACGGAATCACGCATGTATCCTTTACACATCATGAATGCATCACACAGTTATTTTTATTTGTTTTATAATTGAGATTTTAATTATAACAGCCAATACTAGTTATAAAGTGCGCGTAACGTTCAAGCAGGATGTTTATTTACTGAGATAATTACTCGAGAGATAACGACACCTGTATAATATTTCAAATTTTTACGAGTTATTGACGAGTAAATTGTAAAACAATTAAGTATATGATACCAATATAATAAAAACCAGCTTCTTCAATTAATAGTTTTGAAGTGAGTTTATCTACTCAAAAACCATACAGTCCATTGATATTAATCGTACATTTGAACGAGAAAAAAAAAAAAAAAGAAAAAATTACCGAACGTTGGTAAATTGGTCCATCATAATAATAGTACCCGCCGACCGAATAAAGTATTCCACCCTGGCGCAATTGTCTCGCCGAATCAATGTCGGAATTCCAATTTCCGTGATACTGTTTTCATTATTCATCACGCGTGCGTTAATTTTTGATAGAAAAGTGACAAACTCGTTTAATTTGTAAATTTAGAAGTGTACGTCGTTCAAATTATTCTTAGGAAGTGTTAAAATTAGTTAGCCATTCACTATAACAATATATTATTATATATAACGTACGATTTCACAAGGTCAATACTGTAATGAAACATTTATAGACTATTGTATTATATAATTGTTGTTGTTTTTTATCATGCGATTAGTTATTACTATCGTATATTTCACAGTTTATTTTTCGTTCCGTTATATTGTTACTATCCGTTACCTAAAATATAACTTATTAAAAAAATTAAAACTGTTAAAAATTGTTCGAAGGATTCTAATTTGTTTGATTTGTGATTGTTATAATAGCAACTCACCGCACTCAATTCGTTTCGTCTGAATTTTTTTCGTATAAATCATGCTATCGTAGTTGATTATGTAGGTGCATTGCGAGTAAACGCGTGGGTGATCGTTATATACGACGTGTTATTAGTCCCTCAGTTCTCGTCGTACGAACAAACGTTTTCATTTTAAATAGGGACACGACCTCTTACGGAATTTAACCGTTCATTGCAATTATAATGCTGAGTTAAATAAAAATAATAGTGATGATGTGCCTGTGCCTCCTTACAATTATTTTCATTTATGGGTCGGTGATGCGTTTTTAAAATATCCCAATAGTCCTGCTGAGCGGTACATTTTCAGCCATAGTTGACTTAAATCCCTGCTGTTCGTAGAAAAATATAGTATTATAAATAAAATCGTTCGAATATAATTAAATAATGATTAAATTTGACTTTCGAAATTCATAAATAAATAAAACTGCAAAATATTTACAAATTTTGTATTTACGCAAAATGAATAAATGAATTTTCATCACTTTTCATATTCGCGATCGATTTATTTCCAAATCGTTATAAATTTTTACTAAAACGTTGATAGTTTTCAGTATACGTAATAAATTCAACGTTCGCTTTATCTCTATACATACTTTAACTATAAGTCCGTTGAATACGATTTTTATAGTTTGAATGAATAAAGTTATGTCATAATTTTTCTGAGGTTCATATAGGTACTACTCAGGGTTTGGGAAAGGTGAAGTTCTGAGTACTGATGATCACATTTCATCATCAGGGGCGTATTCAGGGTTGTAAAGCCCCGAGAGAATTTCTTATAAGTTTCATACTTTTAGTTAGCACGTGGTAACATGGCTAAAATATACTAAAGCATAATTTATACTTTCATACTTGTTGTTTTGTCAAAATTGTTCTAAAATTTTATTTTAGAACAATTAAGTACGAATAAACTAAGTAATTGTTCAAAATCTGTTCGTGCTAATAACGATAGTAAATTTGCAGAAAGAGAACAACTTTTTTAGCTTTGTAATCTAAAATTATTCGGAGGGTAGGATTCTGAAGTGACTTGGGGGTAATAATTCCCTCCCTAGATCCCTCAAATACGCCCCTGTGTGTACACCGATATGTACGAATAGTTTAAGTTACTTGGTAGCTGGTGTTTGGGAGAATATTTTGTACCCGACCTTCGATTACTCCCGAACACCGGATTCACACTTTTCCTCCGCATGATAATAATGTCCTTTCTCTCTATATCGAACCGCGCATTTATTGATAGGCGTGACGACCACGCATCCAAGTGCAGCTCGTTTGTTTCTTCTTTTTTTTTTTTTCCTTTTCAACTATTATCATTTTACGCCACAACACTTGACATGGCCGAGGATTAATTTTGATTCTTTAAATCTGATCTTGACTGTTCGGGTACGAACTAACGTCATCGTTTTGTTGTGAGCATATTTGACAAGTATATACATACATATATTAAAGTGCTGTTCAATGGACAACTCGTTTTGTTCAAATAATACGTGGTATATATTTTAATCGTAGTACGCGATACTTGTAAATTATTGTCAATCATTATATTGTTTCCATTTTAATAAGCGTAAAAAAAAAAAAAACTTCGAACAATATTTGCAGCTAAATTGTTGTGGATAGTAATTTATAATTATCATTTACCTAGCGATGATGATTTATTGGTATCATAAAAAAAAAAAAAACCCGGGGCCATTTTTTTTTTTTGGAAAACATTTCCATACCCGTTCGCCTAAACCGATATTCCCTATGGCCATCATCGCATAAATCATACACATTGTATGCCGCCATACAGGTGGGGTAACCGTTAATATTTTCCTTCACAGAATGTTATCATGATTCAGAGCCCATTAAAATAGATCGTTTTCGTTATTTTTTTCAAGAGCGGCAATCATCCAAAAAACGTAAATAATTGGATAAATTCTATAGGATTATTCAGGTCAGAACGATCCCGTAATATTGCTGTGGTTGTGCAGACCTATGCGTTTCCCGGGCACACGATACTTTTTCCTATCGGAATGTTATTTAGACGCTGATGGTACAATATCGCTATTTATTAAATTATTCGAATTTATTATAATAATTTGCCATTTTTCTCTAAAATGTTTGTGCATGTTTACATAATACTATTCTTATGTTCTACTGTTTTGGTACTTAATATAATAGATTGTCTGTTTAGATTTCATATGCATTTACCCTGCATACTTGCATAATATCGTTATGTAAACATATAGTATATTATATTCTACGAGGTGATTAAATAAAAATAGGTTTTGCGTATAGTATGTAATATGACGTGTTAGTGTGTGATATTATTTAGTATTTTAGATTCTGAGCGCATCGAAGAATTTTTATTGTTTTTAAAAATTTTTGTTTTTCTGTGAAGACTTTGACAGCCCTCGGTGCGTCCGATCAAAAAACGCCATATCACTAAAAAAATTTGAAACGTGGATTTGGATTTTCTTTCGTTTTTTTATTGAGTTATGGCCCAAACATTTTTTTTTAATAATTTTCGGAAAAATTTCAAAATTTTTAATCACTTTGACGGGGTAGCAGGTGGCTCCTATGTTTACGTTAAATACCACAAGAGAGTTTAAATTTTGGTTTTAAAATATATTTTGTTTGAAACATTTTTTGATATTTTCATTATATTCCGTGTTATCTGCCGTAAATTCGATTATTTGTGTTTTCGAGTGGAAGCATTGAACTGCGCTTTTTTGCTTACTGCTATTTGAATCGATTTTTCGAGTGCAATGATTATTTATTGCTTTCAGATATTAAATAATAAGTTTAAACTTCCGAAACATTGGTCTACTCAAAGAAGTGACCCACTCCAAAGCGTAATTGCTACGTCAAACAACTTCCCACCCGATTTGATATCGACTCCCTTTCTTTCCTTCCTTTCTTTTTTATTCTGTACATAATTATTTTTACTAAATGTAACTATTGGTATATATTCCTGTATACGTGACTTATGAATTATAATGATGTTTTATGTATTTAATTTGAAGACTCTTCTTTGAAGACACCTGTGCTCATTAAAATATAATATTATTACGTTTATACCATTATTTATTGTCTTTTCAATCGTACGAAAACAATACAAATTATTTTTCTTCCTCGCTTTGCAGTTTGACTTGTGTTTAAACAAAATTTTATACCCATGTATCGTAATCACTTGAAAGTACCTATTGAACATTAGTTGGAACTAGTCACTACCTATATAGCCAAACCGGTAATTATTATTGTTATTATTATTATTTAGTTATTTACTTTCGGTTTATACACGTACATATTGTGTAATGTCCTATCCATCATGCGAGTAAATACAAAACCATTATCTGAAATAAAATTACTTTTTTTTTCTTTATGATTAACGTTTTGTGTCTATGTAAAAACATACATAATCAATTGTTCCTAAACCATCGACAACAATATGTTACATTTAGAACAGTTAACTGTAGGTACTTATATCCTATAGACTATAATTGTGTTACGTACAATGCCCTTTAAGTTTTGTGTTTCATTTTCCAAAAACATTTGTTTCTGTGAACATGATGACGTGTAAGTTTTTTAGTTTTGTTATTTATTCGTTTTTTGTTGTACCTACAATAATCATACAGTATATTAGTAGTAGACGTGGTGTTATTCATCTTTTCAGTTTCCAAATATGATACTTATACGATCAGTTCAGATTGCGTATTTTGTAACTAGAAGAACCTGAATTATTTAAAAAAAAAACAGATTTCTCGGATGGTCAAAATAAAAAAAGAAAGAAACGAAAGAAAGGGAGTAAATTTGAATGAGTCGTTTGGCGCGCTGCGATTACGCTTTTGAGTGGATCTTTGGTTAGGCCAACGTTTCGGAAGTTGTGGTTCAAACTTATTGTTTAATACCTGAAAGCAATGATATATCATTGCATTTGAAAAAACGATTCTGAGCGGGCTCAGCTATCTACACGTTCTGGTAAAAACCAAACTTAACAACAAATATCAGCTATACAAACTCTAGTACGACTTTTTTTTAGGTAAGCGCTACGTCAAATAACTTCTCACCCGAATTCAAATTTACTTTCTTTCTTTCCTTCCTTCTTTTTTTTTTTTAATATTTAACCAAGGTACCATGCGATTCCACTTTTGAAACGTTTTAATGCTACGACATTTTTCGATTGGAGCACTCCTTCTACTTGAAAAGTTGATAAAAAAAACACTATTGTGTAAACAATACGTTCCTCGGCTAAACCTAACATTTAAAGTATTGTTGATAGAGACGATAAGATAGGTACTTATTTTATGGAAAAATAACGAGAAGAACTCGAATAAATATGTTGGGTTTATGTGCCGTGCATGACTCATTGTGTTTCCAGGTGATGTGTGTGTGTGTGTGTGTTATATATACGACACGCGTTTACGTTTCAACTTAATTTTTTAAAATTACACGTTTTTTTTTGTGTTTTTTTTTTTGCTTTTCCTCAGCTGCATACACTCAACGCGTTGAATACGTTTTTCGAATGCATTCTGTATACGCATTTATATAAATAACTTACAGACGATACAATTAACCCGTATTGCTGGCCTTTTAACGGTCAAAATTTTAATTAGGTACTGCCGCAATGAAACATTCACATATTATACATAATAATAATCATACAACGCCTATTTAATCACCGACGCGGAACCGGACTGTTGTGGAAAACACAAAGATGTGTGCAGTATAATATTATTATTACTATGCACACAGTATTATAATATTTTAGGTGTATATCGAGGCTTATTTAAAAGCGCAGTTGGTGGCTGTTGGGAAAAACGTTGGAAAAAGTATAAATGTGAACTAGAAATTTAATTTTTGTGTTTTTTTTTTTTTATATCGAGGATTAATCAAGTATTTAAAAATAATTATTATATCTCTCTCTATGGTTTTAATCCGTTGATCGGTTTGTAGCCATCTTGCATTTTTTTCCATTATCTGCTTTTCTTTTCATCTCTACATAACATGAATCACACATCCTTTATTATACGTATTCTTGGTATCTTGGTAGTCCCTTATAATCAGTTTTAACGATCCTTCGTGTCTCGCATCACATAGCTTGTCCATTCGTTTTGCCTTCTAACTACATACGTTTCCATAGTAAATTTCCTTTCGACATTCTTTCCAGTAGTATCTGTCCATCCAACTTATTCTTAACGTTCTCCTATAACACCACATTTCAAACGCCTCGAGACATCTTCGTTCTTCCATTGTTATTGTCTGCAGGCTTCACACTCATATTATGTAGGGCAACACTCTATACATAATACGTCTTGAATAGACTTTTTCTTGTTTTTAGACTAATGTTTCTTGATGTAAACATATAGTTGTTGTTAAAGGCCATTTTGGCTTGACGGATACGTTTTATTTTTATTTATTTGTTCCATAATTATTGCTGATTGCATTTCTCAGGGCCACAAAACAATGATCATCATTATTATTTAAAACGTATTTTTGAATTTTTTTTCTTGATAGGAGAATCATTTCCCTCGGACGCTAAAATAATTGATACGAGGAAGATTTGTACATTTTTTATTTATAAATTTTTTTTGGAATGATCGGGTAAGTTCTCTATGCGCAGTTTGAAAAAAAAAAATCTAAGCGCATTGTCATTTATAAATGAAACAAAATGTTAACCGTACAAAAACCACCGACGATCGTTATTCAATTCTGTGAAAACGGGATGAAATAGTTCCGATTGAAGTGCAGTCTATGTAATATAATATTAGTTATATGTAGTTTTCCACTGCAATATGACATCGACGCGCGCGAAAGTGTACTGCAGTTAAACCGAGAGATGAAGGTCGTCTGCTTCGCAGTTGTTTGAGTTGTTTGTACTAACCACAGGGGCGTATTTAGAAATGATTAATGGAAGTGACTGACAAAAAAAAGTATTAGCGATTTTTGGGGTGGAATAGGCCTATATATAAGGTCACTGCTCTGAGTGGGTCAGTATTTCGGATGGTGTAAGTAATAGGTATGCATATAAATAACATGGAAACGATGATAAATCATTGCCTTCGAAAAACGATTAAAAATTATTTAGCAATCGAGTACCAACTAAAAAAAAAATGTTTCGATTTTGTTCGTATGTCAGTTTCCGAACAATCTGTGAAAATGTCAAGTCATTTGGAGCGTTTTTTTAAAATTTATAGCACATATTTATTGTTTAAAAATTAAAAACTTCCAAGTTTTATATAAATTAAAGTGTAATATGAATAAGGATGAGAAAAATAAAAAGATTGATTTGGTCTCGAGATATAAATATTTGATTGTAATGTCGCATAAAAAAAAAAAAGTTTAAAGTTAAAACACGGTTGATGGGGAGGGCACGGGCCCCTTGTGCTCTCCTCTTCCCTTAAAAAACCACTGTTTAACCACGTATATAATACGGTACGTACTCGACGAATGTCGTGCGAAACCTGTTGATTCGGAGGAGACGCAAAGACAAACAGTAAATTCGTATTGTAGAATTTACAGTTATTATTTGAACAGTTAAGTGCGATAATATTATTATGCAGCTCTTTACTCTGCAGAGTGAAAATAGTTTGTTGCGTTATTAGTGTATCTATTTTCTGCAATAACCAGAAGAAAAGTAAGTTATAGAAAATAAAAAACATATTTTGAAGATAATAATTAAAATAGACGGTATTTTTTTAGTATGTTTCAAATATGAGAGGAAAACCGATAAAGTAATGTTGTAAATGACGTTTCTTGTATTCGTTTCATAATATTATTATTGTAACTCACTTACCCATTCCCATAAAACACTGCAGTGATTTGTTTTGCGCGATCGTAAATTGTTTTAAAGTAAGACGGGTTTGACTTATTGCTGCGGGCCAGCCTTCACCGGAATTCAGGTCATACGCTGTGATGATATGGTTCTTTTAAAAAAATGTGATTTCACTAGGTATACGATCAAACCCCGGTGAATATAATATAACAGTTAATTGGGTTGAAACTATATAAAAATGGCGTTTTACTATATCGTTGTGTACTGCAATTATTCAAAATGTCCTCAATTTGTAAAGTCTGTCACAAAATATACGTTACACCGGAAAATCACTCTTCCATGTCTCCTGGTTTAAACACGCAGTTATTACGAAAAACTTTTTTTTTCCATTATGTGTTTTATTTATTTACGCGCATACTCGTATGATGGTATATAATAAGTACTGATATAGGTAGTCAGTATTTTTAGGCGGATTTAATTAACAATTTTTTATCGACTTCTTTGATTTATTTTTCAAAATGAAAATTTATATTTCGGTATATTGACGCATTGGCAATTATCACGATTTTCGATCTGTATAATATTCGATTCCCGTTTACGAGACACATCATTTACACTTGAATAATAATGACAAATTACATTTTTAGTGAGTTATAGATTTGATACGCTTGTAAATTGGTCGAGTTGGCACCGAATCGCGTATTTTGTGCTTGTAAAAAAAAAAAAAAACCGTCTTCTAAAACACACTGGAAACCGGTTTTTTTACATTTTTTAAAAACATTCGAAGAGCTTACAATATTTCATGTTCCTACCTATATGTTTTTAATACGGTTCACATTCTTAAGGTGCTAAAATATAGGTTATATATGTAAATTATTTTTGAAATTTAAAACGCCTAACTATTTTCGATCAAATATTTCAACATTACACTCTTCGGAAGGAAGTTTGATTATACCATGTTTTTTTTCGCTCGAAGCACTGCCTCTTTTTCACTGTCCAAATGTAATAAAGCTGTTTTTTTTTTCCTATCAAATATCACTTTGACCTGTTCGTAATCGAATCGTTGTGTTCAAATTATAAAAAAAAAATAGTTTATGTTTAAGATACTTTCTTAAATCTTTTACACTCAAAGTCGTGTACGGAGGTCATCCGGTTAAAAAATTTACTTCATCTTAAGAACACATTATAACGATATGTTTTTACCACGCGTGTGACGTAGTTTTAGCTGCAGTACGCATTATAAATAGGGCTCGTTTATTTATTATTTATCGTTAAATAAATCACCCGTGCACGGTTTGGCCATTTTTCCCGTCTATGCCACCCCGCAGTGGTGGGCCACCGATATTTTTTGGTCGGCTATTTCGTGTGCTATTATTCTGTTGTCGGTGTACGTTGCTTTTTTTTCTTTTTTATAATAATAAAACGTTATTATTGCTGCCGTCACGAACCGGTTTGGGATCGAAGCTGCCGTAAAGTTCCGGGTCTCTATCCCGACGCAGAAGAACTACGTATGGAATTAAATATATTTTACACACGTGTGTGTTTGGTGTTGTGAACGATCCGAGTTCACGACAGAAAGTGGATTCCTCGAGCGCAGTCGTCGCTTGAGTAGTATACACACGGTACCTCATCAACCGGTCCTTACATAATGTGACCGGTCGGTAGTACTATACAGGTACCGCGCCAAATATCATCGAGAAGATAGAAGATAGCGGCTTCGGGCTGTGCACGAGTCACTTCGCGTCTCCTATGATATTATACGATAGAAAACAGAAACAGAACTGAGTCAATGTCACGAATAAAAAAAGAAGGAAGAAAGAAAGGAAAGAAAGGCGGTAAATTTTAGGTCGAGTGAGAAGTTGTTGGGCGCGTAGCGATTACGCTTTGGACTCGGTCACTTCTTCGGGTAGGCCAATGTTTTGGGAAAATTCCAATTTTTGTCGTTTTCGGGGCTGATAACTCGGAAAAGAATCAAAAAATGTTTCAAAGAAAATAAATTTTAAAACCAAACTTTTATGCGGCGATCAACGTAAAGATCGGAACCGCCCGTAAAAGTCGTTCGGACCGGAAAAAAACAAACATCGTTGTAAAAACAATACATTTTTCGCTGCAGCGCTCAGAATCTAAAAAATGTTTACAAAGTAGAAATTTAATTCACAGGGACATATAATTCTAGCATCCGAAGAGCATAAATTACCGCGTAAGTGTCGATTGATTTATGTGTATAATGTATGTATATATCGGGTCTATAGCTAAAATATAACAATTTGCAGTTGGAATAATTTTGTGTTTTTTTTTTTGACTTCGATGAGGTTTAGAAATACAACGAGTTTAAAACGCGTTAGCCGTATCGTGACCTAAAACAGCTCCGGTGATTGTACCTTTTGATATTTCAATACACGTTGACCTACATAAAGACGCTCCTAATCTTTACTGCGTGTACTATCACCAAAGTTGTAACTACGGTATACAATATAATATCGTATATTATACCGTGGTTGTAACTGTTATGCTTTTCGCTGTCTCATAATATTGTGCATACACGACTTCTTAAGTAGTCGTTACTTCGAAGTATCCGATTTAGATAGTATGTTTTCATAGATATATATCTTTTCCACTCATTGTTATTCGTTACTTTTTTACTGTAATATAACTTTCGAGTTAGAATGGTGTATAATTTACGAGAAATTATACGATTGATGGTGTTTTTGGTTTTTTAGATAATAATTAAGCGTTAATTAATAGTGTTTACTATAAATTCTAAAATCCCCCCTCCCATATATACGTAACTTCCGGTATGAAAATAAAGGTTATAAACATCATTTAATTGTAAAAAAAATGTTTCGTAGGTAATGGAGAACAGTGTTCAAACTTTACGACGTGAAAAACTATAGGTCCGAATAATATTATTATTTTATTTTGAAAATATAAACTTTATCCGGGGTTGTCTCCGATCAAACATGAGTTTACATAGCTCGTACAAAATATGTTACAAAAATCACACATCATAGCTATAGATGCTTGAAAAATTTAAAATTGATAAAATTTTCGAGATTAAAAAAAAAAAAAATATTATTATTTATAATATTTCACAATCGTATTCAAAATCGTCGTAACAACTTGTTGAAGAATGCAGTTATGCTATGATTAATATGGTTGAGGCAGGAACCATAGTGTGGTTCCCATTTTAATAAAATATATGTTAAAACGCGAGTTAATAGGTTATAAGTCTTCAATTACACTATATTTTTTTTTTAAAATTACGTGTACGGTGTCTGGTTTTTATCATCGTATTTGCTATATTAATTTGTAGGAACCTATACGTTTTTTTTTAAAATCCAATATTTTGATGTTTTATACTTAGCGATCGCTTTTGTTTTAACATAATTTCAGTTTTCCTCGAGCGACTTTGCACTGTTGGCATGCACGGTTACTATTACTTTCACATCGCATTCCAATTGGTTTTCGCGCGACACGAAAGCCAATGCACGCACGTTATACACATCACTCGCACACACATATACACACGGTGGTACCAAAAAAAAATTAAAAAAATTTAATACTAAATATCAATCCGTTCATCTTTCTATTTGTTTATGTATGATAACGTTTAGTCGAACCGATGCCGTTATTATCGATATTGAAACCCTTAGTATAACACTGTCGTCTTGATATTCTGGAGTGCTTAGATAAATCGTTTCGAGCACCGGTTTTAAAACCGTGATTTGTTTGCTATTAAATTTATTTCAATTATGAATTTTCGTTGCAATTTACCGACATTTCGTTACAATAACTTTACGCTCGAGTTAATCAATTTACACACAGACGTTTTCACATTTGACTCGGACCTCTTGGCATCAACACATCTATAATCATCTAATCTTAAGAGGATACAACTTTGGGAACGGTGGAAAAAAAAAAATGTTTGTATTGCAAAACAGTTTAACAGGTAATTTTTATATTGAGGCAACACTACCAATCTCTTTGGGATTTAGGTGCGTAACTTCCATGAATATGCTGGACACTACACTCAAACCATACACGACTATACGTAGTGCGAACTTGTAAATAGAATGTGTAAATAATAACAAATAATTATGGATACCGTATATTTATGTAATAATATTAGTTCAACGTGAGACGGGGAACGTGAAATCGCTTTCAATTGGTTTCGTCGAAAAAAAAAAACTTTCATAACTTCATTTGTAGTAAAAATACGCGTATTATATATCAATCTTAGTTCACAAACAATCTCAAGTCGATCGATCATGATATAAATAAATATCTTCGTTGTGATCCTGCTTGTCGATACGCTTTAGTAAGACCTAATGACGTGAAATATAGTAACACCATCTTTGTTGTTATTCTCATTCAACGGGACCTATATAGTAGACTGAATCAACCTTGAAACTATTCGACTATTTTCTCTGAAAGATTACCGACCATGA
>CM029357.1:4856729-4959509 GCA_017140985.1 Hormaphis cornu
GAAACTAATATCTTTTTACCTATAGGTCTACAGCAGCGCAGGATCGATCGCGACTCGTATAGTGTGATGCGCCATAACACGATGGTGGTGAGTATGTAGGTAGGTAGGCATCGAGTTGTGCGGTGACGTACGAATAAGAATTATAACTCGCCGGCGCTCGCGAAAAAACTAGTTAACCTCGGCCGTAACTTTGTGCGTACGAAAAATGTAAAAAGAGCAAGAAAGGAAAAACTGCCGATTAAACGCGCGTATAATATAAACTGTATAATATAATATATTATCGTTGTTACAAACGTTCGCGCGCAGAGTCGGCGAAGCGCGTTATATACGCGTCGCGTCGACCGACCGTTCTATTCTAATTAATTGCCTACAACAAAATAAAGTGTTGAGACAGAGAGCGAGAGATTTCTCGTGGAACTAATCAATTATTCACGCTATAGGTGCGCATACCGCGAGGATGGTACACGGCCGTCGGTTTTTTTTCTCTTTTTCTAAGGCGTTACGCAATACACATAACGTAACAAGTAACAAAATATCGTAGAAAAACGACACGAGCGTCGTCGAACGATAATAACCTATTATTGTGTTAATCGACGGATTCGCTTCGTGTTGTATCCACTCGATTGGGCGCATATACGTAGCGCGTTTCGCGAAATCACAGACTCGACTGGTGGACAATCGGTTCCCGAAATGCGCGGTGTAACGTCGGCAACGGTCATAATGTTACGTTTTTCCGAAAAATTCGACTGCTGTTACGCACTCTTACCAGTCGATGTACGTGTTTTTTTTCTTTTTGATTCTAACGGATTTTTCGAGAGCAAACATTTTGGGATTCGCGCAGCAGTCTAGTCGAAACGCGCTACAATAATATTGTACGCATTCTAATATTATGTGGGTGTTTGGGGGGGTCGAGTGGTCTGCAGGAAACTCGTTTCGGACCTTTAAAAGACGTTTTCCTGTAGGCGTGTGTACGGCCAAGGAGTGGCGTGGACAAGGGCCGTTGTTGGGGATCTTTAGAGAAAAAACGAAAAAAAATTGTTTGTTTGTTTGTGATTCGTCTGGGGCCCCTATCGAAGCGACTCAGAATCTCTCAATGCTTTTCGCTTTCAAACGCGGCTTACGAATAACGGCCGACAACACTCTTCCTACCGACTTTCACGATCAATACCAAGTTTAGATAGGCGGTCGAGCAACCAGAAGAATTAAAACATATCTTTGTTTTGCGTCCCTGTTTGTAAAACTAGGCGATCGAATACGCGTTGTCGTCCCATCGTGCTCGCTATTCTCAAAATGCGCCGATCGTTAGAATCGTGGATCGCGTGTAAATAAATTTCGTGTTGATCCGTTTACGTAACAGTAATATCGTTGTTTCCTTCAAAGGTCTTGGTCGTTCATGGATTTTCCGATGTAACGAAATTCGAATTTTCGCCGACTTTTGGTCTGAAAATGGTTCTAAACTTGCGATTATACCAAAAAAAGTTAAAAACAAGAACCCAAACACTGTTTTTACAAGATGATTTTGCAAATAAATAAGTTTTCGTGATCTTACGGCCGTTTAAAATTGAGCACTAATTTCGTCATAATATCAATAATTCACTTGTTATTTATTTCTTTAAAAATAAATATTTTCAAAAATTATCTTGTGAAAACATAATGGACATTATAACGAGTTTAGAACCGTTCTCAGAATGGGAATCGGATAAGTATAGCCCTATTAATTTATGG
Organism: Hormaphis cornu; assembly: GCA_017140985.1. NCBI lineage: Eukaryota > Metazoa > Arthropoda > Insecta > Hemiptera > Hormaphididae > Hormaphis > Hormaphis cornu. The sequence goes on from CM029357.1 coordinate 4,858,455, forward strand.
AACTGCAGAGACAATAATTGCGTCATAAAACTCAGCGCGACCTTACCATAAAAATGTTTTAAACAGTTTACGATTAAATTTATATTCCTATCTATAGTTATAGATTGTATTATAAACATTGAACATCTGTATTACTTGTTACGTATTATGTCTTTTGATACCTATACTTAAACGACCACGTAATCTATTTCTTATTTTAATTGACAGCGGAGAATGTATAAGGCGAACAAATCGGGAAATTCATCAAATATTTCATAAATCCCATTATTAATGCGTATTTAAAAAGTGAAAGATTAGAATGGGCTGGTCAGATCTGGAGGTCTGAATGTAGAGCGAATAAAATTTTTACTTGGAGACGGACCGGATAAAGGCCTAGGAATCGACCAACACAGACACGGGAGGATAGGGTGAAGACAGATATTACTGGACCATCTCATAAGGAACAAGAATTGAAGACAGAGAAAAACGGAGAAGAGTGGTTGAGGTAGCAAAGGTCCTAGAAAGACTGGACAAGACGTAGATTAATGTAGGTGTATAAAACACAGTGTCCCGTAAGACTTTCAAAAGGCCCGTAGCTCCACATTGAATTCGTGTCTGTGTCTACCACGACTGATTTTTCTAAAAACAAAAAAAAAATTTGTAATATTAGCAATATTATAAAACAATAAAACACGTTTGTCCAAATAACAAAAGTAATAAAAAAAGTAAGTACACTATTTTCGTCGGTCATTCTATGTGCACTTAACTATAAATGCGCCTATATACACTTATAGAAATAAACGACGTTGTACGCGACCGCTACTGCTATAGATTCTAAATATAGGAACGATTTTCCGAAGACATTTTCACTGGTGCGTGTGTGTTGTCTTTTTTAATATCTTTTGATGAATTGTTGTTCGGTTTCTTATTTTTTTTTGTTTGGCCTAGAAATACGTCGCGTCGTGCTGGTCATACTGATCGGATGTGTCGTTTCACATCTTCCCTGTGGATTGAAAAAACACAGTAGGTGTTTCGCTAATTTCAAACTAAAATAAAATTACTGTACGACATATTTACCGAAAAAAACACTAATTAGTATATTGAACGTGTGTTTACATAGATAGTATTTACTGTAATTGGTAAACTTCACTATGTTAAAACATAGAAAAAAAAAAATAGCACTTTGAAATAATGTATCACCATTGACTGATTGAAACGACTGCCCATCAGTTAGGTTTTTTTTCTAATTAAATATGATTTTTTTTTTTTAACGTTTGAATCCAATTCAATTGTTGTCACTTATAAAATAATATATTGAGGAAAATCATTGTGCATTCGTACTTGTGAGTTTGTAAAAAATCAATTCTAATTCAACACTGATACATAAATCAACACTCTTTTATTATTTTCGGTGGTAATGCAATAAAATATGTCCGTTCTCGTGCATAAAAAATCCAAACACATAATATTAATACGTTCAGTCATACTCTAATATGAATATTATGTTAGTAAGTCAGTACCTATTTGTTTATAGTTATTACAAAATAAAACTAGAAACTTCAGTTAACGAGTGTGTCAAAATTTACATTGCATATAGGTTTTGTTGCTTTCGAATATATTAATACGAACGACTTATGAAACCAAATAGAATTCCATTGAATCGTTTAAATTTCTCAAAATATTTAAGTTCCAATATTATGTGACCATGAAAACTATTGAAATAATTTAAAAATAATGTCTTTGGGAGTTCATTTTTTAAAGTAGGTATAAGAAAATAACAACGTTTGATTATGTAAGCACAGTTTTATAATCTATAACCACTCACCGTGTATTTTATTGTTTTATCATTCAAGAATTAGCAGAGTAATTAAGAAAATTCAAAAATAATCTCGAGTATGGTTGAAGAAAAGGTAAGTCGTAGTAGTCACTTGTCGGTGAGTTTTTAAAAGTTTAATCAGTACGATTGTTGTACCGGTTTGTAATGTACATGCGGTAACAATAATTACTATACGAAAGGAGCGATATTTAAAATTGATATAAATATTTTATTTTCAATTTACCCTGCACTGCAGGAATAGTATGAGAGAAATGATGGACAATTCACATAAAATATTGAATTTTTTCGTTGAAAATATCACGAAAACGGAAATTTATTTTAATTTATAATGATACAACTGATTGGAAAAAAAAAAAAAAATATTTTAAAGGAAAAACACTACTGATCAAAAATATAGTTTAAAAAAAAACAAAACAAGATTATTGCATGTATTAATCGTTTTTTAGTAAACATCTTTTTGAAGAACGAATCCGTGATTGATATAAAATGTACTTATAGGTATGAAACACGCGAAATGTTGTACATCAATAGTTAAGATGCAAACTCAACGATACAATAACATCCAGTCCATCAGAAACACTAGTTATATTTACATAACCAGATTTTTGTTTGTTTTAAAACGTGTTTTGTTTGAAATATTATAAATTTTTTCGTAATGAATTTTATACTCATGACGATAACATTAAAACTCCAAAACGTTTTGAAAATTTTCATCCTTATAAATAATATTATTTACGGTTCTAAAAATAGATTCTATTGAACCAACTCTATAATTGTTACGACTTAATTTCTGTAGGTAAACTCAGCTCACCCAGAATCGTTATCTTCGTAAGCAGTATTTACTGCAATTGCTTACAAATTTAATGCACAGCTTCAAACTAAACCATCCAAAACAGTGATCTATTCCAAAGCGAAGTTAGTTTTACTATCCATCGAGCTTTCCATCTAACCTGAAAAGGTCCTGCTTTTTGTGATTTAATTTTATTATCATGTACTCTTTATTAAATTTTAAACGCAATTTTTAAGTAATAATTATTCAATCTAAACTTAACTCAAAAGATCCAACTATACTCGAGTTTATTTGAACTTGTTTTTCCAAGGTTCGTACGTCACAATATAAATATATCTGATTCGCGTCATCAGGTTATATTATTTTATATGTGTTCGTACGTCATCGTAGGCGTTTAAGACTCTGCTAAAAACCGGTCTGTATCATTTATTCGGCAAAACGATATCTTTGATATTTTTCACTTGATCGTCAGTCGAAAGAATGCCACGTTTTGGTACATAAAGAAATCAATAATATAATATAGTTCTAAAGGAAGCTTATCGTGACGTACTGTCAGCATACGCGTCATTAACTGATCGATTTTTACACAAAAATATGAGTGAATCAATACAAAATTATACCAAGAGTAATTTTTTTTGTAAGAAACAAGATTTTGAATTTTAAGTTTTAACCGTAAATCAATAAATTGTTTGGTCTAGATACACATGGCACCTAAAACAACCGTTTTTAATATCTCGTTTCACGTAAATTGTTTAATGGTACGTACATTTTCCACGATAAACATCCTTCGTTAATATCTATATTTACAAATCACAAACTCAATAATAATTATTGTTCATGCTATCAAGTTTGTTGTTGAACAACGTTTGCCAAGAATTATTCAAAATTATATATACTTACATTATGCATACTTGAAATAAAGACTGGATTTTTCTTACATCATTCAATAACGGTTGTTACGAATGAAAAATATGTGATCAAGCGGGTAAAAATTAGCGTATAAATGTGTATTTATTAAGCAGGTATACGCAGTTCAGTGTTAAATTAAATTTTTTTTAGATTCCGTAAGTACCTTACCGGCTTAACAAGTAGGTACCCGTTAAACGGTTATACAACGATTTATGTATTACCATGCAACGTCTTCATTGAAATGTGCTGACATATTATATTATTATGGACGTACAAAACGGGAAAAATTAAAAATCATTAGTTCTGAGAATCATTTGCGGTTTTTAGACGAATTTTAAAAATATTTTTACATTATCCGGATTCTAAATTTTCAATTAAAATTGATGTGTAAAAAAAAAAACGTACCATCCTGTATGCGATGCTAGGGTTTTCTCAAATTATTCCATTCTTTTTTAGTATCGTTTTTGCATTGATCCACAAAAAATGATTGGAATACCTACAACATTTTTATAAATCGAATGGGATAAAAAAAAATTCAAATTTTTCATTTTGGAAAACTTAAAAAAATTAAAAAATTGAAAATGTGGAGAACACGATCCAAAGTAGACGAATTCAAATCAGTTTTCAGAATCCTCATCTCATCAGTAGATCTGTCGGTAAGTTAGAAATAAAAACCATCTCATTTCCTTTGATTTGTGCGTGATAGAAAGAGAAAAACGAATAATATTATTTTTATTAGTGGTACGATCAGTTATTTAATTCTGCCAGAGTTTTGTGTATCTGATATCGAGGTGAATATTCTTTACACTCGTTTTCCCGTTGCATTTTATGCATAATAATGAAAACAAAAAAAGTATAGCGATCTCGCTTGGGCGGAGAATGTTACAGGTTCGGGTGTGTTAATGGTTTAGAAGGTGTTGTTTGATGTTTGAATTTAAATTATTTGTACGCAATAATAGACCATTTTGATTTACATCGATTTTCCTACGAAAATTACGAATTTTAGCGAGCCCAGTAGTACGTTTTAAATATTGCAATGGTCATGTTAAAACAATTTAAAACCTAATTTGAACGAGCAATATAATTTGAACACAATCAAACTATACAAATATGTATGATGTTTATTACAGTATAATTATATTTACTTATACTTACAACTTTCTAATTATAAAATTATCTCTTTCGAGCATTTTTAAGTAAACATAATGAAAATCATTTTGTTCTTGGTTTAAATTTAGCGTATAAGCGATAAAATGAATAAAATTTAAAATACGTAGTACTTTTTTACCATATTGTAAAATATCTATGTTCAACTCATCAGACAATTATTGGTATATTTTACGATTCATCGGTTAAACGTCTTGTTGTGTCGAAAATATTATGATCTAAGTAGAATCACCTACTATACGATTGATTTAATATTATTACCACGATGATACATTTTTATGCATTTTTGATGGAGTCAATTAGGTACATTTTAAAATATCCAATAGTACCTATAACCAGTAACCACTAATATAAATTATAATGTACATTTCTAATAATGTACTTAATTAGTGATAATTACTGTAATTTGCTTAATTAGTCATTTGTTATAGTTAAGTGTTACCAACGGGTATAAATAACAGTATGACGATTTTTAAGCGTTTGTCATTGAAGTAAAATAATTGAAAATATTATAGGTGGTTGCCTATACACATATATATGTATATATATGTGTATACTTATAAATATCGTGAGTGGATTTATGCGATTTACAACTGATCGAAAAAAGAAAAAATATTTTGCAAATAACAAATTGTTATATAATCATCTTGCAAGGCACGTGGCAACTTTAATCTACACAAAACCGATGTTTTCCTGAACGTAAAAAATAAAACGAGTGAACGCAATATCATTGTTTGCTGATCATCTATATTGGTGTCTAATCGCGGTGAAATGATTAGAAATATTATAGGAACAAATAATATAATAATGCTATTGTATAGTGTTTCATTTTTGCCCGTTTGGAAAGCGCCAAAAGAAAATCGTTGTGGTCACCGTCACCACACTGTGGTCAATGGTTATAAGTCCATCAAGTATTCAAATCCACGAGTTCAACCATAAAATTCAAAATTTGCAGACAATGGAATCTAATTATACTGCAGAATTCCGCGTGGTGACGAACATAAGTACAAATACTACGCATATTAATATAAACGATGGATTTTGCTAAATTGCTGGTACCCAGCCGAGGCATAAGAGAATAGGACTAAACTGCCAGTAAACAAGTGGTTAAAATGCGTTTGACTAAATAGAAATTTAAAATCGAAAAAAAAAAAAATTACATTATATTATCGTAATAACCAATAGAATTGAAACATTGCAGTCATTTAAACAATTATTATATTGTTGCAGGTATAAAATTTTACTATTCAATGTGTACTGCACCTGAACTTGTGCTTGTACCTACCGTTCATTATTTACATCGATATAATACAACCATGTGTACACGTGTATCGACTACTTCTTTTTACAATAATGCTATTGTCATTCTTTTTAATTTTATTGTATTTTGACCACAGTTTTTGACGTTAATGATATTTATTTATTATACGATTTGGTTTCATCCATGAAACCTTTAATTTTAAGTTTTAAGACTCAAAACTATAACAATCAAGTATAAACTCAACATTAACTGTTTTTTAACGAATAGGTTATATAATTTACGTATCATTACATTTACAGTGTCCCATCTCATAAATACATTAATGATCAAAATCAGTCATGTGCACTAAAGAAAATTAACAGTTAAACTGATATCAAACATAATATTAGGTAGGTATCTATATTAGTTTATTATGAGACTTAAAATTTTCATAAGTTTTGATTATTGATTAAATTGACTATATTTAAATATATATATTATTAAATTGATTATATTGTAATATAATTATATAAAATAAAAAGTTTTCAAAGTTTTAATCTATGATGATAATAATTAAAACACGTCATTATCATTTATAGAAACGATTTAAAATACATAAATTACAAATTATCTTGGTTTGATTGTATTTTAAATTTAAAACATAATAAATAATAATTTATTAGCTCGAATTTCGAATAGCTTTGTAAACATTTTTTTTAGCAACGAAATATGACGGAACTCGAATGATTCCAAAAGTCTGTATAAAATTCAGTCAACCGTAAGTTGAAAATAGAATAAAAAAAAAAAAATAAAAATATTTGTTGTGTCGAACATGCGAGAGAATATTGAGTGGTGTATCCCTTTTTATAATTCTAGAATAAAAGAACCCAAAATAGGGAAATGACGACAGTAAAGACCTTGTATATGAGGAGAAGACGTTGTAAGTAATTAAAGATGGGAAGCTCTAGAAGGATGGTCGGAATGAACAAGTTTACCATTTGATATTGTAAAAAAATACCGGTCACAACTGACAAGGTATTGTATTGCATGACGAAGAAGGAAAATTATTTCAAAAATTAACTTACTTTTTTTAAGTACGATCAGTTTTTACTGGTAGATTTCTGAAAGAAAAGCAATCTACCAGCCATTGTGTTCAATTCAATAGCGGGACATCCTGGAAATATTTTAATTTTTCGCCAATCGTGACCCCAACCGAACCACTCCCTTCAAAAGGTTTTTATGTATATATTATGTATTCAGAACTAAACAATTTTGTTTATTGACATTTTTTTACTTATATTGTTGACACGACACTGCGGAAACACCAGAAACGGTTAAATTGATTTTATTTCTGCTTTCGAAAAAATGAAGCGATACATGTTTAAAATTATTGTGCATCGTGTAGTTTTTTTCTCGAAAATTCAATTGAATAGTTTTTAAGAAAATTTGGTCTAAATTTTTTACCGATTTGTATTGCGTGGCAGCGGTGCAGAGTATGTAATTTTGTTCACATGACATATACTTAGTGGAAACGATTAATTTCATACTTGAATTTTGTTTTCGTATATTGATTCGAGTCGCCATCTAATTTTGGATAAACTTAACCGGATAAAAACGATATATTTCAAGAAATCTACCTTCATATGCAGCAGTAGTACACCCAGCAGAGCGGAATTTTGTTGATAAAATGTCTCTAACAAATTGTCGTAAATGCTATCATTTGGTTTTCGATAGATGTGATCGGTTTTTTTTTTTCATTAACTGACGTGACAACATGCATTGCTTAATGATCTGACGAGTCTTTTATTATACGGGTGTATATAGTTTCTAAAAATGTAATTTTAAGTAATACTATATTTTTTTATGTTTTCAATCCATAGTAGATAATAATAAGTCAGCTTACATCATTAACATATTCGTTTCCTTTAAAATGTGTAAAAAAATATTATTAAAATGTGTTTCGATTCTGTTGAAGACTATTGTTTAAATAAAATAATTTTTTGTCTCCCGAGAAAATTCACTAAGCAGCCGTATTAATTTCAGTGGATAAAAACAGTAATGTGTCTGTATAATCGTACGATTTTACTGCGATTTCGATATCGTTTTTCAATCATTGACATTGAACGATTCAAAACCATTCTAAAAAGTACTTAATTTATTTTGCCGTGATTTTTCAAACATCCGTCAATTCTTGTTTAAAAAACATATTTTTAAAACGAATAGGCTTGCGTGAAAAAAAAAAAAAATACTTATAAATACAATTTTAATTGTTTTATGTTAAGTAATAAAAAAGAAGTATGCATTCAAAAGCAATTACCTCCTGGTTGTCCGAAACACGGTTTATCATAAAATATTACACTGTTACCTAAATCTATACGTACCTACGGCCGCAATAACAATTACGACATAACGTTCTTACCCATCCCGCAGTAGATTCGAGTTTTTTTTTTTTTTTACGAGTCGTAATAAAACGCGAACATATAATAGTATTATATAGTAGGAATTACGTCGTTGATGGTTTTAAATTTGTTACCAACTTGTTTTAATTGACGATGTGCGTAAGTCGAAGTATGTTTTTATTCGCCACGTGGTGTACTATCATAGAACGCGGGTTTCGACAAGATGCTGCGAGCGCAAACGATTTTGTACCGCGTAAGAACTGAAAACATTCTTTCTGTCGGCAGAAAAAATGGATCAATTTACCTCTTAATCGCCTATTTTTTTGGATTTATTTGTAGAAAGCAATTTCACTGTAAACAGTTGAATCAGCTGTTTCTCGACGGGATCTATACTGCACATGACTAGTGTTAATAAACACACAAAGGATTAGTTGTATGGTTTGATGGATGTCAAGAAAAAGATTTCTGTTTAGAAAGAACGTTACGGATATTATTCCGTTCAACGTTTCCTAAATTTAGAATTGGGTGAAGAAAATATTGGTGAATTTAGTACTTAAACTACGCCTGAAAACGTGAAGTTTTCTCGACATGCTTATTCTAAAAGCCGTCACGACAAAAAAAACGTAGAATTTTGTATACGCCAAAATAAATGAAAAATTTTACTGTGGTACCTAAGTTTTTCACGAACCAAGTTTCATTCACGTTCAATTACATTTATATATACGAATAATTTAAAACACTGCAGGATAATGCCCATAATCAAGTACCACGCTGATAGATATTTGGTGATCAGGAAATTAATTTAAAATCAAGTTTTATTAAGCAGGCCACATGACCTTGAATCGAAAAAAAAAAAAATCCATAATTATTTGAAAAACAAAACTAAGATCACGTTGAAATAATTTGATTGAAAACTGAGGAATACTAAAAACAATAATTATCATAATGTGTACCAATCGTATCACTTCAAATCAAATAACAAAAGTTTTGTTTCATAAATAATCATACGCATTAGGTACGATGTTTTATAAAATAAATAATGTGATCAACAGCTAAAGATTTTAAAGTGATTTTTTCTCTCGACAAAACTATTTTTTGATTTTTTTACACATCAATATTTTACTATTCTTCGATATGTAAAAATATATATACTTTAAATTTAACAGAAAACGTAATATCGTATTATAACTTAAAATGCCCAAAGTGGTTTTTATGAATATTTTAAGGTTCGGCGTGAGATTTACTGGTTGCTATGTTGCTGATGCCACTGTTCAAACACGGGTTGTTGACAATTTGCACCGTATATAATATTATAATGTTTTACGCGTCTTTGCCGACAAAAGTAAGTGAAAGTTCGTAAAAATGAGATAAAACAGAGTTTATAATATAATTTATACTATAAGCGATTGAAAATTTAAAATTTTTGTACATTCCTAAATCCTAGAACACGTTTGTCACGGTCGGCAACTGTTATTATGATTGAACATGTAAGATTATTGTCTACATTGTCGCGAAGGGTTTCATTGTTAGCTATTCTTTATTTTTTTCTACAATATGCATATGTGTGCTTTTAGACAAAACGTATTTTGATAGAATATATTATAACTTGATGTGGGTTTTATTGAAAAGTAGCATTGAAAAAATGCCTCGAGCGTTTTGTAGGGATATTACCATTAAAATTTGTCTAAAATATAAATTACTTGTTCTGCGTTCATTTTTCAAGCCTTCCTACATCGTATCAAATGAGGAATGTTTACAAACATGCCCGCCCAGCTCGCTAATGGACGACGTATTAAATAGGAAATATTCAACAAGAAATTATTTTCTATTTATATTTGAACCAATAGTTTTTATAGTTATCGTTATAATTATAAAAATCGGGTATTCACTTAACGATAAATCATAAAATATACTGACAGATAAGAATATATTGATGCACTTTGTAACTCGTAAGATTTAACTACCCGCACTTTTGTTTTTAACCTGTCAGAAATACCAAATCTATAACATGTATCACAACAATGGAACGTTGAAACGGGGCTGAAAATAACAACAAGTAAATCCAATTTAATATTAAACGAGCAACTGATGCTAGAATACCTTCATTTGTAAAAAACATGTTTTCGTTATCAAACAATCGTAAAAAATAGAACGAGTTATTTTAATAACATGCAGTTACACCCTACACCTCAAAATATAAATGGATGCTCTTCTTAGGTAATCCGTCACAACATTCACAATTTTATATTTTATAATCGTACAAAACTGTTTTACTTTTTTTTATGAGAATTCGTGTTTTTTGTAAAAAAAAAATTGTATTTAAGTCATCACTGTGTTTGTTTTACAGTTTGCATAAAAGTTTTTTTGTATAAGTCTGACAGAAAACAAAATAAAAACGTAATGTTCATTTTAATTTGAATATTTGATTTTTGAAATATTCGAAATCGCCCTACCCGCTTAGCGTCGTTTCCAAAACAAACAACTGATCTACCCAGTCACAAATCGTTTTCATTCGTTTCGTTCGTACTATAATTGCATAGATTTTTAGACCTACTTATACTGCCAGATTCAATGTACGTATCATCCGTGGACTGGAGCGGCAAACACAGTATTATTGTGTAATGGCTTTTACTTTTTTTCATCGACTTCTGTGTCGCCGCCAATCGGCGCGGCCTGTTCTTCGCAACTTGTTGACCCTGACACAAGGAAGAAAACATTAGCCGGGGCTTTGAACTGTAATTTGTGGTACATTCCTTTTTTTTTTTTTTTTTTAGGGTCTTCAGTTGCACGATACGACCGATCCAACCAGATTCCAATGGGATTCCGGTTTTTTGCACTTATTACTGTCGATAAACGATTCGGTTGATATTAATTTATAGCACAAAAATTGAACAATATGATAGTATACTAAATGCATACACGGTATTTCAATTATTTTGAATAATATCAATCCTGCTGAGATTTTTTTTTTTTTTTACATAAGTTGCTGTACAACTTTATTTATTTACAACAAATAGTTTTTTACCGGTTTTGTGAATACTGGATGCGACTAAATAAATATATTTGGTGAGTTGCCAATATATACATATATAGACGCACGAGAATAATACGAAAACACGTTTTGGTAATTCGTATTTCTCGGTGATGTGGAACTATTTGTATCGTTTTAGATTCTGAGCGTATGGAAGAATTGTGTTTTAACCACGTGGAATTCCAAAAAATGCGCTTCAATCTCATAACCACCATCTGGTAGTGCTTGTTGATAGGGTAGTTTTGGAACTCGTATATAGAGTTTTCGAAGTAATCTCGGTAATTTTTTTTCTAAACGTAATTTTCCTCTACCTTATTATTCATCGCGTTTAAATTTTTGTCATTTTGTTTGTTCTTTAGCGATTCTTCTATCGTGTATTTATTTCTATACTATTACGCGTGAAACGTAATTTTACGTTAAATTTTTGAGCGTATGACGTTTTCTTAAGTGGTATTCAGACAGAAACTACAGTTGTTATAGTTCTTCGATAAACGGGTTTTAGGAATCTTATCGTTTGATGCAATGGCGTTCTTGAAGTTTGAAAAACAAGGAAATAATAACAACAAATATTAAAATTTTTATAATGAGTGTTTTTTTAAACAGTTCTATGTTTCACGATACGATTAAAATTACAAAATTCACACCATAGAAAGAGTTCATACAAATTTGGTAGGTAGCTTCTTTTATCTTAGACAATATGTCAATATTCAGCTTTATCGTGACTAAAGAAAAATAGAACATTTAAGTTTCATGTAAAACCAGCACATCGATAAAGCAACGTCAGAACGAAACATTTTTGCATTTAAGTCATTACTAATAATGCGTTATTGAAATAGGACATGTTCTATTTTGATTAGTCATAATAGACCAAGACTAAAAGCGAAATTACTAATCATGTCTTAAGTTCTTTAAGTCAATTTTGCTTCATTAATCATCAGTGTATGGTTACACTTAATGTTTAGAGTTTGAAAAATTGAAAATTTTACTGGTTTTAGAGCACTAAAATAATTTTTTACAATAATGATTGTAGCAAATTATTATTAATTATTTTCAAAATTATCCATGCAAAAGAAAAAGAAGATTAGTATTATTTTCCGGACAAAATACACAGTACTTTTTTTTAACGTGATTTCATTTCAATTATTAAATAAATAAAAAAATGATTAACATGGTAAACATTAGAAAATTATCGATAAAAATAGAGTTCAAATGGTTTGAATATCATCTTCTATTTTATTAACAAATTATTTGAACATTTATTGGTCTTAATATCACGCAAAATGAACAAAGGTAGCTCGAATAAGAATAATCATTATTTTCACACGTACAAAACAACCAAAAACGTTAATATAGGTACTGTAATAAACTTACTCGGGCGTCGAATATGTGTCAAGTTAAAGGTGGATCGCATGTTCCTAGTTAATTTAAGTGAAACGACTGCATTGAACATTTATAACGATTAACGATAAAAACGTTATTTGAAACGAGGATTAGTTAAATGGAATATCGTGTTTATTTCAGGGACAAAGACACCGTAAAGGCTTTCTTTTAGCCTTTAATTTTGTCTCAAGGCTCTGTATATACATTTAATACATCCTTACAATGTAATCCTGCATACTATTAAGTATTTTTTTTATTGACAATCAAAACGAACGACGAAATAGTGAAACAAATCTGGAATAATACTAATTTTATTCTGTACTACAGTATTATAATATGCAAGGTGAAATGTTTCTAATCAATGATTCTGAACGCAACAAAAAACGCGTTAATTTATAATTAATTATTTTATTTTATTTTTACTGTAACGTTAGTTTTTTTTTTTTTTTTTTTTAATAAACTCCTCTGAAAACTGTTCAATTTATATTTACACATTTTCAGAATAGATAAAACAGGTATAAATGTGATTAAAATTTCAATCCATTTCATAGAACTTTGAAATTTTCAAACACTTGCACAATTTTCGCAATATTTTTTTGTAAAATCCTTATTTACATAAAACCTATTAACAGTTTTTAAACTAGGAACTTTAACACAAGTTTAACATATCTGTTTAGAAAAGGGAAACTTCATAATCATAGGAATCAAAAACTGGCAAAAACAATTAGCCATACTCTGTAGTACTTTCATGTTTAATTACCCGCTCAAAGTAGTAACCTACTCCACACCTATGCTCACTTTATATTTTATTTTATGTAAAACAATTGATGATTATTATTGTTTTTGTTGTAAATCAAATTTTAAAGATAAAATCATTGTAATAAATATTCAAATTACTATTAAAAGATAGCATAAAACACTTGGACAATATTAAATTTTTTTTTTTTTCATTAATTTAGATTCTGAAATAAACAATATAAACACGCACCAATTGATCTAATTTTGTGATTTTTCATAAAAATTAATTATTTATTTTAACTATGAAATTTATTAAGTTTCCTTTGATTATTTAGTGATATTTGGTCACATAATGCACGAATTTAAATAGGTATTTTACCAAAAAAAGTTCTGACCATTATGATTGAAGCAAAAAATCTAAAATTTTTGACTGCATATAGAAAAATATGTTTTGAAGCATACTAAAAGTATCTAGTCATAAATATTCAAACAAAACCAAGAAAATTATGAAAACTTAAAAATTCTATACTTAGCTCCTATTTTTTTGTTAGTTATAATTAATTCAATTCGAAATTGTTTGAAATCGTTGTGACGTATTAAAGTTCAATAATTCCGAAAATTTCAAAAATGTTGTAGAAGTTTTGGCCAAAAACACAAAATGAAAATAACAAAAATAACGGTGTAAAAACGGGTATAAACGTAAACGGTTTCAACTGATTGTAGAAATTTTTTAATCACATAACTAAGTCATATACCAGTGTGTTTTTTTAATTCAATCAATGTTTTGAGATTTTAAAGAGAAAATCAAAGGTAATGTGAAAGAATAGTTGCTAAAATTGTCGAATTACCAAATTTTAAAGCTCTGTAAATCATAAAAAATTTGTTTAAAATTTTAATTTGCATATTTTAACTCTGAAAAATGATGTGTGAAAACTTCAAATCACTCGGAAAAAGTATAAAAATTTTAATTTTTGATTTTTCAAATCATTAATAAAAAAAATGGTTAAAATGGCAACCACGGGGTTTGCGATTGGTCACTTTTTTAAGTGGGTCACTGGTTTGAGAAAGTTAGAATGTAGGTAATTAGAAAAATAATTTAAATAAACAATATTATAAATGGCTGGGGCTAGATTAATATTTTTGTTTTAATCTTTAAAAAACGCACAAACGAGTGACGTAGGGCTCTTAAAATCTCAAACGTATTCAAATTTGAATTTTACAAAACTACTTGATATGACTACCATTTATAGCTTTACTTTGACGCATAACTAATTAGGTAGGTATTACACTTTTTAACAATGGTTATGTCGATACAGTTATTAATATTATAACTGTAACAAATTATTACTGTAACGCTATTACCTATTATTAAACCTAACTAATTGTGGAATTATATTATTTTTTTATACTGGAATCATGAGAATCCTTAAGAAAAACTTGTAGCGATTATTTTGTTGATAAGCATCTCTCCCGTGCTATCATTTGACCGTGCAATATTTAACAAAATACAATAATTTGTACGAGGAACTTATACATTACACTATTATTGCACATTTTTTTCACAGATAAAATCGAAATGAGGCTTAAACTTTTCTCGTTTCACCGTCGAGACGATAAAATTGTAGCATTCAATTCATCTAAATAATAAGCGTTTGGTGTCTTTATATTACTATAAACCTATACTTCTGCAGTCCAATGGTGTAAATAGATGGCATTAACTGGCAATAACTGAAACGGGCCCTTTCTAAATGGAAAAAATAATAAGTAGTAAAATAATTTTTCATAGTTATATTTTACGTATCGATTGTGTACGAATATTATGCTATGAATGTTTGAGTATTTTTGTTTTTTTGTTAACTACAACTATCGTAACATCGTACACGGTTGACTAGTTTAGTTAGAAATAAGATACGGGAAAAACTTAAATAACGGAAAAAAAATCATGTCGCAAAAAGTATATTGTTTATTTTTAATTTTCTACAAAATAATTCAAAGTAAATTATAACTATTGAACTTATTTATTAAACTAGAATTTAATACATTTCCTTTTTAAATTTCGGTGTCAAGCGATACAAATTTTAAGCTAATTAATGATTATCGTTTTCAATGTCTGTTTGATTATTTTAATTGTTCTCATAGTCACTAGGTTAAATTATTTAAAATTTTGCTAACGTCTACAACTGATTAAAAATATGGCGATTTTTTGTACATATTAAGTACGTACCTATCAAGTTTTAAAAACCAACCGGACTAGAAGTCTTGGAACTAATTTATAGTTAATTGATTCATTTTTTACAAATTAAAAAAATATTTTCCTTTCCGTTGGTTTTTTTTTTTACTCGTAAATGAGTAATTAAAAAGTAACACATGAACTAAGATACAATTAAGAGTGTAAAAAAAAAAAAAAAAAAAAAAACAGTAAATTTAATAGTTTGTAATAACTGTGTCAGTAAGATTCAAAATTTAATTTTTATAATTAATGTTTTTCTGTTAATTGGTTAAGTGAAATTCGGCAGACGTGACGTATTGAGTTATTGAAAAACAGTTTAAAAACGAACATTTCAATCGAATTATTATAATTTAAGACGTGAATAATATTGTATTCGAGTACGATACACCTATTTTAACGACAAAAACGATATTTTAAATACTTTTACTCTGTAATATTGCCGCTGAAAACAAAGTATAAACTGAAAAAAATGAAAAATATGCACTCTTTAAGTTACCCATTAATTTAATTAAAAGAAAGGCAAATCGGTCAAAACAAAACTAAAAGAGTGTATCAACAACCTGGATAATAGCCGTAAGACGTATAGAGAAAATCTACGTAGGCGTGGAAACCCCTCAAAACATTATACAAACTGCGCGTCAACTGCAGGAACAATTATTTCAATCGTCCGATGTTAAAACGTGACGCATACGTGACATAATATTATGATGTACCGTCACGTGGACTCACGGCGGTATTTTAATGATCTCTAATTGGACTAAACTTTTCGGTTAAAATTTTTGACCCAAAAGTTGTTTATTTTTTTTTTTATTAATTTCAGGTTTGTCTGTGCTAATTGTAGATGTATAATATATATATTATAACGTTTATCCATTAACTTGCTGTAAGTAATTTGTTACGAAATAAATGTCCCGGCATTTTTCGAAATATTATGGTCTCGTTTCATTATAACGAAAGTTAGACTTTCAAATGCCTCGAACGTTCGAGTTTTACTTTGAAATTTATTAAAACAATACTGACCCATCGGTCGCGTACAGTTGTTATAGCGATACATCGCTATTAATATATTATTTATATTTAAGAGCTGAAAAAAATGGATTTTTGGTTCGTAAAACTTGTAGTTTTCATAATATGTTTAACACTCGTATGCGTGCGCGATTGAAATTTTCACTCATTACGTGTACACGGACAAAGTTACAATAGCATCAAAAAAGTTCAAGAACTATTTTACAAAACATGCAACGTATCAGAATCGTTATTTTTTTCGTACCTATTATACAAGTAATCCGTTTTTTAGAAATTTGAAGTATACGTCTCGACCACGCCTTCCTAAAGTGCAGCGACCAAAGCTGCGATTGTCGTTTTGTAATAATCCCTAGTTCGGCCGAAAACAATATCATAATCGTACTCGGAATCGAAACGTCTCGACCGACTAAAAAAAAAAAAAAGACCGTATAGACAAAAATGATTATACGTTGAGTTTTATCATATTTTTTTTTTTTTTTTATAATTTATCCGTCGAAAAACCGTTTGCGACTCCTGTGCAAGAGGATGACTGCGCACATGTCTGTCGTGCGACGTAAACATTTGACTCGTCCAAACACACACGGTGATCGCGAAGAACGAACGCGTACGGAGTGAACGACAACAGGAAGAACCATCTCGCATTAAAAACGTCGTTAACGTGTGTTTGTTGTTGTTACGAAATTATAAAAACTACGAAAAATCCGTGTAAAGCGAAAACACTACAATAATAATACAATATTGAATATTATTATTATTATTATTGTGTTCATTCGTTCGCGAAAGAGAGTTTGAATTCCAAACGATGAGCAGTGTAAATGTGTATCGATGTGCGCGTGTGTAGGCACTAATGCAGGGCGTTATAACTGTTACTTTATGTAACAATTAACAGTTAACAGCGAACGGCTGAACCGCAGCACAATAACCACATTAGTAGGTATAGGTATAACGGAATCCTTAGTGTGCGTAACATTCGTTTTGTATTTATTTAAACTCTCTAAATGGAAAAAAAAAAAAACAATTTTTGATATTATATTGTGTATAAAGTGTGTCAGCGTTTATTTTGTTCGCAAGAAAAACATTTTTAGACCCACATAGAGATGTACTTACCATTTACAGATTATTGCGTATGATGCGTATGTGATTATTGCGTATGTGTGTTTATAATATTTTAGACGTACCTGTATTTGACGTAACTTAAAATTTTTTGAGTTTCTCGAGAAAATGATGAAAAAAAAAAAAAAGAATATCCACCTATTTTATTCTGGCATTAAACTTCGCTATAATATAAACACTGCACTTGCAGAACTTTTGTTTTTCATGACATTTCTAATGTTTTAATGCATCAGTAATTTGTATAGGACGTCATGTACTTATTAAAAATCGACTTAAATTGTCATTTAAAATTTCCTTCCTGCAGCGATTTTAATCTTGTTTTCAATGTTGAATCGTACAGATACGTTCGGACATTTTGATGTCATAAACATCTTGTCTTTTAACATTATACACCATCAATAAATTAACACTTGTTTAATGTTTTAATAGGATAGTGCCGGTGATGTAAAAATGGCCTACTTTACTCAAATGTTTTTAGAAAGTGGTTTATATAGAAAAAAAAAAATCATCAAATATCCAACAGAGTAACTTGACGAGTTCTACAACACCGTTCAACATTGTTTATGAAGTTGGCTTATTTTCATACAACCAATTAAAATACCTATACTTTACGGAGCAATAATTTATTAAAACATATTGTTTTTTCAAACATTTAAGTTTGACAATGACTTGTTGTATAAAGTTGTCTGTTATTATGTAAACAAAACATTTTATTTATTTTCTTTTATTATAATATATGATGAAAAGTGTTTTTGATCAAAAAGTAATATGGATCAGGTGACTAAAGTGTATAAATGTACGAGTAAGTGTATAAACTCGTATGAGTTTTTTCATTAACTTGCACAATGTTTTTAAGTAATCGTACAATTCAAAATGAACTATTAAAATGTACACAAGTATAAATAATTTACTTTTTGAGAACAACATTGATTCCCTTTCTGAGATAGTGTATACATACGTGTTGAATGCTTGTTCAAAATATCGATTAATTTTTTATTAAGTAAATTGATGAACATTGATTCGACGGGACTCAGAGTTTAATATTATGACATTTTTTTGTAAAAGTTGGTTCAAGATTTCGCCAATAACCTTCAGAAGATTGCCATTCAAGTTTTTGCACGAGAACTTTTTTATGTGTATTTATAATTTTCTATTTGAAGTTTGACCGATTCATAATATATATTTTCTGAAATTTAAACTCAAAAGTGATTTTACGTGTTATTTTTTATTTGCCTATTATGTGTACTGCGATTTCGTTTGTAATTTATTAACTTATTCAACCACTTACCGATGTGTTTTCTCCACATTGACGTACCGACAAGTTAGAAAAATATTTAAATCATCTTTAAAAGTTAAAACTTGACTCATAATACACGTATTTGAATAATAATCGTTTAAAATACTTTCTTAACTTGTAATTTTCCGACGTGGTAATTTCAATGATAGTATAAACTGTATTGAACTCATGTAAACTGAGTACCTACAAACAATTAAATTTGTGTTATTTCTATACTTATCTGATATCCCGTAACTTGTATTTAAATACTAGATATAACGTTTTAAAATGTGACCTTAGCATACATTTATTTTTCTAAACGATACTAAACTAATATTATTTATTACATATACTATAGAGTAAATAATATTTAGCAGTTTTGTTCTGTGACAGAACCGTTTTCATCGTAGTGAACATAATATAGACTTTAAACTCCGATCAGTAAGGGTCTGAAATTGTATTCCAAATTAAATTTTTTTTTTAAGGATAGAAATTTTCAAAAATTGATTGAATTAACACTTAAAAGTATTCGATTAAAAAGTGTTAAAGAACAAAAAAAACTATTTAAAAATACCGTTGAATTACTTACAAAATAAAAGTGAGTATTTAATAAAGTATTCAACACCAACATGAGTGTTTGAGCGTACTCTTAATCAAATACTTTACAAGTCTGTGTATTCTATTCATATAAACATTGTCCACCGAATTATTGAAAAAAGCCATTACAGTATAAGAACATTCTATCGTTTTATACCTGCCACACTATAAAGCAACACAGCTTATACAATCTAAAATTTAATTTTTCATACGGTACTATGAACTAAAATTTGTTTTTAATTTAACATTATGTTAATGATGAGACGCTGAACTGTATTATTAGTATAGAAAAAAGTTTAATATAATATCATAATAATGGAACCAGATTTAAACCTAAAATATTGACAAAAACGTAATAAGTGGGTTCCCGAATCGTAATAAAACGTATAATTAGCGTTAATTAATTTAATTAGCACAATAAGATTCGGAAATTTTATTGAGTTCTTATAGTTGTTTGAATCCTGTACTTTTTCTTGTAATTTATAGCACAGACTACACGCCATGATGTCTAGAAATTGAATAGAACTATACCTAACTCAATACGTTGTCGATAACATAATTGTACATTAACGTCTTGAACTCCTGAGAGTATTTTGTAATCACGTGTGCGCCATGCTTGTGTAATAGCGATTTGTACCATTAGTCAAATCGTTAAATATGAATTGTTATCGTTACTCGCGTTACCGTAAGACGATCGTATTCTATACGCCTATAATACTATAAAGAACTTTTTGCTTTGAATGTACTTACTTAAGGTTTGACGTTTGTAGATTCTGAGTGTAGCAAATAATGTAGTACTTATATCAGTCAGTACGCAGTCTTTTGTGTGGATGCGTAGTTAGACACGTGAATGAATATGTAAGTTATTACTTATATCATTGTATATTCAGAGGTGGGGTAAGTTAAGGATATTTTTTATATCAAGTTGATTAATAGTTATAAAATAAGAGTGTCGGTGTAGAAATTCCGAAAATCAACAATTCCCAATTTACGACTTAAATGAACAACATTGACTTCACAGAAAAAGTTGTCCTGTCGTCTTGTAGAAGCAGCGATTAATTATATTTTTAACTGATAGAATAATGAACTGTTTTTAACTTTTACTTAAAAAAAAAAAAAATCACTCAAATACTATAACGCTACGATGCAATACAGGACGTTTCCAAAAAACGTGTTTCTGGCAATAAAGGGTATGAACATTGGGTACTTTAACCAAATTATTTTGATTAAGTTGAAAGCTAAAAGTCACTAAAAATGTTGAGTTGATCGTGGTTATGTTTGTAAAGAAATTAACTTGAACTTTATGTTTATAAATTTTTTGAATTGTATGTGTATTGAAAACTAAAAGTATTACGTCAAGTTAAGAAGTTAAAACCCATTTAACTTATATATTATGTTAACCGTTGAATTTTCAACTCGTTTTCGCTCAGCCTAGGTTTTTTCCCCCCAAAGTTTGGATTTTAAGTGTACCAACTCGGTAATCGGTTTCGATTGATGGAGATATTCTGTTATATGAATAATTGTTTGTTGTGATGAACGTCAGGTCTAACCTTCACCTGTTGTCAATTTAAACGCAAAAATGGTTGACGTTTGAAGAAATATTTTGCCGAACCCCTGCTATAAAATATTCAAAACACCTATCCGGTATATTATAGTTGTTTTGTAGTAGGCAACACCACCGTTGTCATGTGGCTGTCTAAAAGGAATTGCGAGAATCATTTCACATTGTGCAAAACCCACGGATAAACACGCGGAAGGATGAGTGATGGAAATGCGAATAATATACCACCTGATGATAAAATTATCGTTTTTAATGCATTTTGTAGAGAGTACTGTGCGGTTTGACAGAATTCGCAATGTATTATAACGTTGAATGATGTATACTGGCAGAATTTCCACAAATGGTCTCGCAATAATTGAACTCTTCAAATGTACTACGTACCGACCGATTGGTCCACATTCTGAAACCCTATGTCATATTTTAGGGACGCTTAATTCTTCAATTCCATATAGTTATATAGTTATGTGGTTATAGCTAGATTTTGGATGATTCACTTGAGGTTCAGGTAGAGAACTTTGAAAGATTGTCCCCGAGTAATTGTAGAAAATTGAGGCTTCAATTTGGTACAAAAATTGATCTTATGGGACAAGTTGGGTTAGCTATATGGCCCAACATTGAATTTGAGAGTGTTAAAGTGACTCACAAATTTTAGTTATTAATTTAATTAAAGATTTTGGTAAAACTACTTTCCAAATTTTTTCTATTTTCTGAAAAAATCACTGCGATTGATACTATTGATACATATTGTAATAAAATTATTTGAACCACATTTTTGGACTTTTCGATCCATTCTTTAAAATAGTTTCAACTACTAACTTTTATGACACGTCTAAATTTCAAATTTCTTTTCCTTTCATTTTTGTACAAACGCAACTGTTATTTAATACTGCTATACTTTAATTTCACGATATTCACTATAATCGAAGTTGGGTATTCAATTTAAACTATGATTTTCAACCGTAGCAAAAAAAAAAAGAAAAGGTGCTACGCTTGGGGCTACTTAAAAAAATAATAACTTGTGTAAATTCAGCAGGTCGGTTTATTTTTGTGCCTATCCTATGTTTTGTGACGTTGAGTATCCGTGGTCCTAACTAACTAAACGATGAATTTGAATATTAGACATACATACGTGTTTTAGACTTAAACTCTACCCACAGTTTGCCCTTCAAAAAAACTCGATTAAAATGTTTAAATTCTTGTCGTTTCTGCGAATCGTTTCACGTTACCTCCTACTAAATGGTCAAATTAAACACGCTTACGTCAATAGAACCATCTCGAGGCAAATAAACAACACGGTTTGAGACGATTCCGCAAGATATGAGTTTGTTCAAGGTCTACGACAACGATGTGTTTAAATAAACTTATAATGATTACTTATGTTAAGTATTATTATTATTGTTTCTTCTATGGCATTATAGTGTTCAATTTTTTTTTTTCATAAAATTATGTTATTGTTGTTGTTGTTGTTTGATTTTAGCTAAGCAATATGTTATTTTGCATAAAAGCGTGCGAATTTTATCCAATTAAATATTTTGTAACAAAAAAAAAAAAAATGTGCAAGAAAAATAATTGCGATGGTGAAATAATAGTGCAAGAATATAATTCATAATCAAAATCTAATTTATCAACGCAGCAAAAAAAAAAAATACTGGCCATAAAATTGTCTCTCATTTGTATGGTTTCATGTATTCGAGGTGTTTTTACGTATCCATTGCTCCATTTTAAAATAAAAAAAAAAAAAAAAAATGCATTTGTAAAGTGATAACAATAAAAATGAAATAAACATCATAATACAAATTATAAATTGAATGTTTACTAATACAATTTTGTCTGATATCGTCGTAATATATTATAGTGAATACTTGATGCAATAACAAAGCTATAAAATCACCAATTTTTTTATCACACGTATTTGAATACAACTCATTAAAGGGCTTATCGTTTATGCTAAAAATTAGAATATCATAATCCCTAACAGATGATCTATACACAGTGTGTATTACACACATTAAAAAAACAAAATTTTAAGAATAATCTGAACCTAGGACACAACTTCAAACAATTGGTTTAAAATAATTTTTATTTCTTATATAATGTTGTATTGACATTTTAGACTCTGAGCGAAGAAGCCATGTTGATTTTACAAAGATGACGTAGGTTTTTTTTTCAAAACTTTGTTCATGCAGAATAAATCTAAAAATTAGGAAATAGATTATTGATTTTTAAAATGATTACCGGTATCGTTGAATAACTTGTCCGGAAAATATTCGATTCTAATGACAAAACAAGTCTTAAAAGTTTAAATACAGTTCAGTTTAAGTTTAATCACAGTTATAATCAAAAACGAGTAGTATAATGAAAACTCAAAATTTACATATTTCTGCGCGTTTCCACTCGCCATTTGGAGAAAAAAAGAGCCTCTCTAAACCACATCTTATACACATATTATATAGTTAGACTTTAAATAAATGTGCACAACCGACGTAAAAATCTTCAATTTGTTCGTTACAAAGAAGTTTTTACTTTGTACAATATTTTTCCAAACTTCGTCCACCGTCCCGGCGTTCAGATAGAGTCCCCGAGCAGCGAGAGCACAAGCGGTGATTCGATTAAATTTTTCCGGAGGCTGTGTATTATTTGTTCTATAATTGTGGGCCATTATAGTTTCGAGAGTGATTTTGGGGTGTTTTTTTTTTTTTATATTTTTAGGGAACCTAAGCACAACCAAATATTCGCCTACGAGCGAGTAAATCTAATGTCAACCGCTTTTTTCTAGATTAAAATACGAGCAAAGGAGTACACCCACTACGATTTCTGATATCCGGTCGTATTGATCGTCCTCATTACCTTCAAAACCAGCACCTTCACTCGGCGCTCTACTCGGTCTTCTGCCCTTTTTCACATTCTCTTTTTATTTTCCGACCATGTCTTTCGTACTCACTTTTCTTCTTACTCGGGCCAGTTTTCTAACACTTCTAACATCTTTTTCTTTTCACTTACTATTCGTCTCGATAGAGAGACACTTGTTTATGTTCGATATCCACGGTTGTTGTTCTGGGCTCATTCCTGTACGTTAATAGAATAAAATGAACGTTTCACCGCGAGGCGTTAATTGCGCTAATCTTTTCCCGCGTTTTGATTTTCGATCTCGTTTCCGCGTCATTGTTTTTCCTCGCCGATTATTTCCGTTCACTGTTAACGCACACTCAGGCGTATCGCACCACGGGTACAATGTAATGTATACTGTTATTATAGACGTGTATGCACCACGTTTACCGCATAACGATAATCGTTTCCTTCGCTCGTATCGGCGAGCACGGCGATCACGAGAGAGATTATCCTTTCCCTTTCTTTGCCTTCGCGTTTATTACCGATTACGAAAATTTTAAAAATCCGCTTACCGTCGAGTTTGCGCGACGTTTAGTGATTTTTACGAATTCGTTAAAGTATATCGAAACAAGACGTATTTGTTGAGCGCACGCATCATAATATTTGCTCGTGATCTGCTCGCGACTGCGGCCAGTACAATATTGAATCAATCATATTTTCCGTGTCGAAATGATACAGATTAAAGAGTGAAATGTTTAGCCGACGCGTGACAGTTGCTTGTTGCTTGCGTGTAAGAAAAAAAAAATAGTAATAAGTAATCCATACCACGCAAGTTGGGCAAGAAAAAGAAAAGGATTATATAGCTCCATGATAGTACTATCTGATTTACTGAGAGTACACTACGCAGTGTACACTTCTAAAACGTGATTGATATCCGAATATCGCCGCCAAAACGCGTTTGATTTTTATACAGCTTTTGAAATTCTAAAATTTCAAATTGTACGTTAGAAAAAAAAAAAAATGTTGCACTCGCACCCAAGATCGATTTGGCCTGAAAAGCCGTCGTCCGGACTACATCCGTAATTTAGATTCAAATGAACAATAGCGTGAGCTGCGTCGAACGGAGTTTCCCGAACTACGATGAACTACGATCACAGGCGTTCGGTGGATGACGTGTCTCACAAGATTACGTAGTATTAGGTACTTATAAAGAAAAAAAAGAAAGTTTTTTTTGCTTAGGCAATTGTGCGAGGAAATTTTTCTGTTTGGAAATATCACCTGTAACCAGAAGCGGAGATATCTTTGCAAGAGAGATTTTGATTATCATTAAAAAAAGAGTAGGTACACACACAATTTGCGTGTTTGAAAACTGTGGACAAATTCATATTGTGTAAATAATTATAATTGCGAGTCGAGATATACTAGCGAATCGATCATAACAGAAATCGATTGACATCACGTACATATGTATAATGAAATATTCAATCACCTAACGCGTTATTCGCGACTATCGTGTTATCCTTCTGCGTGAAATTAGCGTTTCCAAACATATTAGGTACGTCCGTATAGGTATAAATGTATCCGGAACGAAACATTTGAAAAAAAAATTGTTTACTTTGTTTCAAACACCTAATTCGTACTTGTTTATTTTATAAAAAAAAAAAAAAAAAAAAACCAGTTGATATTAATCCTATATTTTTTCAGTATATTATCATTGGACATTTCATTTTCCATTTAGCATTTCAATTATTATTATAACAATATTTTTTTTTATTACGTATAGTGTGGATTTTCAAGGTCTAATTTCATCGGATCTTTCGAATTATACACGTGCGTGAATTTCTCGTCGTTAATAAAAACAATGTACGTTTAATAATCGTACGTTATTATTTACATTTGCGCTCTGCACAGGTTTCTAAGTAAGTAGAGCTGAAACTGTGTTCTTATATACCACACACCACCCCCTCAGCTATGAGGGGGTGGTGTGTGGGATGACCTGCAAATAACTTTGTTATATACTTTATGTTTCCTAAAATAAATTATGTATCCTCTTCAATGAACTTCGGGACAACTGAATTAATGATGAAAATTATTAATTCATATATTAATAAAAACAAACACAGAGTCTTATATCGTCTATTCTTTTTTTACTCGTAGGTATCAAACAAGCGGGCAACATAAAAATATATAAATGATTTTATTCGTGGCAACTGACAAACACCCATGTTTATATCCATTCCAACAACATCACGTCATCACCCCTAAATTGTTATATAGTGTAGCTCAAGCCTATCTCGTTATAAGGTGTGGGCGCTACTGCTAATTTAATAACATTCGAAGACGGATCGCGATCGTTGAGATGAGTCACCACCGTACGGACGCCAAATTATAAAAGTAAACAGCAAAATGTGTAGTTTTTATTGTAGTATACAATAATATAATATTCTGCCCTCGTATCGTGAAAAAAAACTCGATAAGAACATTCTATCGCAACGCACTGTAGTGTTAATTTTATTAATTAATTACAATCAGCACCCAGGTAGTGCCGATATGAATTATTGACAAAAGGCGCCTGTGTTTTATACTTTCAGAACACGATTTCAATTATAATATTACTATAACTAAGAACCAACGATGATGTATGATATTTCAATTGTATTTAGTATGGTTGAAAGCATATAGTTCAGAATTTATCAGTGACCCGAACTTATATTTCTGTGGTGTGAGGACAGAATATGTACCTAGTTTTTAACGATTTTCACATTATCATACCTAGTTGATTTGGTTCATGCAAAAAGGGTCCTTGTCACTTTAATTTCATTTTGAAAAAATTAAGTAAAACTTTCTGGCCCTTTTTCGCATTAATCGAAAAATCAACATGCCATTTTCCAGTACGGTAAATGTCTGGTTAAGGTCTTTTCTTGCGTAAAACGTTGTGTACTCCCCCAAACATTGAAAATCCGCGGTTGACTTATCTTTATTGTTACTTAAAAACTTTTTGAAAACCAATTTATGTATTACGGCCTAATATTTTAAATCATAGGTACGAAGTCATTGATTATAATCCTAAAATAAGTTGACCATATACACAAAGAAAAAAAAAAAACAGTACACTTTTTTGCAATAAGTAAAAAAAAATTTATTGATTGTCAAAACATGAAACTTGTATAAATAATGTTTAATAAATGTTAAAAATATTTATAATGTTGTTCAATTTTTATACAGTAAAACTACTTGTTATATTTCAAAAAAATCATACATAAATAGACGCGTTTGTTAATTATACATTTATTTACATTTTTTATTCTGATGTTGATTGGAGTCTCTTCTTATTTCCAAAGTCATATTTTTTTTATGAATTTATTAAATCTAATAGCTTGTTTTGTTTTAGGAGAAAATTATAAAATTCATTACAAGAATAATTTTTAACAATAGTTATATCTAGACCTTAAAGAATAAATGCATTTCTTTAAAAGTTGTATTTTTTTATTCCATTCTAAACCTTTAAACTTGTTTTTACAAAAGTTCAAAAAATTTACGAACGACTTATGCATTAATATCATAGATTTGACGAATTTAGACAAAACAATTACTTTGAACTCTGTGTAATGTCGTTGTAATTTTAAATTTGTTAACTTCCCTGTCGTTACTCATCACAGTGTACAAATTCGTAAGCTTTGTCAAATGTTTTAAACGATTATTTTTGAATTAGTTGGAAAATAACAATCAACCAAATAAAATTAAATTAAGTAATTCAAGTACATGTTGTCGTATGGTTAAATTTGTGGAAAAAACAGGTGTCTGTCGTTTTAAAAATATGTCTAATTAAGGAAACCATCGATTTTTTTTCCTCCGCCTATCACACGAAAACTATAAGAATCATTAAAACCGAATGATTTATTGATGCGATACGAATTCTAAAAACTGATTTGAATTTTTTACAACGTCTACTATATTTGGATTATCTTTTCCACATTTTTTCGCTTTTATCCAAAGTTTTCTACAAAATTAAAAATCTGATCGAAAATGTGGGAAAATCCATGTTCTAAGATGGACGTCATGTGGTACGAATTTCATATTGTAACGAATTCAAATTAGTTTTCAGAATTATTCTTAGTGCATCAATCGGTACGTTCAAAAACCGTCTTAGTTCCTATATTTTTTATGTGATGAACGCAAAGAGACTATTAAGACACCCAACTTTCATCCATTTTAGAATTCAAAGTCACGTCTTGCATGTGTTAGTGGGTGTGCATACACATAAGAATCCACGGCGGCAAAGGTTGCGAAATTTGTATCAAACACGTACCTATATTGTATAAATTTGGCACTCGTGTACAATTTATTTTCGAAGTACATATATAGTATACGAATGTCGAATACGAAATTGTATAAAACATACATATTACAAGAACAAAATAATATAACGACCTCAACACAGACATTGACTAAAATATGTCGAGTAAACAACAGAAAACTTCTTTTTAAATCGGAACCCGATATCGAATCCTACAACAAACATTTTCTACCAACACGTAGTTTTTGAATTTTGGATTAGGTTTTTGAGTTTAAGCTCTTAAGCTTTTAGGTATTACCACATATTACTATTGGGTGTTCATACAAACATGTTAAGAATACTTTTTACTTGTGTTCCAAATACGTATTTAAATGTTATACAGATATTGTATTCAATTTAATAAAAAGTATTTGAATAAAAATAAAAATGATTTTATAAAGTATTACCTAAGATGTATGACCACATTTGATAACTACTCGTATATGATTGATACTCATCACTCGACAACGTTAAGTCGAAAAATGAAACGAATTTTACTCCAAAACATCCATATTAATTTTAAGTGTGACAGATAACTTAAAATCTAAATATATTTTGAAGTTTGGAATACAAATACTAGATTAAAATAAGTGTTTCAAAAGTATTTGAAATACTTAAGGCTATTTGTATTCCGAAAGCATTCAAATCACCAAAAAAAGTATTC
Source organism: Hormaphis cornu (assembly GCA_017140985.1). Taxonomy (NCBI): domain Eukaryota; kingdom Metazoa; phylum Arthropoda; class Insecta; order Hemiptera; family Hormaphididae; genus Hormaphis; species Hormaphis cornu. The sequence continues at coordinate 4,887,557 of CM029357.1, forward strand.
GATTATTTGTATTTGAATACGTAACATGTTTTGGTATCTACTGACAACTAGTTTACCAAATTTTTGAATTTCCCAAAGGTTTTGCTTATTAATTAAATTGTTTGAAGTTTTCTACTTAATAATGTAAGTTCCTGCACATGCAAACAGAGGAGAGGAGTGGTCTATTTACTTTATTTTTTGCCTCATTTCCTAGCCAGTGTTTTAATTCTTGAGTGACCTGTTCCACGTCTATTTTTAAGGGGCAAAACGTAGGCAATTTCCACTATATCAAATGCATTTAAATAGACAAAATTGACTTTGCAAAAAAGAAATTCTCTCACCTCGTAGAATCAATGTAACTGAATTATTTTTTTTTTTTTCTCTGAAATGAAGAATACTTCCTTCAGGGCGCAATAGACTTTCATTGCTAAAAATCACTGAAAGAAAAATCGAGTTGATTTATTTTACTCAAATCTTTTCGAAGATAATTTTAATTAATTATCTACATAATAATGACTTAGTTTTTGCCATTAATAATAACCTCTCTGTTAGCCGTGCATGTTCTTTTTTTCAATTTCAATAATTTTTTAGCCACCTGACAATACTTAATAATCACGTTTTTATAGATTTAAAACAACCGTTATTAATTGTTAATACACTTTATGCAATTCAAAAATGTAGTCCCAATTCAACTATATATTCGGTTATAATTATAAAACACATTTTTTTGTAAGCACGACAATCATAAGTTTTTTTTTTTTTAAATTATACACAAATTAATAATCATTATGGCGTACTGCACTCTACACAGTACGCAGGTAAGCACTAAGGAAATGTTAGGGAGTTGTCAGAAAAGAAAAGAGTGAAGAAATCAAAAAATTACTTATACCCAGTCCAAAAGAAATTATTTGGACACATCAAGTTTCAAAAAAAAAAAGGGGGGGAGTAAATTTGGAAGTCGAATGAGAAGTCGCTTTGCACGTAGCGATTACGCTTTTGAGTGGGCCACTTCTTCAGGTAGGCTGATGTTTGGGAGTTGTGGTTCAAACTTATTATTTAATATCTAAAAGCAATGATAAATTGCATTGCATTAAAAAAAAAAACGATTCTGAGCGAGCTCATTTATCTAGTATACGTCCTGGTAAAAACCAAATTTAACAAAAAAATATCAATTATATTAAACTACCTATACTACCTGAAATACGAATTTTCTTGGTGAATGTTACGCTATAAACAACTTCTCACCGACCTAAAATTTACTCCATTTCTTTTCTTCCTTCCTTCCTTTCTTTCTTTTTACCATGCATTACTTCTTTTTTCAGTCTTCAATCCTTAGATTGGTTTGCTGTAGTTCTCCATGCGTCCCTATCGTTACTCAATTCCTTTAATTCCTTATAACTATTCTTCCTCATGTCAATTATGATTTGCTTCATGTATTCCATCCTTGGTCTTCCTCTTCCTATGTGGCCTTCAAAGTCGCCATATGCATTACTACGTTATGTTATATAAGATACTGCATGAAAATATCGGACCAATACTATCCTTCCCATCGGTGTTTTTACTCTAAATATGTGTGTTATTGGAACAAAAACTCGCTAAATATGTAGAATTGCAAAAATTGTTTTGAATATTATCTAATTTAAATCAAACTTCTTAACTTTTTTGTGCTATAAAGCGAAATGATCAGAACGCTTCTTTCATTCAAAACACAAATAATCGAATTTGGTGATGTTCCAATTTTTGTCGTTCTTGGCCCATGACTCGGAAAATAATAAAACTATTGAAAAAAGCTTCAAACAAAATAAAATTTAAAGCTAAAATCCCAACTTTTTTGTAGTATACAACGTAACGATTAGAGCACTCCTTTTACACGAAAACGTCATTGAAAACTTGAAAATTTCAAACTTTTGAAGTAAAATTCTCGGCCTTTTTTTTTTTTGTTTTTAGAGTGAAACTTACTTAAAAAGTCAACAACATTTTTAAAAAAAAGCTTCAATCAAACTACAACCGGAGTCCATAAACTTTTTGTTACTGACTTTTAAAATCGGAGTATTCATTATATACGAAAAGTTGTAGACAAAAAAAAAAAAAAAAAAAACATCATTGTAAAAACAATACATTCCTCGTTCGTCGCTCAAAATCTAAAAATATATTTAATATCATTATTTACGTGTAACTGTTATAATGATCACGAGAGAATTAAAAATAACAACCACAATAATTTATTGACCTTGAGTTATAAAAGATTATTAATTTCGTTATAGGTTTGTGTGCGTTGCATTCGGAATGATTTACATCACGCAAGCCATAAAAAAAATCGTTCAAGTATTATAGATGTATAGACTCGCGTGAAATCCCCCGAGTTTTCTAAAGCTTAGAAATTTCAAACACAACCTATTAACTTCTTGTTTTGTTTTTTTGTTTTAACAAGGGATCTAATAGAAAATTTAACGATTTATTTTCGTGCACCACCGTCTAATTATTGTTTTGCATTAAAGTCGATCTGCACGAAAGGAAAGAAAATTACGACGTTATTATTCTTGTGAAATATATATTATAATATTTTATTACAGCTCTATAGGTTTGGGTAGTAATCGCGACGCATCCATTAAATTTCAAAAGATTTCTAAAAGCAGCAACGGATGTTCGTTACGAAGTGTTTGAAAGTCTTAATGTATCAAACCAACGGTGTTTATCAAAATGCGTTTTTTGTAGACCAATGCTATTTTTCGTGTGGTTCGATTCACAAATACATGTTATTTTCATATTTTAAAATTGAACATAAAAAAGTTTAGGTGGTAGTGTTGATACTATTTGGAAATTAAATTACTTCTGGAACGTGCATATAGAGTTTGCTTCACTACTCCCCCTTAAATGATTCAAGATGTCTAAAAACAAACTTAAAAAACATAATATGACCGGGTAAAAATTGTGACGTAGTTAATTGTATGAAAGAGGACGAAATAGAATATGAAACTTAATCGCGTGTAGCCCTAAATCGATAAAATGAAATATAAATTTACGTCGAATAAACACATCAGAAGTTAATATATGTATCTTGAATATTTATGAGAATTTTTGAGTAATCATGTGTTCACAGTAAAAAATCGGAACAAAAAAAAAAAAAAAAATGTTGAACTCTCAAGATACGATAATTGGACGACGGATGAAATTGTTCTGCAATTTTTTAAATTTGCGAAAACATAATAATTTTTAGGTTCTATTAAAATTTTTATTCGTTAAAATATAATATGTTGTATAGGCAGTATGGTTATTTTATTTTTGAACACGATGTTTTTTTATAGTTTTCAATAAAAATAACATTTACCTAACGTGTATTATACTAACGAATTTATCTGAGTATTTATTATAAAATGTATCTAGTAGATATTATATGCGATTCATCGTACTATAAAATGTGAGTTTCTGTATAAATTAGGTATAAAATCTAAAAATAATGTCGTAATATGGAATACTGGAAGTTGTTTATTTTACCTTGGACGATTGACTTAAAAAATAATTTTATAAAATATTTGAGGTACACAAGCGAGAAACTCAAACCACAACCTTGAGAGAAAATCTTAAAATTTCCACGAGCGTCACACGCGAAAATCTCTCGGATAAGTTAAAGTTTCTTTTTTCTTCCTTTTCATTTCATGCCTTTTTGATGAAAAGACTTATTCAAATGTAGGTACGGCTACTTGAGCACAACGCGCAAATTTTCGTGTACAAATATACCTACTCGAAAAAAAAAAAAAAGTGTTCTTTTCGCCGATCTCGCGCGCGTCCCCACTCATCTGCGCTTTCTTTTTTCAAGCATTCGCAGTATTTGTGCTGTTCAGCAATAATTATGAATTCATTTTTTTCCGCCACATCTTAGTTTCTGATTTTTGAGTTTTTCAAGAATACTTTAGAAGGTATAAGAGTTTTTTTACTCTAGAGCTGTGGCATCAACGGTGTGTACAGCTGTGCGACGTCATCATAAAGACAAGACGATCAAAATGAACGTTTGTTGGTTATTAAAATAATAATTCGGCTACAGCAGAGCATAAAAATTAATAACTGACCTCTGCAGTAAATTCGAGCTCCTTCATTTGTTGCGATCAAACATAATATTTACATAACATTTGACACTATAATACTGTGTAAAATATGTTACTTTAAAAAAATATACATTAAACTTAAATTTCAGGCCTTAACTCAAACTGTTGACTGAATCAGAGTGATTTTTGAAAAGGTAAACGCAAATTGTTATGAAAGATAATTGAACATCGATACTATTAAGATTAAATGACAGAAACTAAAATGAATTTTTTTTTTTTTTGCCCTGTATTTAACTATGTTGTGAGCACGATATTTTTCTTTTTATTAATTTTTTCGTTTCTTCTGTGTGTACCTGCAATAGCTAAAAAGTTGAAATACCAAAAACCGGTAGGCATAATAAGCTAAGCTTACAAACTCGTGTGTTTAAACTTTTGATTTATGTGCACACTTTAAACTTGAAAGTAATTAATTTTTCAGCTAAAAATTAAGTATCGTAACGCATGAATCGTAATTACTAACAGTCACGAATTCTCGTAGGTAATGTGTATGTTTTATGTTGATAAAAATAGTTTGAGGATAATTGGTATCTTCATAACGCATAATAATATTCACAAGACATATTTTACATTTTTTTGCCTACTACTATTTAAGTCTAACATACCTATTATTATCGCGTATTATCACTTATTTTATACAATATGTACGATTTGCTTCAACGGTTCAAATTATATAAAAACAAAATCAAAAATAATAACAACAACTATAAATGGTAATTTTTGTTTACTAAATATATTTTCTCGAATTATTTAAGTATGGCGTATTAAATTGTTCTGATTACTAAGGTATAATATGGAAGACAATAATATACGTGTACATGACTAACATTCTTGACGCTGGCAAGTAGAAACGATAATTATTATTCGTGTTAATTACTATTGTTGGTGTAAGTATAATACGAATAATGTATTATTATTAAAAATTTTTGATTTTAATTTGTTGTTTTATTTCGTTTTTCTTTGAATTTTGACTGCATATGACTGTATATATATTACAGTATTTCGATCGATTAAACGACTGATTGGGTAAACGGCAAGTAAATTTTATTTTCTGATTGCCAAGATAGTATAGATTTTAGATAAATATATGTAAAAAAAATATAACTTAAAATCCTTTAAAAACGTCTTACGTGCCTTGTGAGTTGTTGCGTGTTAAGTCTTGAAGTATCCGCCTGTGACTAGTATAGGAATGTTGACGTAATTATTTTCTGTCCGATTCCCGCGATTAAATTATATTTTTAAAAGTCGTCCTGCCGCCATTATTCAAGTGATCTAAACGTTGTTTTATTAAAAAATAATCATCGATTACAAGCTACATTACCTTATATAATTACTTAAACATATTTCAAGAAAAAAAAAAACTTTAATATGTCATGAAATATTAAAGTAAAAAAAAAAACTAATCGTCATAAAACAAAACATTTTCTGTGTTTTAGCTTTTTAATTTCAGTAATAGATCCATTATTTGATAACTTATTATACTTAGTTATTATTAGTTTAAAAAAAAATTTTTGTACTTAAGCTCTGTCTAATAACTGTTACTATGTATATTATGTGTTGTACGTATCAGTATGACGTAGTTCATAATACCTTGGTAAGAAAATAAAAACTCTCAGACTCGATTCTCAGTACCAAAAAAAAAAAAAAATTTACTTTTTTAACTGCTATCGTTATCGTTGCAGTCTTTAAGGTCATTTTCCGCGTAAAACTACCTTTTTTTTACGGCTGTTTCGCGTGCATCCTCATTCTCCACGTTTTTACCGTCGTTTCCTGGAACATGCTTTGTTTTTCATGCTAAAATGTTTTAACTATAATATTGTTTATGAGACTAATGCAAAATGTAGATACCTATACTTATTATTTCAAGTTTTTGCGATTACATCTTTAAATTGAAAACTAACTAACTAAAGACATCGAAATTGTTCGATCACGTAACTGATAGTAAATACACAAATTTATACGAATGTTTTAATGTTGTTACGACGAATTAATAAACAATTTTATTAATTTTCTGAAGTCGATCTGATATTCTTGTAGAATCTGTTTGCAACGCCTCTGCTCACTTCCGTGGTGGCCAGCGGTAGGCCGACTAGCGGAGAAACAGTTCCTATTTTATGTATAAAAAAAAAAACTTGTTCGTTTCTAGACAGGTAAATGCAGTTTACTGCGTGATTTTAATTTTTCTTACTTTTTGAGTTATTCCCAAAAAGTCGTAAAATAACATAAGATTGTCAAACACAATTTTCATTTTTAGTTACAAATTCTCATAAAAGTGTTTACTTACATTTTTCACGAATAAAGAAAACTTTTTTTTCTTTGGTAGGTCTGCTTGATCACAATATTTTTTTTTACTAGGTTTTTACTGTTTACGTTCAAAAATTACACTTAATGATGACAAACGTCATAACGTTCACAATCTGCAGAGTGCATAATAAAAAATAACAGTACCACGGTAAAGATACAGTAGCGACTACGCTTTGGGTGGGTTTCAAAGTTGTGGTTTATCCGTATTATTTAATATCTGAAAGCAACGATAAATTATTTTACATTCGAAAAAACGAATTTGAGCGAGCTAACAAGTCATGGGTGGAAATAAAAACGGTTGCGAATTACTTATAAATTATACTTGCGTAAAAAAAAAAAAACTTGTTAAAAATATCTAGATAAAACAACATATTATAATAATGTACTTCACGAAAAGTTCGCGAATTACTGCGTGGGGGAAAAAATAGTGTATTACCTAGCAAAAATTTTTCCAATTTTTTATAACGTATTAGGTATATTAATTTGGTATATAAAAGTTTGAAAACGACAAGGAATAATTTTATTTAACGTCAGTTTAATAGATATATCATATATTTGGCGACTTCACCATATTCGTCGTTTTCGGTACACAACTCAGAAAATAATAAAAATATCAAAAAATGCTTCAAATTAAATAAAACTCATTACTAACCTGAAAATTTCAAATGTTTTGCCGTAAAATTCTTGATTTTTGTTTTTTTGTTTTTACGGTAAAACACAAAAAGCAAGCGAAATTTCAAAAAAAAACTTCAACCAAAGTACCGCTGGAGTCCATTTTAGAAAAGTTACTGATAGCGCATGCGTTCTTCACTCGTAACTCGCACTACCAGATACGGAGTCCTCACAACGCATTTAGGTTGAAATAATAATTATTACTCTCTGTTACCCAATTTTTATGTTCCTGTGCGTGATACGTGGCGATGTATTATATATGATTAGGTGTTTAAATTTCGTATATTATAGCGTAATACACAACAATTTGTTTCGTAATGTGGCAGTAGCGTATTTGCTTGGAATGGTTTTCCGTTTCTGTCAAAAATATATACATAGTTATAATATAAGGGTGTGTACTATACCTGCCTACCTAAAACACTCGAAACAAATGAACTTGCGATTATACATATTTTTGTGCGACTATATATTTTTGTGCGAAGGACATATAATATTATAATGTTCACGTTGCGTAAGCAAAAAAGTTGTTTTCCGACACTTTGATCGCGTATAATCGCAATACGTAGTAATTATATACGTATACCTATGTATCGATTACATACCAATGTGGATGCTGAATAAAATCAATAAATACACACAACATACGCATAACATTGCATAGTAAATCCTTCTCTCTCTGTTTTTTTTTTTCTCAAGATATTATAGTACGTATCTTCAGCGCTTAAAGTGGAAAAAAAATGGCAAGGGATATACCAGACAATTTTCAATCGTTTTATGCAATCCTTGATGAAGTATTTGTTCACTATGGGGGTTCACATATGTGTCCTACGGTGTTTGCGTCCAACACTCTACTCAATATCGAGGACATCTTCGATCTTTTAGTTTAGCAGGTACCTCTTATAAGTTATGAATTACCTATGATAGATTTTCACCATAAACGATACGTTAATATTGAAGTTGTATTTTGGCTTCTGTTATTTACATTTTTTCACATCATTAAAATTAATCAGTGTGTGAGGTTGGAACAGTTTCGAAAATTGTTTAACTATGTTTTAATTTTTATAGCTTTGAAATGTTTAGATTGACAAATTATTTTTTTAACAAGACCTATGAATTTCATTTTAGAGTGTTAAGACTTAAATACAATTTGAAATGCATATAAACTTATGTTGTGTGGCAAAACGTTTTTGGAAATCGGATAACAAAACTTTGGGTTATAGAAGTTTTTTTGTCATTATGACGTGTTTTTGGTCACAACTGCTCTAAATGTCGTTAAAATAACAACATGTTTTCAGATAATTATTTTAGCAACAACTTCTGATACATTCTAAATTTAATTCATTGCTTTACCCTATTCACTACTATATCTAGTCTAATGTAAATAGTAAAATTATTTTTAAAAAAAATCTGGATTTTGAGAAGTATATATTTTGTTATTAGCAGAGATAAGTGGATCATTTTGGCTTAATTTTGGGCATTCTAGCGTTAATTCTCTAGAATCGATTAAAGGGGACGCTTTCCTATTGTGATCAGAGGTAATGAATCCTCCTGCGTCCCTCACTTTAACCCCTGCGTTCTCTTTATATGACCTTTATATAATGACCTTTTGCAATTTCCAAACTTTAAAAAGGTAGATACTTATCAAATACTAACACTTTTTACACTTTTATGGTAAGTATAGTATATGCAGTGCTAGACTTGAGGGGAACGCGGTGGAACCACTTAATTTTAGAAAATATTTTACCGTACCTTTTCAAATATACTGTCGTATCCCTTTTTTTATGTATAGGGATATCGGAACGTTTGTAACTCTATTCATACTCAGCAGCGTCTTCCTATTATTTTTCGTCAATTCGACCACTGATAATATATGTACAAAACAGTTAAAAGTTAAAACATATTTATTTAACGAATAATTAAATATTAATACGAGTATTATACGAGTTTTATGTAGATTGTAAAATACAATATTGTATATTAGAATTGTAAAATAATATTAAACTTGACATTATACATTAATATTAGTACACTGTGGTGGTAGGCTGTACGATATATTATTATATTCATGTGGTGTTGTGTATGTTTTTTTATTGGCATTAAAGTAAATGGTTGAAAAAGTTGAAAGTTTAGTTTATATTTACTTTCTTGATGTTTGCAGTGTATTTACTCCAAAGGTGCGGCGTTAACTATAGTTAAAAGTTAATTATTTTTTAAGTTTTCTACATAACTAATTAACTATTTTTGTTTTTAACTTATTTAGTTCAAAATGTTATCGCGCATTAACTCAACTTTTTATAGTTAATTGTCATACTGTTAAAAAGTTAAGGTTTTTTTTTAATTTAAAATTTGTATGATATATTTTTTTAACAATCTGGTAGCAAATCAACGTATTGGTTGTAAGAATGTAAAATTCTATAATTTATTCTGCAATTTAAGTAAAAATGAGTAATCTAAAAAAATATGCTAACCTATGGATGCAACCATTGATAATATACATTTAATTTCGTCGTTTACGGCACGTAAATCACAATATAATCAAAAAAACAAAAAAAAAAACCAATTTAAAATCAAATAAATATTAAAACCGAAATCCAAATTTTTATGTTTTTTTCAACGTTAAGATCGTAGAACTCCTTTTACCCGAAAAATGATTGCAAATGTGAAAAAGTCGAGCCATTCACCACAAAATATTCGAAAAATGTTTGGATTCCAGGCTATAAACTCATAAAATAATAAAAGTTTGAAATTAAGTACCATTTACGTCCACATTCCAAACTTTTTTGTGTTACAACATTTTGTGATTTTATTTACCTCTGCCCGCAATAGTGTCCACGGGAATAAAGAACAAAAAAAAAAAAAAAAATATCCATATAAACGGAAAACAATGCATTCTTCGCCGCACTCGGAATCTAAAACTAAAAAGTCTGTATATATAATTTAGTTTTTTCAAAATATTATACTGTGTATAAAGTCAGCTCACGAAAATAAACGCTGTATGTGACGTTTGAAATAAAGAATTAATACAAATAATATATAAATATAAATCGCACGTTTTTACAATGGTATTTTTTTTTCTGTTAACAACTTTAAATGTAGTAAAAGTGCTACGATTTTTTTTACGCCAGTACATTTTCTGAAAGGTCTTTGGAATCTGATAGTACTTTGAGGAGTCTCAAATTTTAGAGTTCAAAATTGAAAAAGTTACAATCAAGAAACTAAGGAGAAACATTAATTACGGCTAATGTGTTTATTTTACATATCGATTTAGTTTTTTGACCATAACATCCAAAATAATGATTAAAACGAGTTCAAACTTTTACGTAATATTCAAATAGATAAGGTATACAAGGTTGACAAAAGTTTCAGGCGATTTAAAAATTTTTTGAGCTAAGTATATAAGACTTTGAAATACTCGGAAAATTTACCTGGACTAGACAACTGAGCTGCTTGCTCAGAATCGTTTTTTTTAAGGCAATGAATTGCTTTCAGATATCGTTAAACAACACGTTTTAACCATAACTTCCAAACCAGTGACCCACCCAAAGCGTAGTGGCTTCTCCGTCAAACTACCCGCGCGACCTAGAGCGATCCCGGCTTGTTTTTTCAACTGTTTCAAAAAATTTAAAAAAAAAAAAAACGTCTAGGCAAAATTATATTCGTTTTTTTACTAATGTGTTATAACTTTTAAAACACAGTGTCCTTATATGTCAATACTTTATTCGAAAAAATAAAAAGTTATTCTTGATAAATGGGTACAATCCCCTCCCCTCCGTCCCCGTTTTAACCCGATTAATTTTCGCGAACGACGCAACCGATTTCAACTACAAATTATTTTGTGAATAATCTATGTAAATTGTTTTGAGTACTTAAAATTAAAATTTTATACAATTAGTAAGCAGATGTATGCTTTATTATGCATATACAACTGTATGCACACAAACTGGGTAACATAATACATAATAATTAAATTATGGCCCGTCCACATGTGCGTATTCATGGCATTCATTAATTATATTGATTCTAAACCCAATTTGAAGGGGGCGAGAGAGAGAGAAACATTAATACGTCCGTACCTCGTAGTGTAAAATGTGAGCAGTTCAGTCGACTGTGAATAGTTTTCAATAGAAATATTCGTCGAAGTTATTGTTATTTACTTGTTCGTCACGTACACTTTTCGGCGTTGTGTTTCTTTATAATACCACTGTATGTATAACCAGCTATATTATACAGTAGTTGTTTGTCATTTGCAGAACTGCACCGCCGTACCAGTTTTTTACTTAAAAAATCAATCGCTCGTTCGTGTCATACCGTTCAAAGAGCTGTTTTTTGTGTTTCCTTTGCTCTGATCGCACATAATATCATGCTTTCGCGTCGTGTAACGTGCTTTTGATATTTTAGAAACCTGCATAGATATTCAATCATCAATCATATACCGTATCGACGACGTTCATTTCCATTTGATCGGTTTTGGCTCATTTCAAGTGCATACCTGCATCGATCGCGGTTTTTCGATGTTCACGTTGTAGGACACACGACGTTCTGCAGGTCAATTTTAAACACAACACTTTTATTTGATCTTGTTAACTATGATTATTATGATACACTTTTGCTTACGATTATATACATTAGGCACTGACAATATTGCAATATTTATTATGTTGTTCCGCGCCGTGATCATTTTAAATGAACATTAAGTCGTGTTTAATGAAACTTGAGTCATAAACTCGGAACTCCTCTCGATATTTTACGTTTTTATTTCGTACTAAAATCCTATCAGTGTCCCCTCTTTTTCTTCCATCTGTGAGATTGGTATCTGTTTAGTCCAGTCATCAAAGGTTTTTCGCTGAGAATTTTTTCGGAAAAAAGACCGATGGACGTTCCTGGACGATATATTATAGCCGGTTAGATGACTGGACTACGCCAAGCAGAGGTGGTCACTAATTTAAAATCACAATATAGTTAAAATGAAAACTTAATTTATTATTACTAACTATTAATTGTATTTTCAACTACATAACTCATGTTTAGGTATCATTCTACTACAATTGATTTGTTTAGTGCCGCGTTGATCCCAACACGTTCTCTTGATCGGTATAAAAAGAGGATGTGAAAATCGAATAGCCATGCAGAACTTCATACAGCGGGTAAGTCACTAGGACTAGGATTAATTGAGTTTATGTCGTACATGTATTTTGATAAAAGTATGATATAAGTAGTCATTGAAATTTGCATTTGATCAAAGACAGTCGTAACAGTTTCAAACAAAAGTGCGATCATTTTAATTAAAAAAAATTGTTTGTAGAAATTGGTATTAAATTTGTATTTGTATACTATAACTCTACTGATTTCAAGTAATAATAGCTTTAAACAGTATTTAAAAAAAATAAACACACGCAATTTTTAAAAAATGTAGGTACACATACAAAATGTCTGTAAGAGCTAACTTTAGAACAAAATAATAAATTTTTTTTAACAAAAGGCAAAAAAGTTAATAATCATTTCTCACTTTTTTTGTTTTATAAATTTGATCTACTCATCTACATTTAGTTGAAAAAAATTTAATTTTGCGGGCTATTTGTAAACCTAGACAAACGTTTGACACACTCTAACTATCAATTATTGTTAGATATAAATTTAAATACATAATAACAAAAAATAGAGGAATGAAAAGAATTAAGTAAAAAAATCTGGAGAGAAAGGATGTAAAAAAAGAAGCAAAGAGATGTAGGAACGAGAGGAAGCACAGAAAAGGAGTAAATTTTAAGAAAGCCGTACGTTTCTAGGTAGCGTGTGTAGTTTGAGGCCGTATTCTTTTGTAAGGTAAAATTAGAAGTTATATACTTTATATTAAATTTGTGAAATTAGAAATTGCTTACGAGAGTAAATATTGTGATCAGGATTTAACATATTTACTCATACACAAGTTAAACAAACACGATATAGTATATTTTTTTATAAAAATTATGAAACATAAAAAAAAAATGAACTTATAAATTTTACCACGAATAAATCAAATTCTTAAAAGTTAAAAATGCTAATTAGATATATTCCTAGTCGTATTGTTTAAGAATTTCAATTATATTTTGAAATTGTAATGACCAAATTTTATTTAAAGCATAAATACCGAGTTCCGCTCAGAATCGTTATTTTCGCGAGCAGTCTCTAATTGCTTACACGTTTTATGTATGACTTTTGACTTGTGACAACAGTATGATAGTCATAACGATTATATTATTCTCTATTGCACGGAAAAATGTAAATAAATAAATTAATGTCAATTTAGTGTCAATTTAACTTTTCTAGAATTTGTTTGACTATACATGAATTCAATATGAACCACACTGCAGTACACCGGGTCATAACTTGTAGTATATATAGTGTACGTGTTTATAGTTTGTTTGGTTCTAAGATTGTTTGTCTCGTAGGTATATCTAACTAAAGAAATGAAATCTAAATTAACTTAGCTGAATTGATTAGAACATTTATAACGTTAATTCAGTTTAGGTGTATATTAGCTTATTAAGTTAAAATTAACTTAACTTTTAAACATTTTAACACGTTAATGCAAAGTCAGTTGGTTAAAACAAATCATCATTAAGAAACTATGAATTCACGAAAAAAAAAAAAAAAACTAACAAATTCCAATCAATTAATCATCTATTGAACTAATATTATTCCTATATACTTTTAAGTTATTGTACAACGAACAATAAAAATATAACAAACATTATGTTGGTATGAATAATAGTTTATTATTGACACGATGTAGGTTCTACCAACATTTGTGTGTATATAAGACATGTCTAACCTACTCATTTGTTTATTAATTATTAACAAATACAAAAATGTAAGTATTTTAAAATTATTTTTGTTAAAATGTATACATGAATTAGAGAAAATATTCAACATTGTCACAACTTAAAACTCTATAATTTGTAGTGAAAAAGATTATTTTTCTCTTATAATTTTACGTAAAATTCACCCAAAAAAATTTGCGTCTCTATAGGAAAATCGTGGAATGCAAATTTACTGCAACTATTCCGAAATTGATGCTTGTTCTCATACCCATAAAAACTAAGGGGTTTTTAAGGTGCAAAATGTAGGCAATTTCTATCACTTTAAATGCATTTAAATGGACAAAATTGACTGTGAAAAAAAACCTCTCACGCCTCGTAAAATGGTCTAATTTTGATAATTTTTTTTTCTTTACTGAAAAGAAGAAGACTTTTTACAGTCCACGTTGGACTTCAATTTTCGGTTTTATGCTTAAACCCCACAAAAAGTTTATTTAAAACTTATAAAAATGGCGTGATTTGAACTGTTATTATAGTTTAAAAATCTAAAATTTAAAAAGTCGAATTCCAATGCGAACTTTAAGAAGTCTTCTTCTGTTCAGTGAAAAATAAATATGATTGAAATCGGACCATTTTGTACAACGCGTGAGAATTTTTTTTTGTGAAGCACGTTTTTGTGGGAAGAGCAGGTCACGTTTGTAGGTCCCTTAAGTTAAGATTTCTTGCATTCATCACTGAATACCAGGTTGTCTTATCTGATTTTTCGCTATAAATCCGGTGATAATATTGTATACTATATATTTAACAGGGCTGAGACAAAATATATCAACACTGCACCTATATTTGTTTAAAAAAAAGTTGAGAACTTTTAATTTTAAATGTTCTTTTCACGTTAGAATTGCCAATTTATTCTTTAATAGGTACCTACTGCGTGTATACACCTCACAGACTGCAAATATTATAAAGGAGCTATTTTAAACAAGGCTGGGCAAGTTAACAACTTCTTTTTAACTCGTTAAGTTAAGTTATATGACAAAACAAAAGTTAAATTAAGTTAATTGTTAATTTTTTTCATTTTTAAATGTATTAAATTAAAAGTTAACTTACAAAAAAAAATTAACTCAACTCAAAATAAAGTTAACAGTTCATGTTTTTAATTCACATAGTTTTGTACCTAGTATATCATTTCCTTTGCTTTAAAAATTGTTTTTGTATTTTCTTTTGAAATTGTCTTCTAATACTTTTAATTAAAAAAAATTTATTTTTTACAGATTAACTTTTTAGTTAATACGTCAAATTAAAAAAGAATTAACTTCTTAAGTCAAAAATCGACAGAAAAAATTAGTTGACATGATAAACGAAACATTTAATATGAGTGGAAATGTTTAGTAAAAATGGTCACGAGTCATGAGGCACGAGAATGTATAAGTAGGTAGTAGTGAATTACTGTGATTTTATAATAAATATGTATGTATTTTATTATAAAGATTATATTATAAATCGCAATTTTATTTTGGTTTTTAGCAATTGTAGTCGAAACATCCTACTGAACGCAATAAAATAGGATATTCACCCCACCAATAATAAAACTACATACGTTTATACCAGTCAACCCATTTTAAATCCAAACTAGATTTTTTTAATAGAGTGAGTAGGTTGGTGACTAGGTGTGAATTAGTTTGTTATACTTTTAAGGAGACGTATAATATTTTTGCGAATTATGATTGAGTTAAGACTGGAGACCGGATATTTACCTATGCGCCAAAAAAGCTAAGAATAAGATGTTTTATGCTCTAATTTTTGGTCAAAATATTCTTTAAAAAAAAATATGCTAAGTATTTCTTAAAAATAAAAACAAAATTGTGACTTAAACAACTCACAATATTGTGAATTAATCAAAATATATTAATCTCACACATTTTATTTTATTAAAGCGCATAAGCACTACCATAGATTTAAATAATTAAAACCGTTTTAAATAGAGAACAATGTAGTTTAGAATTCTGTGTTGTCCGTGGGCAACCGTTACCTTGAAAACGGGGTTTAAAATTATTTTTATTTATAATATTATTGATTTAGATTTTTTTGATCATAACATCCAAAATAAAGATTGGACCATGGTGAAACTTTTCCATAATAATAAAATAGGAAAGATACAGATAAAAGATTTGATAAAAGTTTTATTGCTAAATTTGTTATTCCCAAGACGTATACTAGATAACTGAGCTCACTCAGAATCGTATTTTTGAAGGCAATGGATTTATTGTTGCTTTGAGATATAAAATAATGAGTTTAATCCACTTCTAAACTAGTGACTCACCCAAAGCGTGGTCGCTACTCCATCAAACTACCTACGCGACCTAGACTGATCCCGGCTTTTTGTTATTTTCATTCTTTGTTATGGCTATCGTTCTCCAAAATGATTGATACATTATTGGAAAGAATGAAGTTATAATAATTTAAGATTAATAATGTTATAACAATTTCAAACAATTTAGATTATTTTTTAGTTAAATATAGAACTTAAAAATTGTAATTAATGATTTATTTTTATTTTCAAATTTAACATAAAGTCAGTGCTATACTAAAATTTATTTTAACATGATGTAAAATATAACAATATTCATTATACTATATTATCACACATAAGTATGAAAAAATTATTTTTATTCTTAAAATTAGATTATACAAAAATACATTTATGTAAGAATTAACAGATTAAATCACATATTTTAGTCTAAGACGAAACCAGCCTAGCATTTTTATAATTACTTTTGAACCACTCAACGCTGTCAGCCAAAGCTGTTTCTAAATTTGTAAATTTAAAATTTGGTAAAAATTGTCGAAGTTTGTTATTACTGGCAGTTTTTTTTATTTGACCATCTGCAGCACTAGTATCAAATTCTAAAACTCCTTGGAAGTTAAAAGCTTTTGCAATCATTTCAGCTAGTTGTCGAATTGTTACTTCATCCTTTTCATCAACTGAAAATTTGGAAAAAATAACTTATGTAAGTGGTTTAAACATATCTACAGTTCTTTTCAATTACCTGATAGAATTATGGGCTCTATGTCATTATAATGTCTTAAAGCCCAAATAAAAAGTTTGGCAAGGTCTAGTGAGTAGATAAACTGTCGTAGAGGTTTTCCAGATCCAAGTACCACAAATTTATTTTCTCCTAAAAGTTAATTCATGTACATTGAATAATTAAAAGAACCAAAAATGATAATAATGTGTGTACATTTGTTTTCACCAACCATTTTCTACTGCAATGTGAAGTCGATGAATAAGAGCTGGTACAACATGAGCATTTATTAAATCGAAATTGTCATAGGGTCCAAAAACATTACAAGGTACAACTGATGTAAATATGACTCCATGTTTTTGATGATATGCTCTATTAGTAATGTCTAATAGACGTTTGGCATAACTGTAACCATAATTTGATGAATGAGGAGGTCCATTATGAATCTAAAACAAGTACAAGTTAGCTGTAAGAAATTTAAAAATCAAGGCATATGAAAACAGTTGTTGATAAAGTGTTAATTTCAAGATACATTTTATACTATTGTATAATATTTGACAAATATGAAGAGTAATGTTGTTACTATGCTCTGTCCAGTGAGAGAACGCAATTGGCTCTTGCAAACAAATGAGCCGCCGTCTTCGTTACAGGGCCTTATGAGATGGCGTTGGAGGGGCAGCCGCCAGCGTTGAGGGGATGCGCGGAAATGAACAAGTTTTGGTCAACGCCCAACTGTTTTCTCTCACTGGGCAGAGTATAGAAGTAATCATAAAATATTGTGACCTACTCAAAATTGAAAACTAGATGTTTAGGAAATACAGAAATGTTTAACATAAAAAGTTTTCAGTTGAAGCGTATCTTAAACTATCATTTATGTTGACAGCCGTACTACTGAGTACACACATAGTTATATGTTGAATGTTTAAAACCCAGTTATCTTACAATTAAACGACTTAAATTATTTGTTTACAAACTATACTTGAATCCATACAGAATTTATTTATTTACAATAACATCATTAAATAATAGCTAATAAATAAACTATAAGCATTTCTGCTAAAAAATAATATAAATACAATATTTACTACTTTTTAAATGTTTATCTTGAATGCGCACCGAACATAAATAACTAAAGTTTTTCTAAATAAAATAAAACTCTGAAATCTTTGTTCGTATGAAAATTAACATAAATTGTAACCAATAATAATAAAACAGATAATCACTTAAAAGCTTTTATTTACTTATTTTACTTTTCTTTTTTCACTAGATACTGCATGAAATAGATTTATTTCACTTAAAATATTAAACCAACTTAATGTTTAGGAAACCAATTTTTTACATTGTATATATTATACGGTTCTGTCACACATTTTTGTTACTAATAATTATCCAACTATTTTTTGTAAATTTTAGTTACACATTAAACAAAAAAATAATTTTTTTAATAAGTTTTTCACAAACTAAAAAAATTAATAAAATGTTTGTTGAATTTTTCATTCATACAGTAATAATAACTTTTTTGTGATTATTGATTCTTTTAAAGAGCTAACTTTATGTTAAAATCCCAGTATTTTATTGAGGTGTGTGTTTATATTTAAAACGTTTGATTGATCTTCTCCTCTGTCTTCCAGCCAACTATTTCGAACCATCTCCTATACCTCCAATTGACTTGATTTTTAACATCCCCAACACACACCAACAGCCTTCATATCATTCTCAATAGTTTTTATCTATCAGGTTTTTTTCCTTTTACATTCATTTTCATAATATACACTTTTACTACTTCAGTGTTTTCTCTCCTCATCAAATTATTCAAAAATATTATTAAATTACATTTAAGATATCAAACATTTACACTGAATACATTAATTTACCATAAACATAACCAATAAGAAAACAAATAATGATAGTAACAAAAGTAATAACAATACCATGGATTCGTCAATAGGATATTCAGTTTTGTCTGGAAATATACACGTGGAAAGACACGATACTACTTTTTTCACGTTGAACTGAAGGCTAGTTTCTAATATGTTGTCATTTATGTGCATATTTTTGCGCTAAAAAAACCATGTAAAATTATTGATTAGGTACTTGGCTATAATAATAATTACATAAAAATTTAAAAACATTGCATATTGCATTAAATAAACAAAAGTTTGCTACAAAGTACTTAAGCAGTGGCATGCATATATGCTATAGGAACATGGGGTTGCTTAAGCCCCTACAAATCAGTTAAGACTAGTATCTCTTCCTAAATCCTACAAAAACTCTTGAAAATCAACGGATAATTTTATTAATATAAGATTACTAACTTTTTTTGGAAAAATACTCTTCAAATATGAGACTTGTGATGAGCAGCAGAAAAGAACAAAACTGTACTACTTCAAGTCATACGTCGAACAATCTTTATTTTAACGCCCTTTGACAATTCATATAGAGTGAGACTTATTTAACATATAAAATTGATATTTAGTAAGAACACAACGCTCAACTGTGCAACATCAAACTGTTCAAAAGTAGAGAAAATTAAATATGACCAAAAACTACCGGTTTTGAACAACCACTCTGAATTTAATATTTATCCGGAAACAGGAGCACACAACAAATTGAAAAATTGTAAAGAATTGTAAAATCCCAAGGAAAATATTTAAAAAAAAAAAAAATAGAGCATCTTCTTTACTAGATTGGCCATTCAAAAAAGAGTGGTGGAAGTCCTGTCATCAAGATCCAAAAATCATCTTCAAAAACTATTTGGCCGACATATAATATATAAGACAATATTACTGAAACTGATTGAATTACAATATATTATTTATAACAATTGACAACATCCGAGTAGACAAAAAGAAACATTGTTACAGTTAATATAAAGGATAATTAAGTAAATTTATTTATACAAAAATATTCTCGACATCAATTTGCTGTACATAGGTCACATATTGAAAAATAAACTAATAAGTAAGTTGCGTATTAGCCCATAATTTGTAGGTCGCGTATTAGATTGTTATCCATTGAAGACTAAACAATAGTGATTTAGGTATCACTTATTTAGGTTAATATTTACCAAAAAATCTAAATTGTTGTTCATATTGTGAAATAATCCACCAACCATAGCTGCCAAATGAATTACATGGGTCGGTTTGTATTTTTCGAATAAATTTTTTGTAGCTTGCAAATCGCTGAAAATATTTGAATCAAAATTAAAAGACACACACACACAATAAGTTTTTAGTTTTAACTGCTGCTATATTTACTTGAGATCTGCTTCTTTTGAATTAGTAAATATCCAGCGCTCGTCGGGCAAGGCTTCGTTTTGGGTCTCGACGACCGTCCTGATGGCACTGCCAACCAGACCCGATCCACCGGTGACTAGTATCACTTTAGCCATACTAAATATTGAAAATAAACAAACCGATAGATTGGAGTTGTTAAAATAATCGGTGGCGCACACTAAAATTTTAACAGGTATGTAAATCATGACACTTCCACTTTTTGATGATGAACCAAAGTTATCCGCATTTAGCGATTACTGCTCTAGAACCCCATTGTGTGCGCCACGTCAACTAAGTTACACGCGCTTAATTCTGAGTTACCTATTACGAAGCGAAATAATGAATATTACTTGTTGGTCGTATGGAAACTATAGGTGACGATTCGTTTACACGGTAATGTCAACTAAGAAAGCAAAACATCCAAAAACCACAACATGATAATTTGCTGATTTTAGTCGTAACACGTTTTAAGCAGCATGCGAAGTGAAAAGAATTGAGAATAGAAACATCTGCTTGATAGCGAATTGCAATTGAATATTAAAAAAATAGCTTTAACATTGACGAACGGCGATTAAAACGTATAATAAACAATAACATGAAAATTCACGTTGTCCGCGTATGAACCACAATAAGAATTGTATAGTGAACGTTGGTTATCAACATATTTTGATAAGCGATAACATTCGAGTTTTATCGACACCACTTTAAGATAAAACAAGAGTCTTATCTTCGTAATTGCGTTTTGTTCTGTTTTTTTTTTTAATTTTTTCGGTTTAACTTTTTTTTAAACTGATAATTTTGAAAAAAAGCACGTTGTATACCGCGCATTATATTATATAAGTTGGGCTGTTAGAAAATATTCCATGGTCTTTTTTCCCGTACGCTGTATTATACTTATTTATTTATTTATACAACGCGAAATGTTGTGATTTTCGACACGTTTTTGAAGCATAAATTTAAAACTTGATGAATTCAAAATTTCCGAGCCTAAACTGACTAATTTTTTTACACAATAGTTTTCACCTTTGATAATGTAAAAATTTCCAGTAATTGAATAAATTTTTGGAAACTGTTGGTTTTCATTTATTGATCATTTTATATATTATGAAAAAAAAAAAAAAATGTATAATATATTTCGAATAACGCTTCGAATAAAGACGTAAACTATCGGCCAATAATAATTGATCTTTGGACTGTTTTTTTGAAATGCTCAAAGCGATAGTTTTTTTATTTTTAATTTGCCTTTACAAGAGAAAAATTTGGCTCAACAATCGAAATTTCTTACATCTAAACAAAATAAAATAAACAATATGGGTACAATATTAACAACGAGTTATATATAAGAGAAGAAAAAAAAAAAAAGCGATAGTTAATATCCAACTAACCAATTTAAAACGTATTCTTTATGTGCCATTTATTTGGGCCTTCTATAACTATAATATAGATATTGCAAACAAGAGCTTCCAATATTATAATATACTTATTACACTGTTAGCAATTGTTATTGGCACAATATTATAGATCGTATTAAAGTTAAAACAATGATGCCAATAATAGGCAAATGGTTATTAATAATTTTCATATTATCCGTGGTTATAACGACGGTATATATACGGCCGGTAATCAAAACACACAAGGTTAATAACAAAACTAGGAAAATTTCTAAATTATTTAATACTTATTGCGTCCGCTTGACACTAATCAGATTGAAATTACTCGTGTGAATTTGTACTCTGTATTTTTTACGCTCCGAGGCTGGAAAAATAAGTGATCATTTTTAACTCAGGTGAGTCAATTAAATTGTTTCAATCAAGTAATTAAGAATAAAAGTAGGTAAGTAAATTTTATGTTTATCAGTTAAGTCGAACTATACGAATTAACCAAAGTAAATTCAATGTAATTTGGTTGTAATATGGAAATCTCACAAAATGTTTAAAATGTGATACGTGATAACTCATAAGTAGCCACCGCGAACAAAAATTATTCATTATAGTTCTATGTAGTTTTTGGCACGCATCAACAACTACAATATGTAAATATAAAATATCCACAAATCCACGTAACCACTGACCTAATATAATATAAGTATTTTCACGGAACATGTTTTGAACAATATGTGTTTTTAGGTTCTTCTGGACAGGACGTATCCCGCTATTATCCCGTTGGTTCTATATGTATGAGTTCTGACACGTGTGCCATGTATGATGACGCCGGTTAATTTTCATCTATGCAATGAGAGAAAAAAGAAAAAAAAAAGACTGCAAGACAATTTTATAAAGTTTATTAAGAAGACGAGTTATACCGAAACAATTATTATGTTATTCTGTGTGATACATGCTTAATGGTCTTATATGAATGCTTCTTAGGGGTGTGTGGGAAACCGCGGGTTTCTGAGGGATATTAAAATGCCAGGGACGCCACTTTTCTAAAAGTAGCTAAAGTACATCTACCATTTTTTTTCCCCAAGTCAAGCGCTGGGCCGGACGTGACGAATGTATAATATACGGATTTTTGTTTTACTTCCCGCGCCGTTTGGCCGAGTTCTCCTAGAGAAAATTTACGCAGTTTTGCGATTTTTCACCCAATCATCGTCGGATCACAGATTCCTGTATTGCACGAAGTTTTGCACTGTTAATAATTATAATATAATATCATGTTATTAGCTATATTTAGTAGTATTGACGAGTAGACAGAAAGATTAAGCTATACAAATTCCGAAATTTTTTCCAACGAAAATATTAAAATAACAAATAAATAAATAAAATATAAATAATCATAATTTAATTTAGTTAGAAATTTATTCTAAACGACCGTGCTGTTGGAAAATTGAAAACAAAAATTGAACAATTTTATGATGGAAGTTACTTATAAACGAAAATAATTGACTGGAAAGAAAATTTTCAGAAAAATATTTCGTTCGATTTATTTTAAATATGAAAATAGAAAAGTATTTTAAAAGAAACTTTTGTGTGTAATTAAATTTAAGAGAAAATAATTGCTATAACTAAAATAATTTCCAAAAACGTGTACAAAAGTTTCAAATTAATATCGAGAAACACGAATAAAAACAGTGTAACAAGATAGCACGACGCAATATCTCGCTCGAACAACAATACGAGAATTATTTTATAGTGGGCAAGGTGAAAAATGAGCCGCTATCGTTACGCTCCAATTTACAGTGCTGTTTATCATATTTTGGAGACCAAAATTTCTTTTCATACAGGGCCTGGACCACGGCTTTAGATATTACGGTTGCACAACGACGTACGATAAGACGTCCTCCGTTGAGTCTTCAGGACCAACATCACCGAAAACCCACGTCACCGCAGCGCTGTCCACATTATAGAAAACTATATTACGATAATATCACAGTTCGGATAATAAATGATCTGCCGTAGGGGCGCTAGTAAAAACTGATATCGTCGGAGAACTTTTTTGTTCCACCGTCTCGTCGACCACTTTTTCGGTCCTGAAAGAAACTTACCCCGGTAGAGCCTTTGTTGCCTTTTTTAGGCACACTAAATTTACTTGTTGCCCCAGGGCCCCCAAGGCTCTAGCTACGGCTCTGACGACGGCCGTATTTACCAACAGGCGCGACCACATAACGGAAAAAAAATTCCAAAATTGTTTCATACCTATTGATCATATAATTAATGGTATTTATAATCAATGCTATTAGCTCAGATTAATTTGCTGTTAATGATGTTCATTAATTCGTTTTCTAACGTACAACACTAATTTGTAATAACAAACATTACACGTCCTAGTCATGATTTAAAATCTTAAATTGTGATTCAAACATATCACAATTTTCTTCATCCATCTTCTTCTTTGCCCCAACTATTTGGGGTCGGCCACCCTTGTACTGTTCCTCCACTTTTTGTGATCGTTTACATCCCCCACACACATTAACAACCTTCGTATCACTTTCAATCGTTTCCATCCATTTCTTCATAAAAAAATTCCTATTTTAAGGGTGTTCAGGAACACCACCCTTCTCGACGATTGCACCAAACGTAAAAATTATATACTTCAATTACAGTGTTGTCGGTAACAATAGACAACTCAAAAAATATTTTTATAACAATTACAATGTTCAGTAAAGATTGAATTTTTACTTTCAATAATTTGATCCACGTGACTTACAATTGGGGTGACAAAATTTATGAAGTACGGACAAATCAAATCAAGTACCTAAAATACATAAACGGTACAATTCGTTCTTAAATTTATTTAATTACATTATATTTGCGATAAAGACGTCGGAATCGCGACAAGAACAACAAAAAACATTGTGTTCTTATCATCGCTGTCATAATTTACAAATCCATCAAAAAAGTGTTGTTTACAATAAGTGTCTGATTTAATCTGTTCTGTACTGTTGCATCTGTTGCGTTCCACAATATTTTGTTGTACAGGTTAGACATTTCAGAAAACAGTGCGAGTATCCCTGATGAAAACACATTGCGCGCGACGATTGGAAATGATCACTTCGGTCTCGCCGTCGTAGTGGGTGTGTAAAGTTAAAAACAGGCGTATCAATTGTTTGGAAACACAAGATAACGTGTTTAACCGTTATAATTAATATTGTCGCTGCGATGAGTAGCTTGGTACGACCTTTATGTGCCATAAATCATAACGGTTTCATAAATAAAATACAATATAATTAATGCAAACGACGAATAATATTGTTTATCAATTGGCCATTGAAATGTTCGGTATTCCTCAATTTATTCCTGGGAGACAATAACTATTATAACATATTATAATACGTAGATAGATACTAGGTGGGCATTTTTGTTTTATTTATATTTTCGGGAAATAATTAATTCTTATAGTAATATGATAGTTGATAAGTATGTGTTAGAAACGAGAAAAACAACGATTTCAAATATGTATACACACGATATGACATCAAAATTGAAAATATACATCAATATGTAATAAAATCAACTTAACTGAGTCTTGATTAAATGTAACTCGTTAGTTAAAAGTTAACGTAACCAAAAATAAGTAAAGTTAACAAAAATCAAGTATGAAAAGTTAAAAGTTAAAATTAACCTAACTTTTAACTTGTTTACTCGTTTATGCCCATCGTTGGATGTTTGCATTCGATTGTAAGAGACAAGTAATATTTTCTTAATAATTATTTCGATTCTTTGCACAGGTACCATAATATGCAGATATTCGAAGAACCAAAACATTTATCAGTAGACTCCTATACGCTCGAATGCTTATAATATATATATATATATTGGTACCTACTATGATCAGTAGAAGGTTATTAAATCTGTATTAAATCAATCGTACAGTAGCGATCAATAATTGGAAAAAGTTACGATTCCGAGAGACCTTAGGTATAAATAGCAGGGCTTCACCTATCCCCGAACCCGTAACACCCTTAAAAACTTCAACACCCTAAATCCCTATAACCCGAACGATTCCTTTGTACAAAATTTAACCCGAATAAAAAATCCGAAGCATTCTTCTACACTCAGCAGTGTAATAACATAATGCGATTTCCTGCAGCAGCTGCAGTGTACATTACGTACAGGGCGATTCACCATGGATGTGTCAAACTTCAGGAGACGTCCGTACACCTCAAAAGCATGAAAAAAAAAAGAGTTCCCTTATCTTATTTCCGATAATAAGCTGGGAGATGTTTTAATTTTTGTAGTTTTTGTTGAACACGCAAGTATGTTTCTCCGTTAAAACGTTCATCCGAACACTCCGAACTGATGGATAATACATGACATATTTGAATACGTAAATGAAAATCTCATTAAATTTCCGTCGAGAATAATAATTTCACTGCGAATCCCCCATTTTGTTTTTTGGATACGAAAAGTAACATTCGAAACTCTAAAATCGAGCGAGAATTCAATGTTATCTTGCCGAAAAACGTGTTCGAAGCAGAGGCGTGCAAATCTAACGTTTGAAAGTAGTAAACCCTATCAACAGGCGCGATGATTTTCAGCATGACTACGCCCATAAAAAGCGACGTCATTCCATTTAACAAAAAATAAAAAAATGTACAGCGGGTGAACTTTTGTTTTGTATTGTACGACACGTGGAGCAACTAAATGACGTGAATCCGTCGGTTTTTTTTCCGTTTCGCGCACAAACTCTTCTGCACCGTCAACGACGTTTGAACGGTACAGTAGTAGTAAATACGAGGCAGAGACGAAACGGTTGGACGCTTTGAACGACGCTTTTGCAACAAGTCACACAACCACTTTTTTCGCATCCCCGAAACGAGATTTCGCCTTAGAAGTACTCGCTCGTTTTTTTTTTTCTCGCGTTTTAAATTTACACGGTTTTCCGGCGTACAAATCATTTTGAGCGTTCCGGGTGGCCCGTTGAAATCGCGTTCGACACCACGACGGGGGAAAACGAAAAACCTCCCTCGCCTTCGCACGTGATCTCCGCGCGAGGATTGATCGGGTCCGTGGTGCGGACATCCCCCGAAGTTCGCCCGTCGCGTGTAGAGCGCGTTCGCCGCACCGGCGTCCCACCGCCGTTCCCCGTCCCGCGGCACACCGCGTTCGCGTCCGCAGGGTTTCCCGCAGGAGCCGCGCACTGCGGGGACGCGTAGGCGCCAGTCGTCGGCGATCGTCCCGTAAGCAGCGCCGCGCGGACGGCCGCCGGTCGTTTCCAGTCACCGACGCGGTGTGCGATCCCCGCGCGTCCGGACAGCCCGGCGGAGTGACAAAGACGACGTTGTCCGTTTCGTCGTGGTCCGCCAAACCATCCGCGCCGTCCGTCGGCCATCGAACCGTTTCAGAAGACACACTTCGTATAGTAGCAGTTCTTCCGGCAACTGCGGCGAGGAACCCGCACGCTCTCGACGACCGTCCGAGGAGAGGGTTGGCCTGCGGTCGGCTTGAACTGCGCGCCCGGACTTTTATGAAAACCCTTCTCCCCCGACCGCCCCCGGGGAAAAAGAAAAAAACGTAAGCTAAAAATGTGTTGTCGTGTTATTTGGTAGAGATACGATTTGTTACGGCAGGTCAAGTTTTTAAAACGGAGTTCGGAAATCGATTCCGATAAATATTGTACGTTCTCCGTCGCACGTCGCCGTCGTAAACGTACCGGATCGATCCGTCGGCGCGAACGAAGGATTCCGCGAACCGAGTTGTCGCCCGCTTCGCGTCGTCGAGCAACACGCTTTCGAAATTTAAAACACAAAAAAAAGCGCCGGGATCGGTCGTGGGGGGTAGACGTAAAACTACGCTTCGGTCGGCTCAGAAGATGCGGTTTTAAACGCACTACGTGTTCCTAACCATCGAAAATACGATTCTGAGACGGCTCAGTTTTCGGCTGGTCGTGGCCGAAACATTCGTTTGAAAACAACTCTTTCCTATTTCGGTACCGTACGAAAGTTTCAGCTCGGTCCGATCTTTATCTTGGATCGCACAAAAAATCGAAATCGGTGTGTAAAAAACGCGTTCCCCGTAACCATATTTTGTTACCCACTAGAACGAGAAATAGGTTGGTTAGGTCGCCGGAATGACGAGTTTTACGACAAAATATACTCGTAACAGCGCGAAGTCAACCAAAACTGTGTCATCCAATCTTCTAAATTTTTTCAAACTGCGTATGTAAAACTATCTTGCTTGCGTTGTATTAAAGTTCCGAGGCTTAAAAACTAGAGGTTTTACGAAATAATATAACTGCGCAAAATTCGAAAGTTCAAACAATTTTAAGTCCCATAAAAAAGATCGAAATCGATTGAAATTTCAACAGTTTAACCCTTTGGAACGACATGTATAAATTACAAGTCGAACACTTTCGATAGTTCGTTCGATTTCGTTTTTTGCTCACGACTTCAAAAAAAATTAAGACGTTAAAAACGCTTCGAATAAAGTACCGTCTCGGATCAGTTACCTGTCTTTTGAGGCGTCACACGTCAAAAACCAAGCATTCTTTCTACCAGAAAAAGTGATCACGAAAATAAAAAATAAAATTTAAATCGACGTGTAAAAAACACGTAATCATTTGTTCCGCCCGTAAGGAATCACACGGCCTCCCGAAATAACGAAAATTTCCACAACTCGCTCAAAAACGATCGATTAAAAATTCAGCGTTGCGCTCATAAAACCCTTCTTAATGATACATATATACGAGTGGAACGGAGTAATTTTGAAAATTGGGCCGTTATCGTTTTTTCCTCAGAACTTAAAAAATAAACAAAATTTCAAAAAACGCTTCAAGTACCATCTTGGATCAACTATCTATCTTTTAAGATATCATACGTTAAAATCTGTGCAGTTTTAATACCCTAAAAAGAGTTCACAGAGAAACAAAAAAAAAATATTGTAAAAACAATGCATTCTTCGCTAACGCTCAGAATCTAAAATCCAATATAAGTTTGTGAAAAAAAAATATGACGAGAAAATTAGAAGCTTGACGGATGCAAAGCAGACGTCTTGAAATCAGTTTACAGATTCCTTATCTATCCATAGATTGATCGGTATGTTAGAAGTGAAAACCGTCTAAAGTCCTATGATTTACGTGTGACAGACACAGAGAAAGAAAATCGACGTTTCCAATCGCCTTAATTTACAAAATGTTATTAAAATCAATAGATTCAAAGAAAACAATTGTATTATTCTATGCATTGACGGGACTTCCGAACGATTTTTTGTTTTTTTTTGCTGATCATGACTCCCAAAATCCTCGAGAGCAAACCCCGTTAAAAAGTAAATATATATACCGATATCGAAATGTCTAAATTGTATATATTTACCTGTACGATTTTTCAAAAACGGTTGAACCGATTTGCTTTCTGCAGTTTTAAGGAATATAACATTACGTATTTGAAGTAGTGCATAATTTTTATCGAAATCGGTCAAGTAGTTTTTGATAAAATCAAGATTAAAGTCATCACCGATTGGAATATCAATAAGCGGTGGCGAGTGTGTTGTAATTTTGTTGATTCGACAGATTAAAAACGGTTGAACTACCAATTTGATTTCTGTTATGAATCTGTTTATTGAAAATTTTTTGTGTCGTCTAAATTTTCCGCCGATATGCATTGTGCGGTGGCGGCGGGTATGTAATTCCGTTGTCGCGGAACTTATAAAACGGTAAAGCCAATTTCATTGCAGTTAAAAAAAAAAAAAAATAACTACACGATAGTTTCTTGGGTTCTCCTCATTTAGTTCAATTTTCAGAGTTATTAACAGTTTTCAAATCTGCTTTTTGATTTTTCTCTTTAAACCAGCAATTTTTCTCAGGATGATAACTTTTCCTTTTTTTTCTCGTTAGCACAGATTCGTCATGGGTTTTTTTTTAATCAGTTTGTTTGGATTTTGTGTCGGAATATAAAATACTTTTACACGTATTCTTTCCAACAAGACGTTCCATTTTCCCTATTTAATTTTAAAGATCATTAATATAGTTCCTTGTAAAGTTTCTCTGTCAATTTTATCAGCCACGTAATTCGGTAAGCCAAATGCTATAAGGTCAATAAGCGTCGGCCGCTCAATATCAATCGATTTCCTTATCTCCAGCAATAATTTTGCTTTTTTCAAAGCATACTCAATCATCGGACCTGCTTGATATTTAAAAGCGAGAGCATATATATGTATCTAATGGGTTTCCATGCTTTGTTTGTAAACGTATTACAAGAATTGTTCTCCCATGTGTTCCATTTCCACTGTAAGTTTCATTAGCTGTAATACCCTAGGACTTATTTGAATTCGTGAATTTTTCACTTATTTTTCAACTCGTAGAGTACTTTTTGAGATAATTGAGTCGACAATTTTCGTGTTGTGTGGCAAGAAATCTACCCTCACTTGTAGGGTCTGCGAACAGGGTTTTTTTTCTCGCCGTTGGACACCTTGTTTTTTTTTAGTGCTGTGGGCTTTCTACAGTAGGTTTTTTTCATTATTTCCAAGCGATTCCAGCCAGATGTTTTTGTTATCAGAAAACACGCTTCGGTTTATGTATCTATTTTGTTTTGAACTACGTGTCAGCAGTCCATGTGGTTGTCATTATAGAAAACATTCACTCCAATGACGCGTTTGACCCCGGTGGTAAACAAAATGCAAACTCTACAACTATTGCAAGCTTTGACACATTTACATCTTAATTCTTTGTTCCTTTAAATAAATAACCGTTTTCTTTTTTTTCTAATTAAGCATAATTTTTGGACCAGTCATTAAATATTTGTCCGAGTTGGTAAACGAATTATGGAAACGATTTTAAATTCCGGGACACTATGCAAAAGTTTAAAATCGATAGATATGATTCCCGAGAAACTTTGCCGGGACGACGGGAAACGTGTTCCTAAGTCGGTGACGAATGGCCACCCTTATTTATAAATACTATGATAGTATATATTACAAATTCAGTCGGATTGCCAACTGTCCTGTTTTTACCCGGACAGTATATATTAACGTCCGGTTTTTGAACGTAACCAACAAAATTCCGTCAAATTTGAATCTACACATTGACAACAAATAAGGCACAAGTGTAAAAAACATAGATTTATAGAAATCGTATAAGAGTAATTGTTAGGACAGTCTATAATTTTTGCAGGACACCAGTCACCCCAAATTTTTTACTCTAGCCGTGTCAATGGGGCAAAAAAAAACTTTGTAAAACTTAGTAGCATATTTTTACCGTGATCAAATACGTCCTTGGATATATTTTGCGGGGGTAAATAATATCCTGCAGCAGTTTCATCTTTTTAATCGAGACGGGTCCAGAACTTCGTTAAAACCATGGCAACAAACAAAAAAAAAAAAAAAAACGATCCGCAAAATCTTATTAATCACCGACATAGCGATCACATTTAATGATTTTTTTTACTCACATATATTATGTTCAATTAATATTTATATAAAAATGAGTTTTGTTCAACAGATAAAGATGGTTACAGTACGAGCACCTTCGTTTCTAGTTCGACGAATGTGCGTCTTCATTTTTCTCGGAGTCATGGGCTATACGATTTTTCAAATGACACGACGCAATTCATATTACGATATGTCGAATAGAAGCATCATGCTGTAAGTATAATCGACAGTAAGAAGATACTCCCAAAAATTTGACATAGGTACCAAAAACAAGTTCGTATTACACGGAACAGCTGTTATTATACACAGCCGACAATGACGAATTCTAAATGAATAATACTTGTAGATGGATGATCTTGTTTTACTTTAAAGAGGAGAAATTTAGGTGTCTACATTCTCACTTTTTTTCAACAACCTAATATTTTTTTACAACTTTATACTAAAATAACTTAGAATTTTACAAAAATGTTATTACAGTCGTACTTATAAATCTATTTGATTTAGCAAAATTTAAAACGGTGATTTATTAATTAATTTTATTAATTATTTAACTATTGTTTTACATTATTACGACGAATGCAAAACTATGAATCTTTAGTGGGCATATTTTTCGCATTATTTGAATCTTTTCAATTATCATCTACGTACATCTAAGCTCATGAACTGACAGTACCTACGCACGAAAATAATTAATTTTTGTTCTTTAATGACACAATCCGTACCTAATTTTACTGTAAAATGTAATTTTTAAAAATTAATTTAAACAAATATTTAAATGTATACAAATGTCGGAAAAAAATCGTATTATATATTCAAAATTATATGTATACATATATTATAGTAAAATTATATTTTTTTGCTTTGGTATTACAATTTTTTTTGACATTCACATACATATTTTAAATATATCTCAAAATGTATTTATTAAAACTACGTTTAGCTGTAAAGCTAGAGATTATGTCATTAAAGAACAAAAATGATAATTTTCGTGCGTATTATATTAACGAGTTCAGATAAAAACCCGGAAATTAAAAACTGGACAAATAATTCCACGATAAGGCACTACAACTACCTTCATTTTTTCTATTACTCATAGATAACCAATAGGTTTGAAACAACTCTAGATATGGGTTTTGTATAAAAACATTTTAAATTTTACATAAACATGCAAATAGCAATCATTTGACTGTGAACTTGTACACCTAATACAAGTGTATATTTTAAAATGTTAAGTGCATACATTTGCACTAAATTTCAGTCCATAGTAATTATGTTCAATTAATACTGTGGGCACGTAATACGCTAATGAGTTAAAAAATATTAATTAAAATAATACAACCTTTTTACATTGTATATTATTTACAGTATTTATTTAGTAATATTATATTGTGGTGTTGTATGTTTTTAGAAAACAAATTGAGCTCGAAATAATAAAATCATCAAACGATCAAGAGCCTAATAAAAAGTAATGTAAATTTTTTTATAATTATAACTATATTCAGGGCTATAAACTAAAAAAATAATAATTTTGGAAATCAATCATAATTTATAATGTGATATTATATCTAATTATTTATTGTAAATTGATTTTATGCTCGTTTGGTTTTTGTTTATTATTATATCATTATGAATTGAATGTATTTATTTTTTAAGATACTTACCTATAGTAAATTCTTAATAATACACAACATTTTAACTATAGTTAAAACTACAACATGAAAAGTTTTATAACTATTTTACAAAATATTTTTTTAAAGCGTGTATAGCATTAAAATTGATAATCGTAGCTCTGAATTTATTGCTATGATATAATTTAAATAAATAATTCATTATTTTCCTAATAACTATTACTATGTTTACATTTAATTTAATTATTATACAATAAATTAATGTATTTATTTAGACGTTATGTTTGTGAAGTTTAGTTGTATCAATAAGTATTAATTTTTTTTTTTTTTTTGTTATATATGATAAATTAAATATCCGTAATTCAGAAAATATTTCCCCTAAATTTTATCCTTTTTTTAAGGATATTAATTTGGACAGTAAATATTGTATATATATAGACACGGTATTTTTTTCTAGTTAAATTTGTATTTAAGTACCGTGCCACTTTTATAACATACTGGTTGGCCATTTTGTTACTTTTTTATTTTAGTTTATAAAGTTGTATTTCGTTTCTATGTACCTACAGTTTATTCTATATCATAATACGTTTCGCATTTACTTTGATTACAAATGTTTTATTTGCCGAGACTCGGGCGCTTCGCGTTACTAATATTTTAGTTTATTTTCTGTCATTTTGATTTTATTCATGCTACTTACGCAAAATTTTGTTCTTTTTGACTGTTGTGTATTTGTTTGTTGTACTAGCATGAACGTCAAAAACTTATAGGAGTAAAAAGTACAAAAAGACAGAAAATATTGTGTGCTACTTTGAGGTCCGAAATGTGGCATTGTTGTTGTGATTGGTAACATTTGTCTGTAAATTATAACGCTTCTTTTTATTTTATCATCATTTTGGTATAATGAAATAGTCAATAGCTGACATAAATATTGATACCATCAACAATTACTATAAATATTTAAGCATAGTGGACTTTAAATGCGTTTCAACAAGACCACACATATTGCACGTTATATTTACAAATAAATAAACCCGCGCATATTTTATTGATTTGTAAAAAAAGAAAAAATTCTTTCTTTTTTTTTTACAAATATTTTAGGTTGGTAATATAATAAATGGATAGTCGTTTTTCGTAAAAATATGTTTTAAATGTTCAACTAAATAGTTTTTATTTTGATTTTGAGCATAAATGAATTGTAGGTACAAATGGCAGAAGTGAAAATTGCTTTTTTAAGTGTAAGTAATATTTGAACACAATCAGGTAAAATAAATGTTATCAAACATAATTGTATACCTACAGATTTGCTCTAAGCACATACAATTTGATTAGCAACTCCAGAAATGTGTTAAATGTTCACGCCCAGTACTGTTCCAGTATAATGAATACATTTTTATTTACATTTATAATACAAATTTTACTTGAAAAATTAACAATTTTGTCTTATAAGGTCTTCAATAATATTTTGGTTCGGGGGTGATTTTCAGTACGAGCATATTATAGAAGTAAAAACTAGGAATTGCAGACGTCAAATAATTATTTATATTGGCCTTATTAAAATGTTTTTCGCAGGTTTTAATTTATTACACTACCCCTAATAATTAAGTCTGGTTGACTGTCGCAACTAAATTGCGTTTTTATATACATAAATAAATTTGATACGAATTTTTGTGGAAGTAAGACCGATTGATATCAAATTTGTATACTTAAAAAACGAATTTTCTGTACTTAAGAATTTATTTTATTGTTTGTTGATTGGTTCAAAATTATTACAATTAATATCATAAGCATAACGTATCTGTACTCAGTACCTACACGGAGAACGAAAAGATAAATTTTTTTTTTTTAATAATAATTACATCGCGTTTGTAAATAAAACCATAAGTTTTTTAATTTTCATAAATAGGTATTGTTTTGATATTTTTCTAGAGGTCTTGAAAAATATCGCCTAAGTTCATCCACGTTTCGCGTGATATCAATAAGAGAGAAAATGTAGAAATTGTAGATACATAATAATTATCTACTATTTTCATATTTAAATATGTGTAGACACATTTTTTCTAAAATTCATTAATATTCTTTTTAATTAACCGGGTAAACCGTATGCAGAGTCTCGTTTATTAAATTGATATGTTAACTTAATTCAGGGAAAATATAATACATTTAATGGCATCAGTAGCCTATTTTAGAGATAATATCACCAACAACGTACCAATAATTGTTTATATTAATTACGTTAGTTGTAAATTATAAAAGGCGCTGACGTGTTCGTGTTATTTCCTCATTTAAGAACAAATATTGTTGAATATTTTTAGATTTTTATCGTGACGTGTGAAACACGTGAAAAAAAAGCGTTCATATTTTTAGACACATTAGTATACTACCAGTCATTTGACCGATTATAGAAGTAGTTGTTTGTTTAGCAAAAATCGGAAATGTCTATTGGTGTTGTAACGGCAAAATATTCGACCCTCGCGTTTGTGACATAAAGAAACAACAATAATTTATTATTTTAAACTATAGAAATTTACGACTTATACGTAAGGTTTTATTCTAACATAAATTTACGATCGTAAAAATCACCTAATTTCTGTAGTATGACCGAAGAATAATAAGTGACCGTTTTTCAAACAGTAATACTTTTGTCGGTAAATATTTTATTATGTTAAGGAGTAGGTAGTTTGCGTGCATTTTGGCTATTTGTAAACAAAACCGACGAGAATATTT
Organism: Hormaphis cornu; assembly: GCA_017140985.1. Classification (NCBI taxonomy): domain Eukaryota; kingdom Metazoa; phylum Arthropoda; class Insecta; order Hemiptera; family Hormaphididae; genus Hormaphis; species Hormaphis cornu. The sequence continues at coordinate 4,922,858 of CM029357.1, forward strand.
TACTAGACATTGTGTAAACACTCGGAGCGCGTGCCGTATTTATAAATCGGTTACAGTTTTGGCAGGTCTATTTACAATGTGCTATGATATTTTGTACCTCTGCATGTAAACCTATTTGAATTAAAAAAATAACGAGTAAATAATCATTTTTGTGATTTATCGGAATCGACGGAAAGTTGAACAAAACGTCCGTTTAATAGTTTTATGTATACTTAAGACAAAAAAAAAAAAAAATAAATAAAATGAAAATGAAATTGGAAAATGCGTACCATTTCGCTTGATGACAAATAAAATATTAAAAGATCCAAATACCACTGCAGACACATCAATTTAGTGTTAAAGTTTACCTACTATATAGTAAAACAAATGTTGTGCTCTAAAAGAGTTATAGTATTAACTAGCTTTAAAATTATTCAAATAAAAAGTATTTTTAATAATTAATTTTTCCACGGTGACAACACAATAATAAAAACATTGGCATCTATATACATTATGGAACTATTCGCTATAATTAGTTACAATGTAACATGACGTGTATTATTATCTTATAATTGAATACCAGGTACAAAAGTGTAGGTATGTTTTATAACCGACGGTATTTTAAAGTATTTTTGTTATTGGTTGTAAATTATTTCTATTTTTAAGTATCGAATTTGCAGAGAACTTTTATAAAAACGAGTGTAAAAAGGCTGCAAAGTCTGTTTATGAAATCTACGAGCACTGTATGAACACGAAAAATGGTTAAGGACTATTTTCACAACTTGAGCGATAAAATTGAAAATATTTACGATCGATTTTATAACACTTTAGTTCTGTATTCATTAAATATGTTCAAAAATCCATTTTTAGTGAAAACCGTTCGAAAAGTTCTATAGCTCTATACACCTTTAAACTAATATTTTAGCTATTTAAATTGAAAAAAGTATTCACCGTTTTCATGAATTTTTATTTTCTGGTATAGGCTCGTATAGAAAATTTAAACTGTTTTAAAAAAACAGTTTAAATGCTGTATTTCCACAACCACACTTTTTAGATTCTGAGCTTAGCGAGTAATCTATTGATTTTAATTAAGATTTGGGTTTTTATTTTTGTGTCACGCACAGCTCCTGGGAAATGGCTCCGATCATAACTGCCAATACGTTTTCTGAAGGTCAACTTTTATCCTTAGTGCATAGCGGTAAACGTTTTACTAAAATTTTCAGTTCCAAAAAGTAGTATCCAAAAAACCAAAAAAATAAAAATTTTTAAAACCCCGGTAGAAAGTACGGCAAACGCGATTACGAAAAAAACCGATTTGGTTCTATGGTCATAACTTCCGTAACAATTATTTCTTAGACCTTTTCTTAGACACGATGTTTATATAAATAATATTCAATCATTTTTGAGCAAAGTTTGAGAGTATAGAACTTTGAAATCATCCAAATTTTTTGTCGTTGTTTTTTTTCAGTAAAAAGTTTCGTTTTGAAGTAAAAGTTTTAAAATTTTAATACAAGGTTGGAAATACAACGTTGAATATGTGACTAAAATTTTTTGAAAATCGCACAATATAATTTTTTATTTTTTAGCAAAAATTAGTTATTTTTGTGATTTTGTTTTTAGAAAACGATTTGTAACTCAATTTTATTTTTTTAAACTTAAAAATTTAGAATGTCATGTAAAACAAAATTGGTTATCACCTGCAAAAAATTTCAAAAAAATCCGACCAGCGTAATAGCCTCTATAATTCAAGTATAATGTTGGAACAAGGTACTTACTTATATCAGTCAACGAAACAGAACAAATTGGAATACAAAACACGTATTAAAAGAACGTTTAAAGATATTTAATAATTTCCTTTAAGTACACATATTATTCAGACTAGGTGTCCGTAAACAATAACGGGAAGTATTTCAGAAGTGCACACATTAGCACTTCATCAAAGTTAGAGTGTAAAAATAATGATACTATTGATTTTATATGTATGATCAATGCACTACAAAATTCGACATCGTCACTTTGGGACAGAATAAAAATTGTTGAATTATTTTATAACCATTATTTAGTACAGTATTTATTTTTGTTAGCAAGTCGATAAAGCGTACAATTTTCAATTTTGACGCGATAAAACGTCATTTGTATCAATAGTGTGAGCGATTTGCTCATAGCGTCAACAACGACGGGTATCATATATTATCCATACTTATATCTTTATTTTTTCTTTTTATTGTTACAATTACGAAAACCGACTTCCAACCCGAACTAGGTCGATCGTTAATTATCAGTCTGTAACGATATAAAATTATGTTTAAACATGTACCCACGTATCGTATTAAAGTTTGCAACCATTAACATTACGTACGTGCATTACGCTTGCGGGGCTTGACCGTCGTCATATTTCGTTTCGCTTCAATCGCACGAACTTACTGTCCGATTTTGTGTGCCGTACGTTTTTTTTTTTTTTAATAGTTACAGTACCTACAGGACCTCTTTGACTGTAGAGATTCCAGCTAATATTTGGTTTTAATATTTGGTTCAAATGGAGGATTAGAGTTTATAAATAGGTGCGCAAACGTTCGACGCAGCCGGACCGATTGATTTATTATTTTTTATCAGACCACTAAGTTTTGGTTTGCTCTAAATCTGTTAATATTACCGAAATTAAAAAAATTTACACTCCGGTTTTTCGGCTTTTCTACCCAAACTTTTAACGTTTATACGGCTGTTGTGCTTGAACTAGAACCCACGCAAAAAATACAACTTTGAGCTATTATTCACAAATGACACTCGTACATAGGTCGTACACACTGTAAATACAAATAGTAAAGGTTCATGTCTTCATTGTAGTTTGTCGTACAAAGAAGATGACCGAAATCGTGTAATATTCGTTATAAAATGTGTCTCTAATTGGCAAGGCCGATTTCTAGAAGTCGGACCAAGAGTGCGGGAAAAATATGGTCTCCGAAAGAAACCGTGCATCCCTTCCCCCAAATGGCACGCCTGTTCTGAGTATTTCAAAAAATATTTGGTTCTGAAACTGCAGGAACGTCACAATGTTCGCCAGCGTGAAATCGTACCTACATTAAAAACGACTCTAAACGGTCCCGACAGGGCTCCGATTTCATTTTGCTTTTACGGTTTCAGTCCCTGCAGGGTATACCTACACGTGTTCCATACCCGATTCCCATACCCGATACACGGTGGTCTCGTACAGTACGTTTTTATAGTAGTAATAATTATAATTATTTTAGTTCCCAACACGAGTGTTTTGATCACGACGTATTCGCCGTTAATTCGTCCGTTGTTTCTTTATTTTCCGCTCGTGTCCGTTTCACGCGTCAAACGTGCAGCTCGCCAAACGACAACCGCGTGGCGTGCCAGCGGCCCGTCCTCGACCCGTTCGACCCGGTGATGATGAGCTTCATGAAGGACGAGCCGCCCCTGGTGTGCGCCGAAGAGGAGGACTGGGTGTCCGTCAAGGGCAACATTGCGCGCATCACGGACAGGGCGCAGAAGAAGTACGGGGACGTCCAGTGTAAATTTATGGGTAAATATTGTCGTGGCAACTATATCCCCGGTAAAAGTTCTGTACAGTATCAAGAGTATGCGCGATATTACTGAGGACTCGGGACCTGCAACGTTTGGCCCCGAGACCTTGCATGTTTTCTGCAGCGTTGGACGATGTCACGAAATTCACCGCGATGAGGTACCTGATGGGGCGTTTAGTTTGATCGTGATATTACACTTTGGTTCGAGAAAACCCGGGAGGAGTTAATAATAGGAAGGATAAGTGAGGGAATCGTATCTTGAACGGAAGCATTCGTAGATGAGCAGAACTAGTTTTAGAGAAAAAACCCGAGAGGTTGACGATACGAGGAAAGTGTAATGACAATCAGTAGTGGTACGTTGTACGAGAGGCGGAGAGCTTTGAGTATCTAGGACATTTTGTACAAAGTGACGGGGATCTCTTAACGTTAGATGTAAAACATGGATATGATTGAGTGCGGTTGGATGGAATGGAGAGTATGGTCGTGTTTTATGTGACAAGAGAATTCCAATCAGGCTAGAAGGTAAGTTTTACCGGTGTGGTGGTGAGACCAATCATGTTATATGTTTCGGAGCATGGGCAATTGATAGGAGAATAGAATGCGTGTTGCTGAGATGAGAATGTTTAGACCAGTGGTTCTCGACCAGTCTAGTGTGTCGTAAAATCGAGCAGGCGTGCCGCGAGAAATTTCTGTTATTTTTGATTATGCCGGTAAAAAAATATTAAAAACCGTATTTTACATTATTACACTTGTTTTTTTTAAAATACAGCTACAAAATATTTTGAGAATATATTTTAAATTATTATTAGAACGTTGTTCGGAAATAAATTGAAAATACCAATTGACTAAATTGTGCGGATAAGACGATATAGGCAGATAAGCTCGTACCGCGTGGCAATAGCTACGGCAAAGTCACCGATGTTGTTGTGGTTGTCAAGTGCACGCGAGTGTGCCGCGAAAACTTGTGGTGTATAATAATAGTGTGCCGTGAACCAAAATAGGTTGAGAACCACTGGTTTAGACGGACGGGTGGAGTATAACAAGAGAAGCCGGAATAAGGAACCAATATGTAAGGAGTAGTATTGATGTCACATGTTAATAGTGGATAAGATAATAGCTAATATAGATTGGAGATGGTTCGGGCGTGTTGTAATGAGGAGAGAGGAAACGGAAGAAGTAAGGACGATTGTGAAAATGAACGTTTAAGGAAAAAAAGAGAGGAAAAGCCTGAAAAAAAGATTTGTGGAATCGATGGTCGTCGGTTACAGTCGGGACAATAGTGTAGGTGTAGGACAAGGGCGGCCAACCCCGAACAGTTGGATAGGGAGGCGAAGAAAAAGAACAAAATATCACTAGTAACATACTAATGATCAATCGGTCAGGACTAAATTATGGACTATATACATTCCGGTGGAATGGAATTGAAAAAACTGCGAGCTTTTTATTGTTCTAATTGTTGCATTTTTCTTTTGCAAAGTATTTTTTATGTTTTTTTGTACATTAAATAGTCAAATGATCGTTTCCACTCTTGAATGGCGATTAAAACATTAAACAAACGTATTATTTACGTATAAAATACATTTTTCGCTGCTCTAAATCGATAAAGTGTCGGAGGATATAAATCATTTATTTGTACTGCCTAAATACGTATTGACTGATAAGTTTTCGCGAAACTTACTGAAAATAAAATCAATTGTTTATCGTCAAAAGTCTTTTAAGAACCTACTGATTATTTTATAATTGAAAATACAATTTTAAATAAATATAGAGTTTCATTATCGCGTGTCGATTAAAGCGTATTTTTAGATGAACAAATACGTATATTGTTGAGTTGACCAATAATATTATGATCGTTGTTGTAATACTTAAAGGTATACGATTTGTATTTGAAGACTTTTTTCTTTTTCAGATGTCTTGAGAGCCAACGAGTATTCCACATCGCTCGGAGTCGTCACTACGACTCATACAGAGTACAATTTAGAGACTTCCGATTTTTTCAGGGTTTACTGCGAGTCAGAAAACGGTCAGTTTAGGTGAGAAAGTTTGTTTCGATGTATATTTATGAAGTATCGGTGTTGAAAGTATTGTGACAGTTTGTTATAAATAGAGTCGCGTTTGACGAACAATGTACAACTATTTATTACATTAACGTAATTTTTTTCATTTGCCTGTTGCAAGTGAGTATCAAAAATTTAACGTCGACAGTAAAGTGTTTCACTCGATTCGTCGGAAAATCGCGAAAAACAAAAAATGACCAAACAAAATAAATAAAAAAAAAAAACGTTTCAGTTGGGAGAGCCGGATGGCAGGTATACGTTTCGACGAGGACGTTATAAACCGAGCCGGCTGGGACCGTGTACCAAAGGACGGGCTGGGTCTAAACGTGTTGATAGTTGGACTGGACTCGATGTCGCACATGATGGTGCGGAGAAAGCTCCCAAACGTGTACTCTAAACTCAAGTCCATGGGAGCTCACGTGATGGAAGGTTACAATATCGTTGGCGACGGGACCCCTCAAGCGTTGATACCCATACTGACAGGTGCGGTGTACATTATACATGAATTATTATTCACCACAATCGATTATCGATGTGTTTTAAAAAACTACGTCGACTTACGAACATTATGTCCCGTTTGAACCGTTGTGACAGGCCGGACTGAGCTGGAACTTCCGGACGCTAGGCGCCGTATGGGAAGAAAAGCGTCGCACGTGGACGTGTATCCGTTCATATGGAACGAGTTTAAAAATCACGGATACGTCACGGGTTAGTGTTGAACTCTAAACGTTTTTGGACATGTGTTTTCTCGAGGTGGTTTGGGGTCAACACAAATCGTGTTGATGTTTTGTGGACACTCGCAGTATATATAACGCAGGGTTGCCTAAAATACAGCACAATATTGCGTTTATGACCAACAAAAAGGAAAAAAAAAGTTTAAAATACTGCGTCATTTATGCATAGAAAAACTTTCGATCTATACTCGTATATATATATACACAATGTATTATATCTAGAGGTCAGGTTTTTATGATTTTACATAATATTTGTTTCCAGAATTATTTTTATGAGAGTAAAAAAAAAAAAATACTGCGTACAAAACACAAAATACAGAGAGAAAAAATTGATTTTACATAAAAACGCACGGGTTAGAGAATATATTTTAATTAATTAAGGTTTTTTGATAACAGTGCCTATTATACGATTCTTTTATACCGATTTTATTGTTACAGCTCAATTTTTATGGGTAAAAGAAGCTCGATCAGAACCGTTATTTTCGTAAGCAATTTTTAATTTCTTTCTTTTTTAATACATGCAAACACTTGAACTCAATTTTTCAAAATAGTGACCTGCTTTTAAGCGAAAAAGTCACTACTGTACATCGAGCTTCAACTTAATCTAGAAATTTCCGGCTTTTTTGTTACAGAATATAAATTGAATATTTTGCGCTTTTAAGGACATAAAATATCAGATTTCTGGCGTTTCAAAGGAGTGTTAAGAGAAACATATACTAACATCATATTTTAAGGATTTTAAACGAATATTAATCCGACTTTTAATTATAATTTTCTATTTTTATTGCTATAAACGCAAATGTATTTTCATTATTTATATGAAGCAGTATTTTTTTTCTTAGCAAACAATTTGTGTACAGTTATTTGCTTATCATATTATGTTATGTTAGTATTCTAAATACCGTCCATAACAATTCTGTATTATTTCAATACAATTTGTGGACGTAAAGATTTGTAATTATTTTATAATAGCTCCATATACAATATACTCGTAGTAAATAAGCCTTATGTATTTCCATATTCATTTTTCAATCATCAAATAATAAATATAGTTTTTTATATTTGGATGGTTCAGATTTACATATTTGTGCTTAGTACAATCAGCTTATATTTTTAACGAGTATTATTTAGTTTTATTTTTGGTAGAACTGCTTTATAGTTTTACATGGGTATAATTATTGCTTTGTGAAATACATAAAAAATTCAAAATACATTGAACCCTATACACAGCTAACAAGTGAAATATGCCAAAAATCTATGTAACGAATGGTCATCACAATCATTTGAAATTTGGTATTATAGATAAATGATTTGAATAATTTAACTTTAGACTTTTAAGGGCCCCTGTTCTGGCATTCAGGGGCAATCAATTAAGTAATCACATAGTCCGAAAATTATTTTATTGAAAAAAATATAGTATACCTATCGCATGACTAAAATTGTAAAAAAGTTATAATATTGTGCTTTTGTTCCACAAAAATCTTGCAATGAAATTGCCTACTCAAGACCCTGGAATTAAATTTTATGCGCTTATCAGATTTTTTCCCTTAGTTCCATCTGAAATGCTGTAAAAAAAAAAAAAATGAACCATTATACATTTTCCAAACGGATTAAAAATATATTCTGTGTCAATCAATTTTTAAATTTTTTAAAATAGTTTTCTTATACACAATTTTCATAGTTGTATAATATGTTGTTTTACATTTTCGTTGAGTAATAAAAAAAAAAAAAAATTAAAAAGCCGATACAATAAGAAGGCTTCATTCTGAGATCAAATCTGTTTTCATGAGTCATTTCGGTTCACGCATTCGGACGTATTGATGATACTGGCCAAACACATACTTCAGGTCTAAAATACAAAGGGACATACTAGATGGGTTTATATATTATTTAAAAAAACAATTTATCCCGTACTTTACCGTTGTGCGATATGAAATTCATGTTGATTTTACCAAACTATAAATGTCATTTGATTTTTAGGTTATGCCGAAGACGTGTCAGATATTGGGGTTTTCACGTACAGACTGAAAGGTTTCGATCAGCAGCCGACTGATCATTATTTGAGAACTTTTTATGTGGACGCTACGCCGATGTTCAAATATCAAAAACCTTATTGTTACGGCTCGCTGCCTAGACATCAGGTGATCATCAATTTATTAGGATTACAAATTGTAATCGGGACTTCAACGTTTAGTTATCTTGTATATAACGCCTCAAAACAATTACTACAAAGTTATATTTTTCCCTAGTTTAACGTTGCTAAAGAGTCTTTTTTTTTAAGATTTGTTTGTTGTTTCATTTAAGATAATGCTTAATTACGTCAAAGACATGTTTCGGGTGTACGAAGACAAGCCAAAGTTTATGTTTGCGTTCCACGGTGAACTGTCTCACGACTACGCAAACAAGGTGGCCGTAGCAGAAAATGATCTAATCGAATTTATAGAATGGTTCCAGATGTCCGGTTACTTGAACAATACAATGTTTGTGTTGATGAGCGATCACGGTCAAAGGTACGAGACACTGAATTTACACTGAATTCAAGATCAAAATTTATTTACTGAGTACACTTGTTTTTTAATTTTTTCTGTTCAAACATGGTTTACGAACATTTTAAAATTTTGAGAATTATTAATTAGAGTATAAGAATTTTTGGGAAAGTAAATCAAAACGTTTTTTTTTTTAATTAGGAAGTGATTACAGCTTTTTATTGCTGTTTTTAGAAAATATTAAAAAACAAATTGAGACACGCAAATCTGAGAATTTCGATTACTGGTCAACGCACCTATTTTTAGAAAAAACATGATATTATCGCTCATTTAAAAAAGACAATTATTTTATGTACTAGCTGTGTATTCACTTATAACTTCCTACCATGCAAATAAAATGAGTAAACGTGTATTGTTTAGTATTAAATAAAAACCGTTTTTTTTTTCTGTATTACTATTATAATAGTTAAATTATTTAACATTATTTTTCATGAATCATCCATCTATCAATTATTACAAATAATTAGTGATAACTATGAAAAAACAATTAAAACTTTTGAACACACTCTATTCTTGGTTACACTGATTAAAATTTAAACCGGTATATTTAATTACCAACATTATTTTGGTAGTGTTCAAGGTTTTATCTCTAATAAATCCAATTTAGTCAAATCCATTAGTGGACGTGCGACGTGTCGTTTTAACGATTCCGGGGGATATGTATAGGCAATTTTGTACTGTTTATGCGAGAATGGTTGACGGCGTGAAGGCGTTTTTGTGTAACCGAGTTTATCTTGTTTTAAATTTTGTTCATCGAAATACATTATGCCTTATAATAATTGTTGATCCCTTTGTTGGTGATTGATATGATTCAATCGGATGAAGTTATTGTAAAATAGGTATTAAACGTGCAAAAAAATTGTGACTTATTGTATATATTACCTCTTGGTTGGTTAAGTTCCGTTTTTACATTTTGCATAACATTTAAATATACAATATTATTTAATTTTGACAATTTGTTTGCAGAAATATGTAGGTTGTTCCCATCAAATAAATTTTATTAACTTTAAAAAAATTAGATTTAAAAATAAATTTAAGTTCTTCATATTTTAGTTATGTAGGTACGATAAGTATTTACGTTTAATCGTTGTCGATTCAAAGTAAAATGTAGGTACTACCATCCGAAACGTGCGTTTTAAATCTTCAGCATGTAGGTTTTGAAGTAAATAGAAAAATTGTACACTGTTCATTACAATGGCTGAAAAATTTTTTTCACACCCTTGAGTTCTAACTGATTCTCATTTTAACTACCAGACCTAATAGTATGTATACACACTACACATACAGAATTATTTTTAGTTAAAATTTTTTTTATTTTTATTATTATTGTTACTATTGAGAATAAATTTTGACAACCAGGAGAAAAAAAAAACTGAATCAAAAGCACAAAATTTTTTAAAAAACACTTACGACGACACGTTATTTATAACGACACTTTTTAATTTATCACACAAAGACACGAAAAATTCGGATGCGATAAAATTTGCCAATAAAAAAAATCCCTTATTAAGTGCCGGTACTCACGCCGCTCAAGTTAGAACTTAAAAGATAAGATCAGTTATTTGAACTAGGATTTAGTTCGATGAGTCGAAATCATTTTAAATTCAACTTAACTTTTAGCTTTTTAACTCGTTTATGCCCTCATTATTGAGATAATTATTATTAGGCCCACCTCAAACGGGGATGCTCAAAAGAAACTGCAATCGCCTAGGTACTAAGAGACTGGGTGACTACAGTTGCTGGTTATCTCCACACACAGTATACTAAATTTTTGTTTCTAGTTTTTTAAACTAGTGTCGCCCTACTATTTTGACAGTACGGTTTAGTTTTTCGCATTATACGCGCACACTGATACAGTAAATAAATTAAAATAAATACATTTTTTTACAAGGCCCTCATCACACGGCGATACTCACCGTGAGCTTAACTTCTGTGGCCACTCCACTCCGAGCTTTTTCCGTTACATTTCTTTTGGAGTAGCTTCTTAAGCTCGGTATACTTTTCTATTTGTCGCACAAGTTCTATATTAAAATTTTGATCCACGTTATATTATTTTATCGTGCACGAAATAAAAATTACCGAACGACCCGATCAACCAAAGTAGCGAGGAGACCGGCGGCATGTCTAGTCGCCCCAGTTGACTATTCGTGTCAGTCGCGTGCGACTTTAGCAGCGCCGTCCGAACGACGCCGTTCAAACACACGCGCGCAGTTTGCAAAAAATCATGCGATTCCAGTTTCTTTTGAGTACTATCTCCGTGGGCCTTATCGTTGTTCTTAATCACGTTTGACAGATTCGCATCGGTTCGCGACACGCAACAGGGCAAACTGGAAGAGCGCATGCCGTTCTTTTCGTTTGTGTTGCCCGAATGGTTCAACAAGGCTCACCCCAGAATGGCGCACAACATGAGAGCGAACACCGAGCGTCTGACGACGCCGTTCGACGTGTACTCGACCCTGATGAGCGTTCTGCACAAAGACGGACCGAAAACTAAAGACGCGAACAAACGTTCCATATCGTTGTTCAACGAGGTAAGCAGTATACGTGGTGAAAAAAAAAAAAATAGGAAGTAGGTATGTTTTATTAGCGGTTCATTCCTGCCTAAAAGCAAAAAAAAAACAATCCGGGATCACTCTAGGTCACGTCAGTAGTTTGACGGAGTAGCCACTGCGCTTTTGGGCGGGTCACTGGTTTGGAACGTGATTCAAACGTGTTATTTAATATCTTAAAACAACGATAAATCACTGATTTCCAAAAAAAAACGATTCAGCTCAGTTCGTCTGGTAATACGTCCTGGTAAATTTTTCGAGAATTTTCCGTGCTTGGCTCAAAAGTTTTCGAGATCACTTGAATCTTTTATCAGACTCGTACCTTATCTGTTATAATGTAAAAGTTTCGGCTTGTTTCTGTCATATTATTTTGGAAGTGTTTACGCCCAAAAAAACTAAATCGATACGTCAAAAACTCGTTCGCCATTAACCGCCCTTAAAGTTATTCACAGGAAAAAAAAAAAAAAGAATAAAAACGTTCTTCGCTGCACTTGGAATATACTTTAAATGATCGTTGCATTTTGAATTCTGTAAAACGAATTAACTACCCATGGGGGAACCCCGTTGTAATTTTTCTAGGATATTCCGGTGTTGGATTTTTAAAACTTTTCGTAAATATTTTTACCGTCCGAGCATTTTAGATTTTGAGTGTTTGCGAATCGTTTTTAAAACTGCGCGCGTTCAAAACGACCCGCGCGTTTTTCGCAGATACCGTTGGAGAGAACGTGCAGAGACGCTTACATCGAACCACATTGGTGCGCTTGTCTAAAGTGGCAGCCGATCGGCATTCAGAGTTCTTTGGCCGTCGGAGCGGCCACACACTTTTTGCTGTTTCTCAACGGGTGAGCAAAAAAAAAAAAACAGAAAAAACAAACTCGTTTTCTTACGATCTCGTTCGTTAGAATTGTAATGGTACCCTTTTGTTTGATTTATACCCTCGCCCGTAACCTTTCACGTCTAAATTATATGCTTAAAGGCGTTCAAACTTTTAGGATTCTTCGAACGTCCCGTGATTTTCGGTCGATGTTTCCTCTCGAGTGTCTTAACTTTTATCCTGCACGGCTTTATCCAGAATATGGTTGCGTCCTCTGTGGGATTCCTCTACTGCCCATGGAAATGCCGTGCTCGGAAGCGACCGAAAATGCTTCTTACTAACTGGAAGATCCATCGCCCTCCCCATGGCTATTCCCTAGTTCAAGACCTCCAAAATCTCCCTAGTCTTTCCGACATTCATACGGTTTATCTTTTCTCTCAAATACTCTTACAGGCGAAACCGACTCTCCTTGCCTCCTATCACAAGTTCCTGTCCGATTCACTCGTTCATCTATCCCCTTCCGTATTCTTCTATCGCCGTCAAACATCCTCGAAAACTCCACAATTACCCGGCTCATGTGCAATCACGAACCATCATTTATATAATAGCCAGTCTTACAGTGATTGTCAGCCAAGCAGGCATTACCTTAGTTCTCAATTATTGTTTAATTAATTTAATATATCTGTTGGGTTTGTCCCGTAATAATCATAAAATGTGTACTTGGCAATAGTAAATTGAGTCGGACGGCAGCCGCTGTATTCAAACGAATCTTTAGTTGACTATATAATCGTTCGGGTAAAAAATCAACGTTTACAAGTCGCGTTAAATTACCATGAAATTGTCTTCAGACAAAAGTTAAGAGAGCTAATACAGAAAAGTTTTACACTAAAATTATTTAAACATTAATATTTGACACTAAAATTTTTTGAATTAAGTCATAGAAAAACATTAAAAAAAAAATCTATCTTGTGCACATGTTTACACATAAAATAATTACCCCCCCCCCACTGTCTAAACCACCATCATGTTACATTGTGGCATATAAGGGAATTTTGTTTTTCTATTTATAATCGATTCGAGAAATTTGATTTTAACAGATAATATTTCTGAAAAAAAACGAATACAATAATTGTACTTTTAAATTAGAAAAAATTCCGAATCCGTTTCAAGCGTTAAAAGTTGGCGTGTTATAATAGAAATTCTGAACAAGCCATTTTTTATTCAATTAAAAAATTAAAAATGTTTTTCTTCAAATCGTATGTTACATGGCTTTTAAAAATTAATTTTGAATAAATTTCTCATGCATTCAAATTGTATATGTGGCAAAAATTAGATTTTAAAACCAATTTCGGTGCAGTATATTTTTTCACCTAGTGAATAATTGCCATTTAATGTTATTCGAAAAGGCGGTTGACGACTTTCAGGAGGAAATTTACGTCAAAACGATTTTTTTCAAATTTGTCTTATTTATAGCCAAACTGTAACAAAGAATATAATATTTTTTCCATTTTAATGATGTTTTCTTTTCGTGTGGAGTATGTTGTCTTTTGGATAATTTATACCCAGTTTTCAGATTATAAATATGTTAATAATTATTTCGGTCTGTGGAGTTATCACAGAATTACAACTAAATAATTTAGTCGCGAAGGAAAGTTTATTACCACTACGGAAAAAAAATAAAAAAAAATAGTTTAGGTTTTTAAGGTCGTTTCCCAGAAATATCAATACACGCATTCAAACAGGTTTGTTTCATATAAACAATTAGTGAATTCCTAGAAAGCTTACTAGCACAACTTTCGACATCGTAAAATTGGCTGTTTGCCACGACGATGAACGACGATTGTGAGGTGTTTTTATCTTTATCGGTAAAACGTAAAATTTTTATCATTATTGAACTTCATTCTCCCAATAATTCGTATGAATTTCAATTAATTAGTTAATTTTCAAAAGAGTTATTTTCAAAAAAAAAAATAATAAACTTAACAAAACAACTTCAGCGTAAAAACGTTTTATAATAGTTTTTTTGATTTTGGAAACTATTTTAATCTGGTATAAAAAATTATTATGTCTAGATTGTACTTAGGTATAGAGATTCTAAATTAAAAATTATGGGTTTTATGCGATAATTTGGATAGTAAATCGTTATTCGAAAAATAAGAGAAAAAAAAAAAATGCTTAAAATTAAGTATACCGTCTCGGGTTGACAACGTTTTAATATGAAACTTTTAAATTATGTATAAAAATGTTTTGTAAAAAAGACAAAAAAATCACTATGCTTACAGGTACTAACAATTCGGTTTAAAGTTAGTTGAACACGTCACAAACAACTAATATTATAAACTTAAAACAACTTATTAACAATGAGCAACACCTAGTTTTTAATACTTAATATAACATAAAACACCAAATTTTTTTTTTTTTAAATTGGGGAAAACGCGTTTGCTGTATTTAGTGCTCGCGTATCGGCCAAAAAAAAAATTTTTCCACAATTTTGTGAAATATTTCAGACTTCAAACACTGATAACACTAATAATTGACACCCTATGATAATGTTTTACAGTATTAGTATTATTAGTTGTTACGCGATAATTTTTCGATAAAAACAGATCAAAATTATGTTTAAAGGTACAATTCCAAGTACACCGACCGGTGCGCGCCGTTGGAGTTTGAGCGAATCGAATGGGCCACCAAGATGGCGCCGAACGAGAATCTGTTGAAATTTCACCAGGCCGCCGACACCGACGGATTCGTACCCGACATGTCCGCCAACACTCAAGTGACCAAGCTCTATTTGCAGCTCAAAGTCATCACACGTCCCTCCGACGCCGTGTTCGAGTTCTCTTGTCAGTACGACACACACACCAAAGAATACACAGTTGACGTGAGTTCATTAAACATGTCTCTAATGTCTGGTATTCACAACATTAATAAATGTTACAAATAAACAAACATAAATGAATTAGACTTGGAAGTATATACGATTATATGTAGTATAATATGCAGTCAGTGCTGTTACTAGGATTATTCGCTCTGGCGGTGGCGGTGATATTACATATGTTTCTAGTAAAATATAGACACGCTTGAGGACTAATCGATTTAAAAAAATTACGCTTTGTGGCCTATTTTATTATTGATTTTTTTATACAAGTAAGTGTGACAACATTTTTAGTAATTTCTCCAAATAACTTTGTTATTTGTTGATTTTTCATCGCTACCGAAACATCAGTTAATTTCAAACCGACTGTAAACAATTGATGTTTCATTTACAAATGTTTCAATCAATCTTTTAAATAAAGTAAAAAAACACTCGATAACGTAAAAACTAAAATTAGGGTTTTTACTGAAAATAGTCGAAAGAGAGTGTAATATATAATTAGAATGATGTAGTAACATAAAATATGTTACACTGCTGACGACAAATAGTTAAAAGTTACAAAATAAAATCTAATTTCCTTAGCGTTCCAGCTCGTGCTAGATCGTCAACAACTTCTTCTTGACCGACTGTAATAATTTTAGCCCCTGCTACATTGCTTATCTATTTATTCTAACTTAAAAATGTATTTCATCTTCAATTTCATCAAATAAAAATATCAACCCCTAATAACAATCAAACATTAACCTGCTTCTGCCATAATGTTTCGAAATGAAACTGGATTGGTTTCTATTGTTGGTTACCAGAGTTTTACCAATTTATTTTATTATCCCGGCCAGAGAACCGTTTAAAAATTATAATTATGCAGAACAAAATATAATATAGTCCTGAAAATGTTAAGGTGTAGTTTTGTTAATAGAATTTATTATGATACAGTTTTTTATGATATTGACGTTTAAAAATATTTGATTTATAATGTTATAGGAAAAAGACATCAGCAGAATCAACAAATATGGTAACCAAAGCTGGTGTGTTGCGAAAACTCAACCACAACTCAATAAGTACTGTTACTGCAAATGAAATAATTATAAAAATAAAGCAATATTCTCTGTATAGGATTAAAGACTTTATATAATAACATTTTTGTTTTTACGGTTTTTAAGATTCTTATTGTTTTGTTTGTTTTTGTTTTTATATAGTACCATCGATTAATTTATCTACTCGCATTGTAAAATTAAAGTCAATTCGAATTTCCACTTTAAAAGTAATTGTTTAAGACTGTTAAATAAAAATATAATATAGTATTGTTTAAAATCACATACTTTTTGTATAGAGTGAGATTTAAGTTAATTATTCATAGAATTTAGTTAAAATTTTTAATTAAAAAAAAAAAAAATTTGGATGGTGTGCGTCACAGTCTACAGACTATTCAGTAAGACTTATCTGAGTAGTGTGAAGTAAAAGTACTTCATTATAACAAAAGTATACTTATTTTTAGAAGTAGTTACGAAAAATTTAAATATAGTTTGATGTAGGTTTGAAAAAGAAACTAACTTTTTTTTAGAAAGATTTAGAAACCATTTAATTGTATAAACGAAATTTAAAAATGATGAGAAATCGTTAAACGGATGTATTCAATATTTTGATTCTCAATGCATTAAAAAACATGTATGTTCCTAAAAAGCAAATAATTTTAGATTTTTAACAACATTTAACACTGTAAAATTGATTAAATTTCAAAAGTGCCACACACACATTGTAAAATTAGCGTTGTTTCTGTTTTAATTTGACATATCCTCTGAAGTTATTTTTGGTTTTCATTTTACCATCGAATACTTTATAGACATTTCGAAAAGTAGTATAATTTTGTTGCTCAGTTTTGTTATTCTTAATATCTCCTCGAAAACTGTTCGTACAAATTAAAATTTTTACTATTTCACTCAGAATCGTTTTCGTAAATAGATTGCTTTTAAACTGAGGGCATATTACATTTATCATTTATGCTGCACCATCCAAAATAATGGTCCACCCAAATCAGTGTCCTACTCCACACTACTCCATGGTTACTTTCTTCTTTTTTATGATAAGAGAAAACTTTGACAGCGAATTTAACAACATTTTTAAATTAAGGATGTTAAAATGTTTTACTTTAACTAACGTAATTTTCGATATTTTAAGTTTGATTAATTAAAAATATAAATAAAATCCGGTCATAACCGTCCTGCAGAATTCTTTTTCCTCTAAAAAAAAAAAAGTATATAATGTCTTACACAGAAAACTTGTTATGCTAAAAATCTTTATTTCTTTTTCGGAACCATTGAAAACGAACTTGATAATCTTACCGATCGTTTAAGCGATACCCAGGTACTTTTTGTGTTTTTCAAGTTAACGGGTGGTATACGACTGTTTTTCTTTGTATAATAACATTGATAGATGTATATTTTTAATCATTAATAATAATCATCGATTTGTGGCTTTGCAGTTTCAAATTGTGTGTTACAATACGCTAACAAACAAAAAATTTATAATTATTATATTTTAGCCTTAACATTTTCCTATCCGTACTTTGTGACATTAATTAACTATGTTTTAAATAAGCGCGTAAAAAGTCTCATAAATTAAATTTATTAATTTTTAAAATTTCGAATTGTCAAGCGTGTAACAAATATGCATTGCTGATAATTAATGTTGCTTATAAATTATATTTATTTTATTGTTGACAATAATATCGATGTGTAGTAATTTTAATGCAAATTTAGCGCAGCCTGTTGGAGGTTGGTCAAAAGTGAACTGTTATTCTTAGCTATAATTATTATATTTGCATTTGCTTTATAAGAACAGTGTTGTGTTGTACATATTATACAGTACAACATGATGAAAATCGATTAGTACGTCTTTTTATTGTATTATTCGTGTTATTTGTGTTTATTTATATTTTGTATTAAGACTGTTCTACGTCCGACGAATAAATAAAATCGACCGTTGAAGTTGTTCGCAAACTTTTTAGTTTATAACTCTTCTAATTAATAAAAAAAAAAAAATAACTCTAATAACAAATTGACGAAGTAGCCGGTAGTAGACATTTACAGATACATTCCCTTTAATATACATTATAGAAATAAAAAATATTTTAATTATTTTAAATATAAAATTTGATGTACTCGGGGCTTACTTAATTAAAAAAAGGTTAAAAAATATTTCGCGGAAGATTAGAAAAATAAATAAAATCAATTAAAATTTTTACTAAAAAGTAAGAAGTACAATTATTTTCTTTTAATAATATTATTGTTTAAACATCTACAATTTATTACCATTATGTTATTTGAAAAAATTTAAGTACTTGTCACTTATCAGTGTGAATTGTGATGGATAAGTTGGTTTTATTTATACGATTTTATTTAACAATTTTTCTTTGTGGTAGTATTTGGGAGTCAGTCAGAAAGTGGTCAGTCGGTGGACCGTTGTGGCAGAGGCGTATCTAGACCCAATTAATGGGGAGGCGAAGTGTAAATACTATACAAGTGTATGTTTGTTAGTGATTAAAAAAAAAATTTCCTCACCCTCTAAAATTTATATTTTTAAAGTAAACTTTATCGGCGCGAGAATATCAACCATAGATAATAAAGGTTAATTATTCGGTATATGAGAGGTCCTTTGTTATGTACGTATGATATCAATGTATGACAGCAAGTATACGCATATTTTACAATATTAATTATACTAATTATATTAATTATAAATAATACAATTCTTTTGCAACTAGAGGGCGCCCATACATACAGATTCCGACAGTAACATTACAGCTGATTGTTCAGCGAGTTACCAGACTTTATAATCTAATACTACGCTTTATAATAATTAATATGTCTCAGGTGTGTAGCCAATGAAAAAATTTTAAAAAAATACGGGTATTGGGGGGAAAAGACGTTCAAAATAAAATTTGTTTATTCAATCGTCGTAGAAATGAAAACAGGAAATGATCTTTAATATAAAATTTAAATTTTTAACTAATGTTTTAAAATATTTGAAAACATATTTTAGATTCTGACCGTAGCAAAAATTTAGTATGTTTTTCTGTGAACAATTTTTTTTAGGAAAACTCGGATATTAACGTGAAATCCGTAGTCTGCGTAGTCTTAAGATAATTCCTATAGATTTTATTTATTTTTCAAGTTATGTGTGAAAAATTGAAGTAGTTAAAATTTATCGAAGTGCTACAAATAAATGGAATTTTTCGTACACCTACATGTTATTAAAAAATGTGAAATTGATATGTTATTAATCGATTTAGTCTATTTTTTTGGAGAATATAAAACTTTGAGAATATTTGATTCGTTATTCTATGCAGCTTTTGTTAAAAGGCTCGAAACTTTATTTTTACTTAAACGATTTCACAAAATTTGTTACACGTGTGAAGTTTGATAATATAATATTTAAACTAACCAAATTTGTTATTTTCATTCTTGTTTAATTTTTTTTTTTCTTTCAAAATTACTTCGTCAAAAAACGGGTTTAAAATTATTCGACACTGCTACGCGACAATAATTGAACGGGTGAAATAAAAACCATAATAATTTTCAGTTAATTTTTACCAGAATGCATGTAGAATATAACACTTATAGTGTGTACATATTATACTCAGTAAATTTGCATAGAGTTCAGAATGTTTTTAGTAAGCGATGATTTATAATTGTTGCCTTTAAATATTTGATTATCTACCCAAAGTAGTGACGTGTACCTACTACTCCACGAAACGTCGTTACTTTTTTTACAAAGCATTCAAATAGAAAAAAAAAATACCAACTTTATCATTGATTTTATATAGGTAAGTATTGTAGATTCCTTTATTTAATATACACATATCAATTCATTAAAGTATTTTTTATTATCATCAATAGAATTATCTAGAACGTTCGAAGGTATAGGTTAGGTTAGTATATTAATATATATATGTATATTAATTTTTTATATTTTCAGTTATTCACCTAAATTATTATTAACATAGACATGATAATTTATTATACATATTATTATGTCTATTAAGGTCATTTTGTATCATTTTTCTATTCAGATAAATGTAATATTACACAACACTATACATATTATTTTTGGTGATTATATGTTTGTTAAGTATACCTTTTGACCCCATTTAGTATTTTATATTATAATTTGCTAAATCTCACTTTGCATAGCCAATAATTTCAATGTTACCATTGATCAAAGTATTAAATGTCTTCCGGTCAACCGGGCTGACTGTAATTTAGATTTTAGACACGATATATAGATGGAAAAATTAATTAATTGAAAAAAAAAAAAGTCAAGTATTAAATATTATAGTTTGGAAGTTTATTATGTCCTTTTATCTTTAAAAGATAATTTGTTTTCGAAATTCGATAACACTTAAAAGTTTTAGAAATCTATATTAATAATCATAAGAAACATTGCTTAAAACCTTAAATACGTTTTAACTGTTAATAAATGATTATGATTTGTCTCTCGACATCAGATATTATAATTCTTATACTGAAACGTATAGAGGAATATCGATTCAAAATCACTCAGAGTAGTTGGTTCAAAATTCGTTATTTTCATAATTAGTATAAAATACCTATAATAATATAACACAATCATTTTTATAATAATTCAAAGGCAAGGTATAAATATACAGGAAATATTACAATATTATTGTTTCCAATATTAAAACGATTTACAAGTTTGTAGCTAAACATATTGATTTGTACTTAGTTTGTATTGATAACTTTATTCCTTTTGGTTTTTTTGTCTGTTTGGTCGATAGTGACTCGTACAATAATATCAGTGTTTCCAAATTAAAATGTAATTTGAAAATTGACAAGTATGTCATGTTTTAATAACTAAAACTATTCCATCCATGTTTATTTAGTTCGCATAATAAAGGTCTCAGATTATTATAGGTTCTTAGATTAAGGAAAAAAAACATTAAAATTTTTTCCGTGTACATAATAATTTTAGTATTTGTTATTTTTTTCTGTCTTATGCGTTATTTGAATATGGAAAAAATTAAAAATTTTTCATCAAAGTTTTTATTTTTATTGGACTGTTTTCAATTTTATTAAAACTATATAGTATAGTACCTATATTTATTAAAAATAAAACAAAAATAAGTTATTTGTTGTAGGCAAATCAAATTATTTGTTGCATTACCTTTATTATTATTACTAAACAAAGCTTAAAAATTATAGTCTTCTAGATAAATTAAGGTTACATATTTGATTAGTGCGTTGCTACAAAACCAACGTATAATTATTGTTTATTATACCAAGTCATTCAGTATCTTTACTACCAAAATTGAAATTGTACTCTACTTAATGCTCGTACGAAATCAACCGAACATTGTACCTACCAATTACTTCAAAAATATTGTTATCGATTTCTTAATCATATATTTAAGACTTTTTTTTTCTGTTAATAAACGTATTTTGTTTTATGCACTTCAACTACCCAAACAGTAATAAAACACACAAATATAGCACTTTTGTCTATCAATTGCCATTTCAATTTTGGTAATCAAATTGTGTAAGTAACTATGAATTAACTACAGCTGATACGAATAAAAATTAAAACGATTATTGTAATAACACTCAAAATAATGATAGTAAAGATAATAATAATATTATTATCGTTCATATATTATCTCGGATAATCCAATTACAATTTAAACTTGGTACAACTCGACAACTATTAACAGCTATAGAATGGCACAAATTGTGTGTGTATTCATAAATTCAACTTACGTCTGTCATAATAGTATTATAAACTTTTATAATGATTATCAATGTTCAGTATTTACTATTCTGCTCGAAGTTTTCCTATAAAGGAGGAATATCAGATCATTTTTTTGTTTTTTTTTTTAAATGGTTTGGTTGAGTATATTATCTATAGTTAACACTAGGCTTACGACGGCCCCAAAAAATATTTCAAAATTTTTTACATTTATTTTTTAGTCGGTCACAATAATTTTAAAATAAAAAATTTGCATTTTTAGTTCTTCCTCACTACTTTAAGTTTTATAGTTAGAGTTCTGTAACATTTAATTTACATTCCACTCATATTTCTTGATACACTGTTGTTGGCCAATTTTTAAAACTAAGATTCCCTACTAAAATATCCAACTGCTATAGAAATACAGTATAGAACGCGCTTTAGCGGAATTCGATAGTAACTCTTTTGGATATTCCCCTTAACGTTTCTACCTAATGTATTTCAGTTTTTTTGACAAGGTATATATTGCAAACAGGATATTGATTCTATGTGATAGAAAATAGTTTTTGTCGTTATAGTGAAGATATTTTGATTGTTCAAGGTATGAATGATGATGTTTATCATATTTTGTTAAGCTGCACAGTAAAAACTGCAAACAAGCTTTAATTTTCTTCTATTTATCTAACCTGTCCCGTCCCGTAGTCGCGATTTGCCAGTGTGTCATTTACATTAATTTAATACTTGCTATTTTTGATAAATTCAATTTATTTTAATTGATTTTTCATGTTTACTCCCTTTGTCCCATTTAGTCTCTTCCGGGGTTAAATCGTGGAAAAAACCATTTTTAGTTGGTCTTACTTACGTTACTATACAAAACTGCTGATTCAATGTCATTCAGTTTTTAATTGTATATTTAATTTTCAATCAGCTGTTAATAGTTTTTAAAATTTCCGACCGAGAAAAAACGTTTTCCTTCATTTCTTTTTTCTTTAGTCTTTTAACCCTTTAAGAGTTGAATTTTCGAAAATGCGGTAACATAGATATTTGATTATTGGCCGTATTTCAGGTTATTCATGCCAAGCTTTACATAAATCAGACCAAGAAATTATTTTTCCAATTGTAACCCCCTTTAGCCAATATTTATTTTTTGTTTATAATATGCACATTTTTTTAGCTCATATTGGCCTTTGTAAAACGATTACAAAGTAGAAGTATAAATACTCGTATCATCAAACAGCAATTAAACAGTTGAGAAGTCCAATCAGTCACAAATAGAGACGGGCGGACAGAGAAACATTTATTTTTACGTATAAAATCGCGAGGAAAAATAAGTTACTTTAAACTTTGATAGATATAATAGATATAAATAAAATAATTATAAAGGTTACGGTATCCCATTTCAAAATAATTTAATAGGTTATAGAATAATTTTATATCTATTTAGAATAACAATATAATATATTCTGTTTACGACTGATGTTCTGTTGTCTTTTTGTCATTCGATTGAAATTTTTTTGGTTCTTCAAAAAGTTACAAAATTACCATTACATTATCAAACTGAGTTAAAAATGTTACCCTTTTATGAATTAATCTGAGTAAGATGAACTAAACCTAACACCTATGTTCTATTAAGAGACAATGTTACATAAGCAAATTATTAATACTATACTGTCCAACAAAATATTAGTTTATAAATATTCAATAAAACAAATCTAAAGAGTTAAGCTACCTTTTAGATTCTCAGTGTAACAAAGAACGTATAGGTTTTAACATGTGTTTTTTATTATTTTGTTTTTATCACCGGAACAGGGATAACTCCTTTAATGATAATCCGATTTTAAAAGTCAGTTCCACTCACACAGACTTATGGACACAGATGGTTCTTTGAGAGGCCATAGATTTAAGCGAAAAAAATTTAAAAGTTACGATAAAAAAACTAAGCCAAATTAAGGAAAAAACGTTTTATATACGACAAACGTGTTCTTGACATAATCGATTTAGACTTTCGGCCATAACTTCCACAATAACAATTGTTGTATGCTAAAACTTTTACATAATATTAAAATTGATAAGATACAGGTTTGATGTTTAATTTCATACATTTTCAAATTTTTAGTTAAAGAAACTAATTAT
Organism: Hormaphis cornu; assembly: GCA_017140985.1. NCBI lineage: Eukaryota > Metazoa > Arthropoda > Insecta > Hemiptera > Hormaphididae > Hormaphis > Hormaphis cornu. The sequence continues at coordinate 4,946,828 of CM029357.1, forward strand.
AGACTTGGAAATGTTTGAAAATTTCCATTTTGGTTTTTAGTCGTTTATAGTTGGAAAATTGTCGAAAATTCCCTATGAATTATTTTTAAAAAAACTTCATAACTCACACTTATTTGTAACATAAGATTTTAAAACGAATAATGTAATGTAAAACATCATTCACTATCTGAATAAAACAATTTCAATAAAATTCGCTTAGTAGATTCTGAAAGTGTATAAAAAATATTGAAAAACGGTCTTATTTTAATTATAACAATGGAATTTTGCACTGTTGTTTTTGCAAATAAAAATTTTACACGTTAGTTAAATTAGTATTCAAGGTACAAATTTCGGCATTTTGGTCCATTTTTAGGAGAATCCTAATAATAAAAGTACAGAACATTAAATTACTCCGTGTTATTTGATATTATTCGTTTGTTTTTTTGATATCAGTTTTTAAAATTATTTTCTCATGATGATAAAATTATGATTCTAAACAACTATGACAATCTGTTTTCACGACTTTTAGTTCTAGTGCCTAATAAGAGACTAATTATAAATTCTATTGTCGCAGCACAATTTTTATAGTTTTACCGAGCTCATTCAGAATCGTTATTCCGTAAGCAATTTACAATTATAATATACAATTTCTAATTAAACTTTCCGAAATGGTGGTTCACAGCGTTAATCTGAGTCTGTTTTAAATTTGAACGGTGTAGTGCACCATTACCAAACACACTGCTTGGCATGTATTCAACCTTAATAAGGTCAGTGTGTGAAACGTTATTAAGTTAATAGTTACATCTGTATTCGTATGAACACTATACGTAAACTGATAAATATTATGCTCATAATAATCATGTATAAAGAATCGTACAGAAAGTTCGAGAAAATAATAATTGCCAATTAAATGGAAATTAATATAATAAAACATGATAAATAAAAATATGAGTTTACCGATAACGTATTCAAATTTGTTCACTTATAATATATTATTAAATAACACTGCATAATATGTATTAAATGTTCATGTTTTGAACTATTATTACAAAAAAATATTGATAATTTACCTATGCGTTAATAAAATGCAAGCTCTCCCAGTGTCAAAATAATGATGCGTCAAATATGTTATACCTCCATCTGACGTCAAAGATGATAAAAACTAAATCCTATAACGAGAATATGGATGGATAATACTTAAATCGTTGTATATAATATATTGTTAGCAGTTATGTAACAATATTTTAATTTACATGTAAAATACAACAACTCTCGATGATACGATGTTAACGATGTATTTATTTACGTACTTCTATTAAATATCAAGTAATTAACTGAAAATTGAAAGATTTGAAAACGGGAAAGTTATGAATTTTATTCGTAACATTATGCTTAGCACTGTCATAAAGATCAAAGCAAGTAATATTTTCTCAGTTTTATCAGGATAATATTGAATAATATAATAACTATAATAATTTTAATTAAAATGTTACGGGTATGTTTGAAACATTTTTAGTATAATAAGCAATTTATAGCAATAAACATGTCATATTTGCTGCCGTTCGTATCAATTAAATAATGATTTTGTCAACGTATAACTACTATAGAATTTTAAATTTTGGCTCGTATAAAATTGAATAATACATTTTCATTCTACTCTACTCAGAACAGTATTTATAAGCAACAACATGATGCACTTGAAATGACATAATGACACATATATAAGATACTACCAACAGCAACGACTGACAATAGGTTTTATTAGTTTAAGAGTATATTTCCCTTGAAAATATAAACAAAACAAATAATTTAAAGTGGTTTTAAATTAAAATTACAATTTTACGATTGGTTGAAAAATAACACACTGAACTGAATCACGTGGTAGGTGTATAGATTTTGGAAAGTTGTTCGAAGTAACGATTACGCTTTGGAATGAGTCACTTTTTTTTGGGTAGGCCAAGTTATATTTTAAACTTCTTATTTAATATCTGAAAGTATTGATACATACATTTAAAAAAACGATTCTGAAATAACTCAGTTATCTATACGTCTAGGTAAAAACCAAACTTAACCTACTACTTACATGAAATACGACTTTTTTGGTTTACCTCACCAAACTTAAAATTTACTCCCTTTCTTTCCTTTATTTCCTTCCTTCCTGCCCTCTTTCCTTTCGTTCTTTCCTTTTTATATCTTTTTTTGCGTGATACTGCATTTACAATGAAATGTTATATAAGGTACTGCATGAAAAGATTGGAGCTCTCCTCACGTATTTGTTAGTTACAATATTTGTTGGAAAAATATATCACATATACGAGTGATGTGGGCAATAATTGCCAATTTCCCAGCTTCAAACAACTAGAAACTCAAAGAAATAACATGGTATCGGTTTCTAACTCATCGGACTAATACTCGTCCTTCTAATCTCCATCGGGGTTTTCAGTCTGAACTTGCGTGTTTTTGGATCAAAACTCGCCAAATATGTAAAATTTTAAAAATTGTTTCGATCTAATTTCAATCGAATTCTCCAAATTGTTTATGCAATAGAGCGCATTGATCAGATCGCTCCTTGCACTAGAAAACACAAATAATCGAATTTGGTAATGTTCGAGTTTTAAAATATTAAAAATTTTTTAAATAAACTATTTTATGAAAACAAAATCTAAAATCTTTGTTGTACTCAACGTAAAAGTAGGAGCCGCCAGCTTCCGGTAAAAATGATTATGAATTTCGAAATTTCAAGCCGTATTCCGATAATGGTCAACTTAGAAACAAAAATAAAATTCAAAATAAGCTTCAAGTATGATACAATTTAAGTCCACGTTTCAAACTTATATGTACCTACTACGTAATTTTGCGATTGGACGCACCGTTTGGCCATCAAAGTGTTCACAGGAAAATAAAAAAACATCATTGTAAAAACAATACATTCTTCGTTGTGCTCAGAACCTAAAAACAAAATTTGATTTATTAACCATTCATTTTTAATTTATTACTTATCTTGAAACTTGTTAATGTTTCCTATAACGGTCCTAGTGTGCGTATATTTCGGTCAGTTTTACAATGTATTTTCTTTGGTTTTTTTTTTTTTTTTAAATATTTTTAACATTAATAATATTATCTACCATGTATACGAGAATCAAAATAACAACAATAATTCTAGTCAGTAGATGTATAACCATTCGTCGTAATCTATGTGTCAACATACTAGAAAACGTTGTTTTTTCGTAGACAATGGCCTGGATTATGTGTCATCTTGTGTTTTTTTTTTTTTTTTATCGTTGTTAACAAATAATATAATGAAGGTGTACATTAAGGTGGTTGGGACGTCTGTTAAATATAAGTGCACAAATACTTAAAAATACAGTGTTCAAACTGCACACTTAATGTTCCCTCAATCTAACGTTGTATGCGATCGTACAACGATAAACGTGCATAAAAATGTGTATTTATAAGTGTGGGTACCTACGTACCTTTTTTTACAACCAAGTAAAGATAAATCTCTTACCAATAACAAACAAAGTAATGTGTTCAAAGTTGATTAGCATATAAATATATTATTATTATTGCAGTATTAATAATTTATATAAAAAAAAAAACAGTTATTGGCAAAATAAATGTGCAACACTCGTTTAAAAAGTCGGTTAAAAAACAAGAGCACACTACACTTTAGACTACTCTAGACCCCGAGAGCACTAAAACAAAACGCGCCGGAAGTAAAATATGTTGTACCTACTATTTAATTTTTAATGATGTTTATCAATATAATTATTTCAAAAACAATATAACAGTTCTTGTGTGATTAAATAAATGGCTATTTACACGACCACTAACATATTGTAATAGAGTAATAACCAAATATTTAGATAATTTTCGTCCAATTTTAACTGTTAACACGATGATAAACTGCAAATCACGTAATAAATACGTAATTTTGTGCAAAAATAAATCCAATTATATTAAGATATAAAACAACTTTTTCGATCACGATTACAATCGGTTTATAAAATATGATGGTAGAAACGTTAAAGAGTGTTTCAGATAGCATTATGTTTTATAGATGCAAATATTTATAATAATATGACCTAATATTAATTTCAGGTTCTGAGCGTAGCGAGGAATGTATAGTGTTTTTACAACGTTTTTGAGCGAGCTTGTTAACCTAAGACGTGGGTGCAAAAACCTATTTTAATTCTGTCGGTTGATTTTTTTATTGTAGGTACTAATACCTATTAATATAATATTATAATTAATATAATACTAATATTCAGTAAATAAATTGGTTTTCTTAAGTACTATGAAATTTGATATTTAATATATAAATAATTTGAAATAACAACAACGTAATTAAGTACTTTAAACTATTAGTACTGATATAAGATTATGTTATACGACAACCGTTACAAACCCAATGACTAATTAAATTTATGACAAGATAGTAGGTATGACCATGAGATTTTTGATGTTTAAAATATTTTAAACGTGAAAACATATTTATTTAGTTAAACAATTTTAATTTAGTTTTGATTAATAAAGTTTACATCGGTGAAAACTGTTTACTAGCTACTTACCTATATACTTAAAATTGAAATTTTTATTTATTTATAAATACAAATTATTATTTACAGTTGTGTATAGTACTATAGTAACACGTAGGTACTCAATGCAGATTATGCTAGTTGTTGATTAAGTAGGTAAGTAGTTATACTTGTCAGTTATTCTTAGCCTAGAATTATGCATATTCAGAAAAAACAACACTGTGTTCTATGAATAAATTTTAACTGTAATTTTTGTTTAAAAAATTTATAAAATTTATATCATCGTTAAAGTATGATAATAATAATAACCTAATTTTAGGTATTTATTTATTTATTATTATTTAACTTGTTTTGAATACATAACGTATAAAACAAACATCGCATATTTCATAAAATATTCATTTTGTAATTTGTTATTAGTTTTGTGTACTTGAAAAGAAAATGCATTACATGTTTATCGTAACTGTTCATAAAGAGTTATTGTTTTGTGGGAAAATTTTGATTTATTTTTGAAAATATCGATCGATTTTGTAGTAGCTATAGTGAGGTAAAAATAAAAAAAAAGGATCAATTTTAAGTTTGCTTGTCGGAAGACTACACTTTTGAGTAAGTTCTAGAACAAAGCTTATCGCGAACACTGATTTGAGGGTTGTAGAATACGCGCAATACTGTATCGTTGTATGATCTGAAAGAAATCATCGCATTCGAATAAGATTATTCTGAGTGAATTAGGTTTTGAAAAAAAATGTAATTTACAAAAATGTTAAAATTTTGTACGTACCTATCTACTAGCTGTATAAGATTTGTTTTAGATACAAGTTTTAAACACGGTTATTACTTGTATATTATAATTAATTGCCTTTGCTTTTATATATTATTATGTAACGCAATTACTCGTACGACAAATTCCAAACCAGTGACATTGTACACACACACAATATACAAAACTTAATTAATAATCACACTTAATACACATAGTATAATACACCTGAATACGTTGTTTAGATTGTATTTAAGTTTCAAAATTCAAAGTTTTATAGTAATAAAATATTATCCGCGAGAATGGACGAAATTAAAATTTACAAAGATCGTTCAAAAACTCCTCGAACTAGTTTCTGATTTCACACACGAATGCGATTAAATCTCCGTAATATTTTTTAAACGTATCAAATAGTTTGCAGCCGTTTCGAATATTTTGATTTATTTGTTATTCGATTATTATAACTAAGATAACCAAAATTAAAAAAAATAAAAGTCCATGGTGTATATTTTTCGTGGTGTTTTTTTTTTTGTTAAAATCGAAGCAGGTCCGCTACAATTATTTGTGTTTTCAGAAACACTATAAAAAAAAAATTAAAAAAAATGAAGGGTAAACATCATTGTGACGCGCTCTGCAGAATCTAAAGAAAAAAAAAACTGGTGACAGGCGATTTTTGATTGAAGATGATTCATGATGTATTGATACCAAATTAATATTACGTTCATAAGGCTGTGTTTAAGACGTTTTCCTTAAAATTAATTATGATTTACTTGTGAAGTTACGTTTTGAGCTCAAAAGTAACCGAGTGGCTTTTTTTTTTTTGTCTACCTTACACAAAAAACCAGCAAATAGTATTACAGGTACTAAAGAACAATGGGTAAAAACACTCTCTAGCGAGTGCGCCTGTGTTTGATAGAAGTGAATTAGTCCCTACGTGGTTTCATAAGGATACAAAAAAAAAAGACTTTAGCTGTACAAGCAAAATCTAAAAAATACAAAAACGCGCGTAGGTAAACGATTCACCGGACAGAGTAAAAAAAAAAAAAACTAAGAAAAAAGTCAAACAAAATACCCACTTATTGTGGTATCAATTAAAATCCGGGTTCCAAACGAACGTTTCGAAAATTTTTTAACGTTGCGTTCGACCGCTGAAAATGCAGAAAACCATCTCGTCTGCACACAAACGATTACCGTGTTATTTTTTATTATCGTACGAAATCGAATCAATAACAATCGTTTGTGTTAATATAATACATATTATAATTTTATTTAACGGTAATATTTTTCCCAGAAAGTGTCCGTGGGCGATAAAAATGAAACAAACAACAACAACAAAACTGGTCGCCGGTTCGGCCTCTGCTCCGGAGATAACCGCGGGAAATCTCGTGTATAAATACCCGTCACCGGTCGCCGTACGCCACATTATAATAGTGCCGCCGACGACGACCGTACGACACGAGAACGACACCCGAGCGATTTCTTTTCTCTCTTCGTTTTGTTTTCATCGATTAAAGCGTCAAAAACCATGGAAGCATACTTTTCCGGCAAAAAGTTCATCGTCACCGGCGCCACCGGAGGTGAGTAATTATTATTATTTTTCGAATTACAACACAATTTACATTAATTATCGATTTCAACCTGTTTCGTTGTTATTCGATTAAAATCACCAGAATTGAATGTTTTTTTTTATGGTAATCGCACAAGTACGTACTTTTGTGCGTAGAAATTTTTCTGGACGAGTACTTTTTAACACCGTTTTAGTTAACTATTAAGCGTTAGGAAATTAAATATTAGTCGACGGTTTTCACAAAGAATGTCGAAAACAATCATCGATCACACTATGTATCCTACTGCTGTTGCTAAAATAGGTTTTTCTTTTTTTTATACGACGAGTTTTTTGTTTGTTTGATTTTTTTTTTTTTTTTATACATTCAACGTACCATTAGAAGGAATCTAATAAAACGTTTTCATAGTTTTTGGTTAACCTATATATATTTTATAGTGAACAGTTTAAACGTGTCACAGATAAGTTCAATCCGTTTATATCCGCGGTATAAGCTTCGATTCGCGTACAATTCACGTGCTCAACTCTGCATAAACAATACTGTGATCGTCGTGTGTCGCTATAAACGTTTTACACTTTGCGTGGAATTGTTGTCTAGTTATCAGCAGCTATTATTTAAATCGTCGATAATACAGTTTTTAAGACTACGATTTCTATTGGTATAAATTTACTATTGATTATAAACGTTATGCACTAGGCACACACATACATTTTTACGGGGTTTCGCACTTCAGTTTCTACACGCCCGAATCTTTGCACAACCGTTTTGATTTAAATATTTAATTTTTGTCCAAAAATTATGTGTATATATTTAAAACAATTAATTTGTTCTCAGTCGGGTCCGCGAGTCTCAATAGTCCACCCATGAGGCCCTCCGCAAAGACAAAATATATTTTTCAACTCGTACAGTTGCACGAAAATACACTTAATAGTTTGTAGAGTGATACTATTCGAGTTAGACTACTCGGTTTTGTACGTCAAACGAAAACAAATCACGTAGTGTTCGCTATTTTTTATTTAAGTACATTTTAAATTTTGTTTAGGAAACAAATGGTTACATGATGTTTACGGAAAGAAATACATAATATAGCTTATTTAAATTTTTTTTTTCCCCTTCAGTACTAAAATAAGTATACATGAATCGAAATATTACGATTACCGCTAGAAATTCGTTTTGCCGGTATTTTTATTGAACTAACTCGATCTATCGCATTTCAATCTTTTGAAAATTAGAACTATTAATTGTATTATACGTATCACAAGTATATTCCGTGCAATTTTCACAAAGCACGATTAATACTTAAACTATAATAGTATCGTTATGGCGTAATTTTTTTTTTAAATCAAGATTTTCGTGTGGGCTAACAAGGTTTTTGTACCTACTGCGCATTTAACGTGAACTTCAATTTGCCCGACGCGCAATACACATTTCATTTGGACTGAAACAAGTGTTAAAACTCGATCCATAATTTGCATAAGCTAATTGCGTAGTGAGGTGAATTCGAGACAAGAACGTGTGGCTATATAACAGTAATAAAGCAATTCCGACTATAGAAAATATTTACACCTCTTACCTGTTCTGGTGTTTATTTATCGTTTGCCAAATCGTATACAGTTTTCTGTACGCTGCAATATTTGCATTACAAACTAGTTTAAGGTAAAGGAAAAAATTCGCATTAAAACTTTGAATTAAAAGACGAAGACCATAGTTTTGCCATAGTTATAGTAGGGTTATACGAATACCGGTTTTCGTACGGTAGGTACATGCAAACCAAGTAGGTACCTATAGTGTCTTATACTGGCCAATCTTGGTGATTATCAACATTAACTTAAAAAAGATTCAACGTTGAAAAAATATTTAACACAAAACAATTATTTTAGCGATTTTTTCGACTTGTGTCATTTATTCATAATTTTATTTAAGAACAAATTGTGTATGTTTCATTAACATAATAAAAGATTTATTTGATCAACAAACCTATTTACCGTTCGGTAACATGATTATAAATTTTAGTCGAGTTCATAGTCGTTATTCGACATAACGTTGGACATGGTTATAAATTATAGTACGTTTATAATATATATATAGGTATTTAAATTATGTATATTATACACAAAATAATTGTTTTTGAAGAATCGGGCTAAAATAACGATTTTTATTGTTTTGCCTTGAACCTGTTAAAGTTGTTTATTGAAATACTCGTCTATTCTTCGTAAAGTATATTGGATTTTAATCTAGTTTAAACGACTGTTGCTTGTTTACGTGTAATGGAAAAATCACTTTAAACGAACACATCAGTAATACGATACTCTGACCTTTGTGTATACATATTTTACTTGTACCCAAAACCTGATTAATAATTTAAAGCAATTAATTTTTCTATAGAGGCGCGTACCGTATGAGATCAATGGTTTTTTCAGGTTACATTCCTAATAGCGGATACGACTTGCATTCGTCGAGGAAACAAAAATCGTATTGAATGATTCTTTTGTAAAATATATAGCATACAGTGTACAATATAATGATGTACAGAATGATCGGCTCTCGTTTCCTCAGTAAACCTACATATAGTATTTGCCTATAGCTTGTGTAATTATATATATATAGGTACCAGTCTTTTTAAATAACACAAAAATACACAAAAAAAATATATACTATAATATGGAGTCTATATAAAGTAGTTTTTTAACTAATATATTAATCATCTTGGTCGTCATAATATTATTATACTAAACGAACTAAATGTTTGAAATGTTTGTTTAAAGTCAAAAAGTATTCGCAGTACTGTTTTAACAAAAAAATGTTTTCACGGCTACATCATTTAATTTATTATTCAACACACATTTTCAGGACGGTTTTTATGAGGCTAGGATGTAATTTTTTCTTCTCTTTTTAGTCCGTTATAAAAACGTTATCCTTTCCGGACTTTCATTATAAGGTAAAGAAAAATGTCACCTATTCTTTTCAATTGCTTATAGCAAAGCACTCGATTCTTTTTTTTTTCACATTCATTTTTGGCTAATGCAGGCGCGTTACATAATATTATGTACTGAGACCGAAGACGTTGGAAACAATTCATCGGTACAAAATATTGTTTTAACGTCGCTATTTTCTCCGTGAAATTACCTTTCACGTCATATTCTTTCGAAACGCTACCGCGTTTGGTATTTTATATAAAACCATAGAAACTCAATTTTCTTATCGTTCAATAATATATTACCACCGTGAAAAACGAAAATTTCAAGTCTGGATACGCGTTCGATCGACATTTCTTTCATACTCGACAGATGTTTTTACATAATATATGTTAGTAACAGACCTAACTAACTTGAACGATTAATTACGATTAGCGTGTTAAATTAACACAAACACCGTGTACATGGTGTGGGTCGGAAAGAGTTGACATTTTTTTCAATTCAATTGATTTAATTTTTCTCGCGCAGGAATCGGCGAATGTATCGCCAAACGCCTTGCCGACATGGGCGCCCACGTCTACGCTGTTGGACGCGACCCGAAGAAGTTGCCGCCAGCCAGTAAAAACATGACTCCGGTGTGTGTCGACGTGGGCGATTGGGACGCCTATGACAAAATCAAAGAGCTGGGACCCGTCCACGGACTGGTGAACAACGCCGGTGTTGCTTTCATCGAATCGTTCTTCGACATGACGCTAGACGGATGGGATAAGTGAGTTCCGTGTATTACGTTAATATGCTCTCGTTTTATAGTCACCAATGTTCGTTTCGTTGAATTGAATTGGTCTTCGGTTAAACGTTTGAAGGCGAGACGAGGGGAAAAATCGAGTTAAAATAGAAAATAAAAGAAAAATATTCACACGAACTATAAGGGTATAGATACGACGCTGTTCAAACACGACATTGAAAGGTTATTGCAGTCAATCAGACGTTTGTACGCAGGCTACATTTATACATACCGTATATTTTTTACTCATTTTTACTCGAGTTGCAAAATAAATCTTTACGTTTTCCGACGTGCCGATCGTTACTACCAGATGCTAAAAATAATTACACAAAAAATGTTAGCGAACCCCAACCAACAACCGCCCTCTCGAATAAAAAAATAAAAAAAAAAACTCGACTTTGCCACAACGACAGTAGAAAATACACAAATAGTCGAAGTAAATCTGTTAAAAACGAAAATAATAAACTATAGTCAAGGCAAAAAATAATTAACCTTTGTTAGAATTACAAGACCATCTATCGAATGCCCCGGAACGCGAGTATATCTACGGTTCGAACGAACACTCGAATTAATCTTATCACGTTTACATTTATACACCATAGTCAGCGGCACCTTTTCATTTCTTAACATTATACTCGTACGAAACATTACACAATGTTCCGAACGCGTCGAGAAAATATTATACAGTTTAAATTTTTATTATCATTTCAGATGTTATTTAGGCGAATCTCTGTGATGATTTTGCGATAATGTTTAAATAATTTATAGTTGGGTAGTTACCTTACTAAAAAATTGATTTATTTTTGGAAATAGTTTACAGAAATGCGTATAATACTAGTTATTTAAAGTAAATATTTTGCGAGATAGACTAAAAACTGTAGAAACTGTCTTCTATACCTGTAACTGTCCATTAAAAAGTATCGTTGAGTAAAATAAAAATATATATTTTTCATAATTTTATGTACGAATCGTATAATACGATGTTCAGTAGATACGAATATGTTAATATAACGTACACATTTATAATATGTTGCCAAGTTTCTAATTTGTTCCGCAACTACGATACAATTAATATTATTGTTTGGAAAATGATTTTGTACACAAACTAAAATATTGGGCTTAAGAGGACGTTTTAGAAACCCAATCAAAATTAAACGCTGTAAACAAATTTGTTTTTCCGTACGTTTCAATAATAATATTGATGTTTGAGCAGGACACTAAACATCAACGCTAGAGGAGTCGTCAGAATAAGTCAGGCAGTAGCCAAGAATATGATCGACGCTGGCATTCAAGGATCTATCGTCAACGTTTCGTCCACGATCTCTGAAGTATGCACATGTTGATAATATTCTGTATTGTGCTGTGATTACAAGTAAAACTTACCCGAAAATAATTTCGAGTCGATTACTATTTGCGACGGACTTAATAATATTCGAATTACAAGTTACAGCAATTGAGTAAAATAATCATCAATCGTTTAACATTATTCGTAGCGAAATTAAGATCAATATTTGAGTGTTATTATCAAATTAATCATTAGGTTTCTATAACAGTGAAGTAATTTGTGTTCGCTAATATTGATCTTCTACTTTATCTTTTATTATCCATTATTTGTCTTTCTACCGTAAAACAATAAATAATCACATTTAGAATATACAAGTCTCATTATATTTTGTAACGGTAACTAAAACGAAGTATAAATTACACAACCTATACAAAGTTTTCGACCATAAACAAAGACTAAACATAACACTCGTTTTAAACATTTAGTATTCAACCCGTGAACTCAATAGTTTTAGTAAGTAATAATAGTATTTTGATTTTATTTTAGAGGGCCATTCCAGACCACACGTCTTACTGCGCGTCTAAGGGAGCCCTGAATCAAGTGACAAGGACTATGTGTATTGAGCTTGGACCACATGGCATCCGTACCAACAACGTGAATCCGACGGTGGTCATGACGAAAATGGGTGCCAAAGCATGGTCGGACCCGGCCAAATCAAATCCAATTTTGAACAGAATCCCACTCGGACGATTCGCCGGTAAAAATAACTTGTACTTTGTTTTTGAATTTCTTTAAATTTTTTTTGCTATCATCACTAATTAACATCACGTTTTAGAAGATTAAAAAAAAAAAAAAA
>CM029357.1:4964509-5171239 GCA_017140985.1 Hormaphis cornu
AAAAAAAAAAAAAATTGCACAAACAATAAATAACTACAGAAAAAATAGATTCTGTCCTCTGGTGGGTGATCCACATCACCCACCACCCCTATTAGTTGAATGTAAGGGTACGAAAATAATTATAATTTCGAAAAGAACACGTCCACTTTGACTAATTGATGCCCATACTCGTTATGTTATGTATCTTTTTTTTTACGTGTAGATTCAGACAAATAATAATATTATTATTATTATTATTAAAATCGATAGTCGCGGACGTCATCTCAGATTGATCTGGGTAGAGTTGGCTCGCTGCTTAATTTTTCAAAAACGAGGTCACCGTGCTGTACCGCGAGACGTTTGCGCACCGATCCCAACCGCAATCGCGTCCCAGGCAACGGGATCGTTAAATACGCTCGCGCATTTCGCGAAATATTATACGAACAATACGATTCAGTCGAATCCCCAACGGAATGACGTTGGAAATGTTATTTTTATTTCCGAGTCAGTACTTGCAGGTTTGATAAAATTTGCCAACAACAATATTATGCCAAATTATTGTTTTTTAAAACCTATACGTACCGCATAAAACAAAAAGTGCGTCAATAAAAACTAAGCTAGAACCAACTATACAACAAGAAACGATGATTTTTTTCAACGCATTCTTATCCGTTGAGTTGTGACTATCAATTGACTTTAGAGAATATTTTATCGGTGTTTTTAGACGAATGTAAAAAAAAAAAATCCATCAAAATTTGTCCGAAGTCACTCCGTTTCAATTGCAACACAAAATCACCTTAGGCACATAATTATTGTGTATTTTACGTTAAGCGTTTTACCTGCAAAACGGTACATCGTTCAGTATGGTCGTTCGTAGTTCAGTGGACGATTTGTTTTATTCTTTTCAGGACAATTCGGAGGTTATCTAGGCAAAATCGTGTTACGACGTATCGTTTTTGTGTTCACGTGAGTGTGTGTGTGTGTGTGTAGCAGACAGTATAATAGGAAAATCTGTGGTGTGTACTAAACACCTGGATCAACACCTTCCAGCCATTACTTTAACGTTCACTATTTATCCTTTAGTATTATAAACCAGGAGAGAAATAACAACCAACGCACAAACCGAACAAAACGGGCGCTGTTTAAATTGTTAAGAACAATTCGTGCTGCAAAAACACTTATAATTTTATTTCATCTAATCGCAGATTGTTTGATTTATTGAATATTGTGTTTGTTGCGATGATACGTCTGAAAATAAGGACTTGAAATCAATAACGTAAAACGTTAAACAATGGAGTGCCAAAAAGGTGAATTTGAGTTTACTATTTTGTTATGCCGCTAAGCCGCGGTGCATACCACACATACTATCTTGTGGACATTTTTTGGCCTACCAGTATTGATCGAGGCACTTAGCCCGTTTTACAAGATACTGTGTTTGACACTTGGAACATTATTCTGAGGTTCACTCAAATATCAACTTTTTGGCACTTAGTCCGTTATTGATTTCGAGTCTTCAAATCGAATTTAACTCAGCGTCATATCTACGGGAGATCCACTTTAAACGTTTTTATATTTCTTATTCGTTTAGTATTATTGTTTTCAAAACACTATGATTAGTGTAAAAAAAAAGTGTAAGTAACATTTACGTAATTTAGGAAATGAAATCGAAAAATGTGTCTTGATCGATTTCAATTTTCACGCAAAGTATACCAACTTCACGCCGAATTTTCATCGATTTTCAAAAACTGTATCGTTTAAATACAAAAGTTGGATCGATTGTTGTATAATTTGTATAGTTTATGGAAAAAATATCGGATTGTACAGTTTTAAAGTACCCACGAATAGATTAAATCACTATAAAAGCACCTACTGCCAAAAGATTAAAAAAGAGCCACAAACACTGTTGCATCTATCGTTATTCTATGATTTATAAATTATGATACACCATACCCGAAGTACAATTTATGATTTTTAGTAAACGTTTTAGATATTTGAAGAATTAAGGTTTTGTTCGATATTTTATTAACGTCATTTATAACGCATTGATCAACTTAAATAGCACGCCATGTATTACACCATCATTACATAACTGTAGTATAAAGAAGTAAGAAAATAAAGTCAAGACTATTATACTGATATAAAAGTATGAACGATTTTTAGATATTTACCGTAGTAACAAATGTACAATTGTTTTTACAAAGAACTTCGAGTAAAAAAAGCAGCGATATCGTTAAAATATCAAAACACAAAACAATTTGATCACTATAATTTCAAAAGTATTTATAAAAAAAAATATAAATATAAAAATATTTATTTAAATAAAAACATATGTTGACAAATACGATATGATAAACTTTAAAAACATTTTAGGACTAACTGTAAAATAATTTTCTCATATTGTTTAAATTAAAGTTTTTAAACAGTTAAATATATTTATATTTCATGTATACATTTGTTTATCACATTTAACTTTCAAAAATTTAAGTTGATTCAGGCCTACCTTTAGAATTAATACATTCATTTTTTCTATAGTTTTATCTTTTTTATAAAAATAAATTTACTGTAATAGGATAATACCGTATTTGTATAACTTGTGTATTACCTAGCGAAATATATTAAAATGAGCTCTACTCAGAATTGTTATTTTCGTAAGTCATTTCAAATTGCTTCCAAATTTAATATATCATATCTAACCAAACCTTACAAAACAGTGATCTACGTTATCTAATTACACACGCGTCCTAGAAATTTAAGGTTAAATCTTAAAATGTTCTCCCATTCTTTCCTTTTGTTCTTCTTTCCTTTCGTTCTATCCATCTTTTCTTTCCTTTTTTATAATACTATAGATTTTGGAAATATGTGCTTAGCTATTTTGTTGACCATTGCAGAAAAATATGGGAAAGTGAACAAATATGGTACTTAAAACGCTTTATGAAATTTCGATTATATTTTAGGCAAAACATAATACATTAGTGTGTACAAAGAATTGCCTATAGCCAACACCTTGATTATTGTTATTTACGAGGGCAAATTTTAGCTTTTGCTTTTAGAAAATATTTGTCACATTACAATAATATAATTGTATAAGCACACGTCTTCACTTTTCAATCAATTTACTTCTGCAAATCAGTATTGGTATCTGATAGCGGTTGAAATTGGACAGACGTAGATTGTGGATTATAGTGCGTGTCAATACATACAAAAGAAAGCCTTAACTGGGTTTCCTTGTTTTAAATATTCGGCATTTGTTTTATTTTATATCTATGGAAACGCTTCATTTCATAATATGTATGATCCTCACACTGAGAACTCGAATCTAACACAAGCTCAATATAATATATAGCTAGTAGATAGGTAACCAATCTATATTGAATAAATATTTTTTTGTAAATTAAGTTTTTTTTTTTGTAAGTTACTTTAGCTTACTAAACTCGTTTATAATCATTTTTTTCGAAAGCAACGGAAATTGCTTTTAGATAATATTATACGTCTAAATAAGCCTAATACGTTTAAACCACAACTTTCATAAATCAAATACTGATACTGAGCATTTTATTTTCTGAGCTCGTTTGAAAATTATGTACTTGTACACGTCATTCTTATAAAACAGGTCGGTGGTCGGTAGCATCATATTCCGATTAATAATCATTAATCATTATTTTATTCATTTATTCCGAAACTCACAATAATTTTCGATTTTTTAGTAAGAATGCTTAAAGCAGTTTTTTCGTACTGGTTTAATAATTAATGATATTGCCCAAACTATTATGTTTGTTGGTTTATTTATCGATACAACTCAATGTGCAATCATGTTTGTATAATATTGTCGACTATTCAATGGAAAATTCCGTGATAGTAATGTACAAATTAATTGATTCATTTTTAACTTTTCAAAACAATTCCAATGAAATATTTAGCATCAAAAAAAATATTATTTTAACTATTACTTATTATTATAAGTATGATAGTTTTATTATGATAGTTTTTTTTAAACACATTTTTAAGTACATTTTTACTGCTGTCTGCAATTTTTATAAACAGTGAGTTTTGTTTATTATTGAATTCTACCAAAAACATTTACTGCACATACAGAGAATAATGTTGTAAGTTTGATTGCATTGTTTGTTTTTAAAGCAAAAACTAATTACCAACCTATATTCGTAAGTAATTGACTAATAAAAAAAAAAAATAACAATTAATTTGTATAAGGTTGAATATTTATTATTTAACAATAAATGTATGGTTTAAACGTTTAGTTAAAAAAAAAAAATTAAACTCTATTTTCAATTTCAATTTGTAAAATATTTTTATACTATATTTAGTTAAGTGAATTATCCTTAGGTTTTTGTGTATCTACCTTATAACATTATTTAATATTTGTGATAATCAATATTGTTTAAAAATGTTTTAGCAGCTGAGATTTGAAATTGTTAATATACTTAAAAATGTGTTAGGTTTCTGAAGAATATTATAGATCTATTAATACATTTAAATGTAAAGGTAGATAATTGAAATGTATAACATTTGGTTAAATGTATTAGTTAATTTTCTTCTATTGAAAAACAACTTAAGTCTACACTCAATTTTACACAAAAACCAAGATTTTTAAAGGAATTCTATCCCTCCAATTTTTGACTAGAATGTTTAAGAATACATTTTTGAAAATTTTATAATAGGTTTTTTTAGATTTTGAGCGTTAGCGAGGAATGTATTGTATTTACAATGATGATTTTTCTTTTCTTTCAACAACTTTTCGTATAGAAGGAACGCTCCAATTTTCAGAGTCAGTAACTTTTCTAAAAGGTTTATGGACTCCGGTGGTAATTTGGTTAAAGGTTTTTTTAAAATTTTTCCTACTTTTTGAGTTTTACCACGAAAACCGAAAAAAAAAAATCGAGAATTTTACAGCCAAATATTTGAAATTCTCAGGTTTGTAATAACGTTTTTGGGTAGAAGGAGTGCTCCAATCGTTACGTTAAGTACCACATAAAAATGCAATTTCGGCTTTAAATTTTATTATGTGCCGAAAACGATGAAAAAGGCGAAATTTCCAAATCCGGTGTCAGAACGGCTATACCTATTAAACTATCGTTACGAAAAATTATTCCACGTCGTTTTCAAACTTTTATGTACTTAATTAATTCAATATTTCACAAATGATTGAAAAAAGTTTTTCATAAGTATAATACACTATTTTTTTCCCTGTTTAGGTATACGTAGTAAACCATTATCTTTTTTACATATCAATTTAGTTTTTTTTTGGCTATAATATCCAAAATGATCATCGGAACAATCTGAAATTTTTACATACCTAATATTAAAATAGGTAAAATACAAGTTTGATAAAAATTTCAAGTGATTATAAAAGTGTTTGAGCTGAGTATACAGAAAAATTTTAATTCTTCAGAATTTACCAAAAATGTTTTAGCAGCTGAGATTTAAAATTGTTATTATATTTAAAAATGTGCAAAATGTTTGAAGAATATTAATGACCTGTTAAAAAATAAAAATGTTAATGTAAATAATTAAAATAAATGACATTTGTTTATTAATTTTTTTCTATTGAAAAGAGAGCGAAATCTACACTCAATTTTACACAAAAATCAAAAATTGTGAAGGAATTCCATCCCTCCACTTTTTGACTAAAATGTCGAAGAATAAAATTTTGAAAACTTTGTAACGGTAGTTTTTTCCTTGTTAGATACGTTGTTACTTGAATAGAATCTATTATCTGATAATAATTGTGACTGAGTACTCACTACGTAAGTAAAAGTAATCTATGTCATAAATTCCACTTATAAGTAAAACGCTGAACATGATTCTGAATTGTTTCATAATTTAATCATTTTTATCAATGTCAAATAATACACTTGGCACTTGTACAATTATTCAAAATTTGTTGCAGTTTTTCTGGTTATTTCTTAACCACAATGTAAAAATGATAATATCTTTTTAAATGTGTACTCATTTGACATTATCTAATATGCTTTTATTTACCTTATTTACTTTATTTTTATTTACTTTTATTCAAAACAATATTTAACCTAACCTAATCTAGCCTTTTAGTGATCATAATATACATGTATGTATAAGGCACTAATAGATAAAGCTGTATTTATTTATGTACAAAATAGTTAACGACAAAATAACGTTATCTTATTGGGATGAAGAATCCATTGTTTAGCATATTTAAACAATGATTCAGGTCCAATAATATGATTAAACGTCAATCACCCACACATTATTAGGTTTATCTAATAAAACGTTTGTAGGTTTCGATTGTATTGTTTGTACAGGTATTAAATTATTTCGAATCTAATAGTGTCACGAATCACGTAACCATGACCTCTGTAATAATAATTAAATCACCGAAATTCATAATGTTAAAGCAAAATTAATACTTTTCGTACAGTTCATTAATTTGAGTATCTTAAAAAAAAAAAAAATGATTACGCAGTAATCATGTACCTATACATACATAAATGTAAAAAATCAAACGACACATATTTTTATGTTACAGATTGTTGGTGAATCGTGAGAAGCAAGAGAACACGCTCTTGTAGCGATTCATCCGGTTATTCGTGCAGTAAAATAATACGAATTGTTAAGGCATACATAATCGTATCACATGGTTAAAAATTAACTTTTCCCGATATTATGATATTACCAATAGTCCTATACATCAGAATTCTCGTATGATATTGCAAGATAATGCATAATAATAATAATGCGGTTGAACATCATTGATCTGTCAAATGGTTTTATGCACGGTTTTTATGTCAATAACCCGTTGTTGTTGACGCTATGAGCAGTCCCGCTCACACAATTGCCATTTTTGGAACCGCTGATTCAAATGTCATTTTACTGTGTCAAAATTGAAAACACGCTTTATTCACTTGTTAACAAAAACAATCACGGAACAAAAACGTAATAATTCGAAATAATTTAACAATTTTTATTTTGTGCCAAAGTGACAATGTCGAATTTTGTAGTGCTGGGCACTGGGCGGCACGAATCACTGCACCGCCGCGCCACATTGCATCCATTTCGCGGCATCACTACATCTGCGATATGGGCAATAAAATATAAGAAACTTGTTTGTCGCATTCTCTCTTTCGTCCATTTTGGTGCCAATTTTAATTTTATTATATTTCGTATATATAAAAAAAAAACTAATTTTTTTCATACGCGAGCAAAATGCTCCCACACGTCAACAATAGTGTTACAAATTTAACGTCACTATGACGACGGGTTAATAATAATGTTCTGCCAAACGCGTCTTCCGTTCGAAACGACGACTTTGACTTTTGTCTTCTGGTTTAGCTGGAAATACAAGTACGTATTCGTATTTATTATCAAACAAGGCGGGTAGATACGATGTAAATATTAAGTTGAAGAAAAGTATTAAAACTCCGCGGAATCGGTTTATGCGTCATCTATTAAAAACGTAATTTCATATTTTTACGTTACTTTTTAACAGTTATTTTAAGATTATATTAATGATATTATAATATAATATAGATGATTTACCATTCTGGAACGGCCGACATAATTTAGGTCATAAAAACTTGCGTATTTGGCAGCCAAAGTAGATAATATTATAATTAATTATAGAAGAACGACTGGCTGTAACCTATTAGTTTCGTCTATAGTTGTACGTGGTATACTATGATGTAAAAGCCTATTATAATGTCATTTAGTTTTAGGTATGAGAAATTTAACCAGAATTTTTTGTTAAAATAATTATAAACTATTAAAATTGTCTCGTCCAACCACCACCGAATGAAATAGTTGTAAATCAAATGTGTATATTAACAGGAATTCGGAGTTTTGAGAATAACTCGAAAAAATTGTAGAAAAAAAAAAAATTGTTTTTACAATGATGTTTTTTCCTTTTTTTTCTGTCAACAACTTAAAGCGTATAAGAAATGCTCCGATTTTTAAAGTCAGAACCTCTAATAAAACGTCTATGAACTCGGCTGGTACCTTGAGGGTTTTCAAATTTGAAAGTTTAAAAAGTCACAGTCATGAAACTAAGGACAAACATAAATTATGGCAAACGTGTTTTTTTTACATATTGATTTAGTGTTATGGCCGTAACATCCAAAATAATGATCGGCTCAAGCTGAAACTTTTAAATATTGTTATAATCGATAATATATAAGTTTGACAAAAGTTACAAGTGATTTTGAGAAATTTTGAGCTAATAATAGAACTTTGATATTCATAAAATTTACAAGGACGTATAGGTAATTTTAAAATTTTATAATAATTAAAGTATAGTAATTAAAAATTACTAGACAACTGAGTTCGCTCAGAGTTGTTTTTTTAAAGGCAATGATTTATCATTACTTTCAGATATTGAATAATACGTTTAAACCACACCTTCCAAACCACTAATTCACCAGAAGCTTATTCGCTACTCTGTCAAACTATCCGCGCGACGTAGAGTGATCCCGGATTTTTTTTTTTGTTTTCTTTTGACGGTCAAAAACTTATAAAAGGAATTTTTAGCATTAAATGACTAAGGAGTTTTGAAGCACAATGTAGACTGATGATTATTACAATTTCGTGCAAAAATAGGATTTATTTGAATTACCATCATAGTGGCTGAAAAAATTCATCCAGTATACGAATGTCCCTACTCAAAAAATATAGGCAATTGAAATGTGAATGTGTTATGGCACGTCAAAGCTAATAACACTGTAAAAACAATTACTTACAGAATATGATTTAATTCGCAAATTTTACTAGCTGGCCAAGAGAAGAGCGGACAAATGAAATAGTTATTCAGAATTACACGCAAACAATATTGCAGATATAATCATGGCTGACTAGTGAAAGATAATTAATTTTGGGGAAAATAATGTGGCCACATAGACTCAAGATTATGAATTGATTTTAGAAACACGCTTAAAACATACAATTTTACATGTTAGGTACAAGAAGATTTAATTTTGAAATATGGTATACAGTAGCGCAACTAGGATTATTTTGAGGGGGGTGTCTGTCTTATTAAAAATATAAATAGATCACTTTTCAATAGTTATTAAATAAAAAATACGGTCCAAGGGGGGTGTCCAGACACCCAAAACACCCCCCCTGGTTGCGCCACTGATGGTATACGAAATCCAATTACTATTCTAAAAAAATATATCATAATATACTGTCGTTTGACTCGTAATTTATTTACACCTGGAAGTAATGCAATCAGTTAGAATTGGATATTTTTTTTTAGTACAAATTTAATTAGTTCAATATTTTAAAACAGAAGGATTTCTTCAAGAAATAATGTGTACAAAGACAGTAATATGTCATCTGCATTAGGAGCCTTTAAAATGCAAACTCTCAGTTTAGAAAATTTCACAGCATACAAACTGTAACATTCAGTTTAAAACATTCTTTTTGAACCATAAAAGCAATATGATAACCAATCTTATTTTTTATTGGCTGACTAATGTCATACAATTGCATCATTAACAGCATATACTCATAAATTTTCTAATTAGAATACTGACATTGGATCTAACCTGATCATTTGAAAATTTTATAAATTTAATTGGCTCAAAAAAAAAAAAAAGAAATTTTAATGATCTAATGTGTATCCCACAATTACACTAATAATAATATTTCAATATACACAGAACCCCACTCAAGCAAATTATTCCATATCATGATTTTAACCGTCAATTCGTACAAACATTTCCTTATTTTAACTTAATATTGTATATGTATATAGATACGTCCGTGGTTCCCTAAAAAAATCTTATTATGAAAATTAATTTAATAATATGATTTTTGACATAAGAATCAAAAACAATTTTGATAGAAAAACAATTAATACTATTCACTTCTCCTTTTTCTTCTTTTAATAATATTCACAAGAAAATTAAAAAAATATTACAAAATCCTACTAATATTCAATCTAATATTGTAATGATTACTTCTAATACAATTGATTAGTGTCCAATGAAATATAATAGCTCCGTATCACGTAAATTTGTCAATGTTTCAAACAACATAAAAATTGTTTTTAAAACTAATAATAATTTAATCATTTCCGTAAATAATAGAACTAAAAAAAGAAAAACATAAACTTCTGTCTGCGATTTTAATAGTTATAATATGGTGTTTATAGACCTCTACGTAGTTGCGTTAAATTTTATTTTGGAATAACTAATAGAAGTTTCAAAATACAATAAAAAGAACACGTTTCAGAAATAAAATTAAAAAAATTGTATAATGTTTTTAATTAGGTATTATCATTATAAAAATTTCTAAAAAAATATGTTCATCAATTGAGTATTAGAAGAACTTTTTGTTTATATAATAAAGTTAAACAGAATAGTTTAAAAAATATTTTAAATATACTACAAACTGACATATACGTATTATACGTATTCCAATACTAACAAAAAATCAAGCATATAGTACTTAGAGCCCAACAAAAGTATTTAAAATGTTTTTAAATACTTAAAAAGAAAAAAAAAGTGATAATCTACAACTAAATATATAATTAGTGCATGTATATATTTGCAATTTAATAATCACCAATTGGTAAATTTGTTGTCTAAATTGTATAAAAGGTTTTGTTTTTCCACGAATTATGTTTTTCAAAACAAAGCGTATAATTTTCAAATCTGAAATAACAAAATCGTAAAACGAAGTTTCATAAAAAAATCTATAAACCGGTGTGATGAATTTTCGCCAATTTTCTACACTTTAAACACTGAAAAATTTTAAATAAAAAGACGAAAAATTGGCATATTTTTGGAATTTTTTAATCTAACAGTTATCCGAAACATTTTCGAAACATGTACGTAACAGAGTAAAAAAAAAAAAAAGGTTTGTTACGTACAGTAAGAGACCTTTTTTTTTACTTAATTAATCACTGCGTGAAAATTTCAATTATTTTCGATGTTATCGCATCATAATAAAAAAGTTTTTTTTGTGAAAAACACGTCTGCATTTCGTCTTATACCGAATTATTCTTAATTTTTGTATATTACTTTTACATTCAAAATTACAAAGAAACAAACAAGCTAATGACAAAAGCTACGAGAAACTATAGTAAGTGGATATGAGTGAAAAGGTCGGAGCGTTTTTGAAGCCGGTAGTAATTAGTCTTAGAAGGAAAAAAAATCATACCAAAATTTTCACTCGCATAATTTTGAATTCAGTAGGTTCGTTCTTAGTAAAATTCTGAATCCAAAATTCAGGTATCATACGTTAAGATCACTCCGGAAAAAAGTCTACAGAAAGAAAAAAACATCATTGTGACATCAATAAATATTTGCGACGCACAGAATCTTAAAGGGGCACGCATTTCGCGTGCTGTTTAGACTATTAAGCGGTGGAAAATCAAGCACACTTCCGGATGTCCGATTTTAATTTTGAATGTACGCATGAACTCGTCAACAATTTTTCTAGTCTATTTAGGAAACGGATTTTCAATTTTCAATTTTTTTAAAATTAGGTTTTTAACTTCTCAATACAATCGCGTTCTAGTTTTATGAATATTCGACGTATCAGATCTTAGACGGAAAAAGTGGTTTCTGAATAGGCTATTCAAGGAGTTTATGAATTTAACCATATTTTGAAAATAACACTGAGTCGTCTGGGACGTACGTTTAATTTACTCCAGCTTTTCGTGGTTTTTATTGCTTCACAAATAGTTTCTTCAAAAATGTATTTCTGATTTCGCGACGTTATTGACTCGTGCAAAATTTGTTTGCTCGTTTTTGGATACTCTTGTACGGTTCGCCGTTTTAGATTTCTATCATTAGTGTATTTGAATATTATCGGTAGTCGGGGAAAACGTAATATTACGCCGACGAAACGTCGCCGTTCAAATTCCTGAGTTTTTATCGTATTAAATTATTTTTTTCGCCACAGTTTTGTTTCTACCAACGGATTTTCGTAATTTTAAAACGAGTGAAAGGTACATAATGAGTTATAATCTATTAATCTCATTTTTCACGCGGTACCAAAAGTCGACTCTTCGTCATCCTCAACTACGGTACAGACCCAGAATTTTATTGGATCTACAAACGTGATGTGGAAAGAAGCGAATGTAGAACGATTTAGCCGGTTCTTGGCCCCTGCGAACCCCCAGTCCCCGACCCGAAAATCTTGCGACCACCGCAGCGAGCGGCCGCCCCGCTACCCCGCTGCAGAATGAGGGTTCCACGTTACAAACCTCCCCCGTCCCACGAATGTTTTTCCCGTCCATCGCCCATAATTGCCTCACCCCTCACCCCGAATCCCACCTAACCATCACAGTTGCTCGCCCCACCCTCCGTTGAATATTATATATATATAAATAACCGTTGATGTGCATCGCATAACGTGCCTGTGCGTGTACAGGATGTCTCACAACTCGTGTCCGAACGACCGTGAAAAACCGTTTTTCGGATTCTACACAATCGAAGTAAAACGCTCGCGATTTTCAAACACGTTCGATTTGTTATCGTTAGAATCGCTCTGTTTCCGTTTAAAAGAACCATTTTTCGTCTAGTAAAACAAAAATGCCCACTACTGACGGGGATGCGCACGGTGGTGGTGTGACACCCTGTGTGCGCTTCTCTCGCTTCTGCATTTTGTAGTCACCACCACCACCACCACCGACTTGTCCCATACTCACTTCTTTTGTTCCCTCTTGCCATCTGCCGTAGATTTTGTTCTCCGGAATTTATACGTACGTTACACTTACAAAAAACAGGCGTACTTACGCATAGACATTATACAGCTGGTGGCGTTTTACAGGCATATAGCAGCGACGTAAGCGGAGAATTTTGTACTCTCCCGGTGAACCGACTAGAATATATTCTCGAAACAAAAAAAAATATTATTAAAAATGAAAATATTTATGTTTTTGGATATTTTTTTTTTTTAAGTAACCATAGGAAGCGTCGATTTTTTTTTATCAAACGTGAATTGCTGCGTGAAATTTAGACGGTTTTCCGTTGATTTCCACCGACGGAAAGGAAATAAAGCAGGAAAGACGGATAGTACATTTTCTACATCATAATTTTAGGAAAATTTAATTTATACACTATTTATATTGTATACATTGTATATATAAACAGCTGGTGGCATTCGCCAGGTATGCCGATGTATGCAGAAAATATACATACTCTCATGCTGAACCTACTCTAGAATATTCTCGAAACAATAAAATAATATATTATTATTAACATAGAAAATATTTATGTTTCCGGATATTTTTTTTAGTTACTATATTAAGAAGTTTTGGTTTTTTTTTCTCCGTCTATCAAACGTAAATAATTATCGCTGCTGAAATTTGGACGGTTTTTATATCCATCGTTTTCCTGTTGATCTGAATTCAATATGAATGGAAGAAAAAATTAAGAAGAAAGCGAAAGAAGAAAAGAAAGGGAGTAAATTTTCTACGTAAAAATTGTAGGAAAATTTAATTTATAACTAAACCCCACAAAACAGTAACCCGCAGCATCAAACAACGTGCGCGTCTTAAAAATTTACGGCGTTCGGAAAGTTTGATTAATTTTTTTTTCCCGTCTGTAACGGATTCAGATCATTTTGCAAAATTCTTGTTGCATATCATTAATAACGTTGATACATTTTCTACAGTCTAATTTGGATCGAATTTCACAAATTTTAGATTTATCGCCGAAATTTCTACAAATCCAACAAATCAAACAAAAAAAAAAGTTTAAAAAATTCAAATTTTTATTTTTACAAAACTTAAAACAAAAAAAAAAATGTGGAAAATCAATTTAAAGTTAGATATCATTACAAATTCAAATCAGTTTTTAGAATTTTTATTTTATCCGCAATATATTGTACGCTAGACAGAAAAAAAACCTTAAAAATCCTATACAATTTCCGTGTGATTGATGAAGAAAAACAATCGACACATCCAATCCGATAATTTTAAATTTGTGGCCATGGTTCTAGGCCCTGGTATAACGGTCGCTGAATTTAATATAATATCTATTAATCACTTAATAAAATAATTTTTACGCTTTAACCGTATTCAAACATTTTGTTTCTACAATATTGACTACTAATCACATAATTTATTGTTTTGTACTCGAATTGGTGAGCGACAATTAGAAAGAAAAGAACCGAATAATATGCTCTCCACTTTAGAGAGTATTCTTAAAAATGTTTTTCAACAAAATAATTACCTTAGTTTTACATCTATTTTTCCGATTCCCTTGCCACCGCATACGTTTTTTGAGGGTGACAAAGCCTATATACACCGTTTTAAATCACCTTTTGTACTTACCTCGCATAAAAACGAAGTTTTTAAAACGTGCCACTTGAAAATTATAACTATACATTATTATTTCAGATCAATTATATTATATTAAATTCACACGAATAAAAGTAATTTTTTTAGATTAATGTGTTCGAAAAAATCTGTAAATATTATTTGAGTGAGAAATTTGAAGATAATGAGAGTTCACAAACTGTTAAATAACTTCTAACATTTTTTGCACTTTATACGACTCCTTCCCCATTCCTCACAGTACATATATATATAGTATTTGCTTTATGCGTAACCTTAAACATTTACTCGTTTAGTTTGCTCATACCACTCGATTGAGTCGCACTTTCCAACAATTTTGTCTGTATTGCGATGTTTATACATCTGTTATTTGTCCAAGACAAGACTGTTGCAAGTACTGCACGTACATCTATGAATTTGTTTGATAAAATAATATAAATTGGAAAATAAAACAAGTTTTTAGCTTTCATATTGAATTTACTCGTTAATGTAACGGATCGTGATTATTTTAACTAAACCGATACAGTTCATAAAAAGTTACACTATAACTTACATTTTATAAAGCTAGATATCGTTGTGAAAATGTTTTAGTAATCGAGTCGACTCAGTATTAGGAGTGTCGTGCGGTAAAAAGAAAATCTTTTAACTCTACAAAACATGAAACGAGTAATTTTCGGAGAGATCTACTACAGTACCACGTCCATGAAACCTACAGTGAAGAGACGAGATAAGTAACAGTGATATAATGGAATATGGAATATATATAGGTGAAAATAAAATTTCAAAAATCATATGTTGTGCACTATTCAGGCAAAGAAATACTCAAATGATTATCTAAAATAAGATAAGTACAATAAAATTTACTAAAGATAAACTAGAAAACGAACAAGGTAAAAAGTTAAAATACCTATACTTAATAACTTCCAATGAGTGTATACGATTAAATTTTGATTTTTAAATTTCAAAAGTATAAAATAAAATGTAAAATGAATTTTTGTTTTTCTATATTTGAAATAGAAAAATCTAAAACAATTATAGACATTATACTTTCTTTGCATGACAAAAAACAATGTGGATTATTTCGAAAACAAATATTCTGTTAATTTTACCTAGATAATTAAAAGATAGATGCTGATAGATGTATTTAATTTAGATATTTTTCAGATGGACACTGAAATTATCATCAAGCAAAAAAAAAAAAATTAAAATAAAACAAATCATCTGATAGATGATACGGTTGCGTCATCTGGATCAAACAATCAAATATTTGAGTAGAAATGGAATTTTCTTCGCGTGAATATCAACTAATCAATTGAACTCATATAATTTATATTAACTATATTATTATAAATTATTTTATCATAACCAACTGTTGATTACTTTGTAGGTGGATTTTCAATATAAAATTTTTCACATTTTCGGCTGTAACGTTGTGTAAAAGAAAATTTAAGTCATTTATTTTGGTCGCAGTTTGGAAACTAAACATATTTTATTTCTATGCAATAACTAATCTGTGCAGTAAAGGATTGCCTTGAACTTATAAAGTCATTAACTTCTTCCATTTATTGAGTTCCAACGTCTTCAAACTATAATCATTATAAATATTAATACAATAATATTATAGGATTTACTTGTAATCAATTAAATAACAATTATTAATAGGCTGGATCAAATTTACACTAAGCAATTAGGTAATTCCGATTATTGTTGAACGTCGCAAAGTCAATATTACATCGCACGTTGTTGTCTGTAAACGAATTTGTTAGTCATTTGTAGGTCATCCATCAGCCACCGCTAAATTACTGTACGAGGTAATGATAAAAAAGAAATAAGCAGTAATAAAATCTTAAAAACTGTATGCGTCACAAAAACTTAATCATATGTTGTAACAATAGTATTCGACAATTTTATACTTATAGTTATTTTTAAAGTAGGTGTAGTTAATTTATACTGGCGAATTTGTCATGTATACTGTTCAAATAGTATACTTAATTATTAAGTTTGAAAAGATTGTGAATCAAAAACGTGTCGTTAGAACTATGTGTCACAACTGACAACCTAACTACCAGTGCATCAATCATTATTATTTAAAATGATATAAAATTAATATAGGTATTAAAATTATTTCGTCGCTAAGAAAATATCTGCTGTATTATCATTGAAAGGAGTAATAGCGGAATAGTGTTTTCTACTTAAAAACCGGACATGCCTTATTTTATATATATATAAAAAAAAAAAAAATACGTACATAATAGCTAAAAGACTAGGTTAGGACGCGATATTTAATAACAAAGAAATACAATTTGTAAGTTCTTGTACAGTGATTGCGATTAGACGTTTGTAGATCTGTTAATGTACTATATTCAGTAAAAAGTAAATCATATTGCCATTCAAAACAATTTGTCTGCACTCATAGACGGCTGATTAAAAATACGTATAATTGGAATTAATTGTTTTAAAAAAAAAACCATTTTCTCGTCAAGTAAAATGACATACTTTATGCGTGTATAAATATAATCACGAGACAAAAAAGTGTTTAAACGAAGCTCTATCGTTTTTCATTATATTATACAAATTACTGGCCCACATAACGGAAGCCATGGAAACATTTTTTTTTTTTTTCAAAACCTTAGGTATTGCATAAAGAAAAAAAAGAATAAAACTCACAATTTATTTGTTCATACGAATAAACATTATGTTATTTAATTTAATCAGTATCTTTAAACAAGTAAAAAATCGCACGAACACTTAGTAATTTGTCCGAATGGTGTTTGTATTTAAACTCGTGCATTGATGTCCGACGAAATCATAAAAAAAAAAAAAACCGCATAAATACGTTAACAAAAGTACTTGAAAAATAGAAATTGGGCGTATAACAATAACCATAAGCGCACGAGGATGTAGACACTTAATAGAGAGGCCGTATTTGATAATAGAAAATAGTTTAAAACGATCCAATCGAATTTAATAACCGAAAATGCTGTTGTGTTGATTATTTCGCTTGGTTTTCGTATCGAAAAAACCAAACGTTGGTAAAACGTTATAACAAACAGAAAGTATACTAGGAAAATCAAAAAAAAAAATAGTCGAATCTGCTCAGTTTTAAATTTAGCCTACTCGCAGGTACTTTAGTTTTTTTTTCATTTTTGGCACACCATCGAGGTCTTTTGATCTAATTTTATTTAAATTTCGTTCAAATTCGAATCGCTCGACGGCGGTTTTTCGCAAAATTTTTTTTTTTTTTTGTGTAAAAACGGGATGGTATAAATCGCAGTTTCGGTGTTTCGGGAATGAAACTCGCGGCGGAGTCCGATAAAATTTTTATTTCCCCAAACGTTTCGGACATATATCATATTTTATATCGTCAAAAAAAAAAAAATATCGATTTCGACGATGATAAAAAGGTTGTTACGAGAAACGAGTTTCGAATACAACTGTTCCGTACATATATATGTCGTTATACTCGTATTTGTTTTGCTGACGCGAGTATGCTGTTCCCCCACATGTTCGTGACGTCACTGTTTGGCCCTGCTACATTTTACGGGGAAAGAAAAAAAAATGAATAAAAAAAATCTACCGACGACGGCACGCGTGCGTTCCTCGTGATGAGTGGCCGCACATCGTCACTATCAGCCGGGCAGCCACAAGTAGCGGTACGCGCTCGCTCGTCAGTTCGCGGTTCTCTGCCGTCGTGGTTGGTGGTAAGTTTTGCATTTTCTCTTTTCGCTTGTCGTGTTTTTTCTTTTTCGTTTCGTTTTTTTGTTGCCACGTACAGATAATAGTAAAATAATATCGTGCACGAAAGACCACGCACGCAATAGCATTTATATCGACGCAACAGTTTACGTTTTAACACTTTGATTCAACTTTTGCCGTAACAGTTCTTACGTTTTCGCGTTTTTGACTTTATTTTCTATTCTTCGAACGTTTGTTTCGCGAAACAACGGTTCGTGCGCCTGTACAGTTGCGATAAACTTCAATAGTGAAAATTATTAGGTGTAAAAGACGAAAATACCCAGTAGAACAATGATTTTTTTATTTTACGAACCGTAGGTTTTACAAGACGTACAATATATTTGTTTTATGATATCGAATCAATAGAAAAAAAATCGCTTTCCTTTTATGTGGTTTGTACAAAATACGAATGTAAATACGATAAAAGGCATTTTACAAAAAACATTCGTAAAACTATTTCGACTAATATTTAAAAAAAAAAAAATTAAAACATTTATTTTAAGTATCTTCTAGGTGCTATACGTGATTCGCGCGGTTTATAAACATCTTCCAAACTGTTTTCGAATGCTTTGACGTGTTTGATTTGTTGACTGGTAAATTGTATGTTGAAAAAAATATGTTTGTAATATGTATGAAAAAAATTGGTGAATTCAATTGTTCTGTAGCTAAAATACTTTACGTCTTGCGCTAAAATTTATTTCTTAACACTGCGGTTCAAACAATTGTATCAATCTTGAGTACGCCATGAAATACGTTAACTGCTCGTTCGCTTTTGGCACCGTTTCGATACGCATGCGTAGCGTTGTTTTCGGTATCAGAAATAATCAATATTTTTATCAAAGGTGATTCCGAACGATAACGCGATTCGCAACGGTCTGCAGTGGAACTCGGTGCTAGAAAAAAAGAAATTTTTTTTAGAAAATTCGTTTTAAAAAAACTGTTCGACGTTTAAAATTGATTTCTTTTATGTTTGTTGATTTTTGCACGTTCAAATAATGGCAGAACCACCGTCTGAAAATACACTTGCGCGACGCAATAGTTTACAACTATTTTTCGTTTTGCACATTTGTTTACACAGCAAAATCATAATCGTACGCAAATTGTATAAGTTTTAATCGGCGTCCGGTTGCGCGCGAATCGTTAAGTTCACAATACTATTTAAATTAATTCGATTCTTTAAATTTCGAGAGTAAATAATTGTTTACATCTTTCGCTTTGAATTCGTTTAAGGTGTTGATAACCTTAAAATTTTTCACCGAGAAAACCCAACAGTTTCATAAAACTTGAAGTAGAAAACTAGAAAACGTCCTGTTTAACATTCCTGGAGTAGTCGGGAGACCTTGAACTACCCAAGTCTTTATTTGGTTGTATAGTATAACGCAGCAGTCTACTGCAGCTGCCGTCTGCTACAAAAAAAAAAAATCAAAAACGAGTGTGGTGAAAGTAAAAATGCATTTATACAGAGGTTAATATGGAATACCACCAAAAGTGAACACACGGTGAATTGTATGTCAAGTGCAGCGGCTACTTCCCAAATCCGGGTCAACTACGAAAATATAATATAATATTTTTTAAGCCCACGATCCGTCGTTGAAATGTTTGAAATTCGTTTCGTTTTAGAGACCATAACCGACTTACAATAGGTTCTAACAAACGTACACGTTGTTGCTGCTGCGTAGATTTGTTATAATTGAATTGAAATCCACGAGCGGTTAACAAATATTTACCGTGTAGTTTCGCATCATAAATGATTTATATTTTGACCAATAATAAAATAACAAGAATAAAATAACGGTGCTAAGCAATCATTTCAGGATGTAGAACGTTCTAGAAGTGTCCAGATTGTATGTATCTACTTTTCGTTAAAATCATCATTTATCGATGTACACACTCGGTGAATTGAACGATAATAATTGTTTATTACATTTTTAAGATTGCCAATTACGTCACTTATCAATCGTGACGAATTTCAACGCGTAATAATATTTTTATTTAAACAGTTATTGAAAAATTATCTCTGTTCACAAAAGAAAATTTTGATGACATCAACAACGGTTTTACTTAAAGAGTATATAAAGATAAATTAGAAATTTTCAATATGATTTTGATAAAAAAAAAAACAAAAATTATTTATTATTAATCCTAAAGACTGTACATTACAATGAGGCGATATTGAGTGTTCAAGTTTTCGTAGTTTTGCTACTAAATTGTTTGTACACATGCATATAACTAATTCAAAGTAGACCTGAACAAAGTTTTATATGTTTCGCGTAGTTTTTTTTTGTATGTTACGCTATAGTAACTTACAGTACGCGTATAGTTGGCAATACTTTTATTTTTTCAATTAAATGAGCTCTTACAAAATTATAAAGTCAATTAGAATTGTTTAGATTACACTTTTGTTTGTCGAATAAATTACAATTTTAGAGTTACAGTTTTTGGGTTAATAGTTGATTTGGTAGATATTGGTAATGTAGAGCTCGTTGTCTAAACGACTATACATTTTATATAACTATTCGATCTGCGACACTACCTATATAAAGACGGAATACGAAATTCGTTAAAGTAATACCGTTTATAAGTTAAACAAAATGTATTTTTGCGAGTTAATTTGTAAGAAAAAAAAAACATTTATATCGTTGCGTTACCAAATTATTCTCATTTCTCACGTTTCCGTTTTTAAAGCCAATAACCTCGCAAACGGTACATAGAGAGCAAAAAATAAATCGTAAACCATTTAAACATGAGATAAATCATATCTTTGTTCAAATTAAAAATGAAAATTGATTTATCGATTGTGTATACATTTTTATACGTAATTGAATGTTTGTTTTATTATTTTTAATTTAAATATACAAGTACATATTATAATTACATTAAAAAAAAATGTTTGCTTTAGTTATGTTTTATAACTATAAGATTATTGAACTTTAACTTACTCATTTTGACTAACCTTTACTAGCAGGTTATAATACAAAAAATATTTTTATTATGAGTCGATATCACCCAAAATTAAAAGTTCTGGAGAGGCTTTAGGGTATTTAAAGTAATTTTCTATACGTATTTTTACATTATCTAAACATTAAATTTTAAATACAAAATGTTTTGTACAAATACGTATTTCAAGTCTTACAATTTTGATCAATATTGAAATTTTACTATGGCAGGCGTTAGAAGGCTTTCTATATACCCACGT
Organism: Hormaphis cornu; assembly: GCA_017140985.1. Classification (NCBI taxonomy): domain Eukaryota; kingdom Metazoa; phylum Arthropoda; class Insecta; order Hemiptera; family Hormaphididae; genus Hormaphis; species Hormaphis cornu. Next base: position 4,985,695 of record CM029357.1, read on the forward strand.
CGTAACTATAACTAGTATATTTTTGTCAATAAACTATAAAGATCCATATTTAAGTTTGTGTTCACTATTCAGCGTTTGAAATATACATAGTTTTTTAATGTATGAAAACAACTTGAAAAAACAACTGTTTTTTCTTTTTTTCTTTTGTTAAACGTTGGAAACATTTGTTTTTTCTACCAATATTAAAAAAAAAAAAACTTTTTTATAATAGCCTCAAATTATCAAACTGTGTGGTGAACGCACTTACAATAAATTACAATGAAGATAGTAATGGCCAACAAAATATACGTTATTTACCGGAGAAATTTAACAAACAAAATGTCACGGGGCTTCTTTGACCTGACATACCAGTTAAGGTTAAGCACATTATAAAGCATTTAAAGTTAATGTATCAACATAAACTTAACGAATCGCACTGGAGCCGAAAACAATTACTTTAATTAAATGTATATTCTGGATTCCAAAACAATGTTATCATATTCAGCGCAAAAAAACACAAACTGATTCGTAATAATGGTTAAGTAAAATAAATGCACACAATTTAAATTTTTTTTTCCGATTGAATAAAATAATTGAAGCTAAGGGAAAGGGATAATAGTTATTTGAATTTCAGCTCGATAAATCTAATGTTTACACTCCAAAATTCGTTGATAATATTTCTATGATTTAATTACAGATACGTGTTCTCAACTCAGAATTCAAAATAAAATACAACTCAAATAAATTCAAGAATCAACAAAAATATTTAAAATGATACGTTCAGTGTTCAAATTACCTCACAAAATAGCTGGTCAGATGGCCGTTGACATTCTGGCGAGAAACATGTCTGGCCAACCACGACAAAGGATGGAGGATTATTTCAAAGACAAAAAATTTATTGTTACCGGATCATGTGCTGGTAAGCTATATCGTCACTGTTGGTTTAAGAAAACATTACTTTTTAAAACGAGGAAATAAATCAATATTTGCTATTAACTTGGTCCCGTTCGATGTACAGTTATTGCTGTAACAATTTGATCAGAAATCGTGGATAGTGCACAATCAAAAAACTGCAGGGTTTTATTTACCTTATCTACGATATTATATATATATATAATTTATTTTCGCGATAACTGTATTCAAAAACGATTACCTGTAGGCCGAGATAAAAAAAAGGAATGAGTGAAAAATAATGTCTAGTTTTTCAACTTCTTGTATTCAAAAATTATTGTCACGACGGTGCACGGTGAAATTATGAGTTAAAAGAAGAACATCTTCTATAAAAAAGAAAAAAGCGAAACTCTGTATTAGTTTGGTACAGAGTAAAAAAAAAAAAATTCGCATTCATAAACGTGACCTTAAAAATAATCGTTTTGTACCGGCGTGTTTAGGTATGGGTGAGAAGATCACAGCCAGATTGCTAGATTTAGGAGCGTTCGTCTACGCGGTGGTGGAAAAAGAAGAAGGCGCTTCCAAGCAGTTACCAGGAACGAAACAAATATTCTGCGATTTGGCCGATTGGGAAGATACTTACAAGAAATTGTACGCGGTCGGTCCAGTACACGGTTTGGTCAACAACGCCGGTGTGGCCGTTATCGAGCCGTTCTTCGAAGTCACCGAATACGGCTGGAACAAGTAATGTCGATGATCTACTGTTCATTCGATTAATCGTAACATTCTGAAAGTACCTAATCATACGATTAATAATTTCGTACGAAAAAATATAAACGAAAAATCAACAATATGCGCGGAAATTGTGCGCGAGTCTAAATAATAAATCTGGCGCATGTTATTTGAAAATTTATAAAACCTGATTAGAATACATAATTTGATAAATATAAGTTTTCACGGGGGATTTATCGGCATAGTTTCGATTTTTACTTAGTACGTACATACCACAGTTGACGGTTTGCTTCGAGTCACGGAAATAAAAGACGGTTTATCGTAGTGCGTCCAAACGGTTAAAATTAAATTGATAACGGATCTATTAACAGTTCATCAAACTATATTATATTATATTATTTGTCGTCGAATCTGGAGTTAAAAGTGATATCTCAAATTTTCCAATGATTTACAGCATGTTTTTATGTCGAAATCTCTCTGCAATATCAACTATAGTAAATATTTGTCTGAACGTTTGTGGTTGACGTTTATACCATCAAAATGGAACTACTATTAGAAATTTCATTTTTTTTTTAAATAGAAACGTAGACTTAATCAGTGAATAATGACGTCTTAATGTCGGTTCTGCGCACGTTTGATAAATAATATACACAAAATTCTTACTGTCTAATATTTAGTGTATTTGAATAAAATGGGTTTGATTTATATTTTCCGTAAAATTGTTGCTTGACAAAAAAACAAAAACGTGGAATATCGTTCAATACAGAACTTTTCGTTACAGAATAGCGTGAACGATAGTGTGACCAATCGTAATATTATAAAGAGTGAAAAAACAAAAAGAAAAACATTGACTTGCAATATTATAAAATGAATACGTTTAGTTACAGATTGCAAATGTGTGTTTAAAATTATACTTGAATAGAAATTAAAAGTGAAATCGTGTTCAGTACACTTGCAATGGCCGAGGAAACAAATAGCTAATTTGCTATGCTAAAAATTAACCCTTAACTGGTATTGTCGGGTCAAAAAAGACCCATGACATTTTGTTTTTAACTTTTTCACAATAAATCGCTCTTTTTTTCGCTGTAGAATGCATTGTATTTTATCACAATACTTCAAACAACATATTACGTCTTTCGTTATCAACAATTATTACATGTTTCGTTCAAAAAAAGCTATTTATAGCGGTTTCGGGTCATAATAGACCCGATGATACCAGTTACGTAGGTTTTTTCTTATCTTTTGCCATTACAAAAATTGGCAAAATTTTACGTGTGTCCAAGTTCTAAAGATACGAAATACTCAAATATTTGTTCTGTGTGCAAAAAAACGGTTTGTAAAACACACGGTGTTTAAGTATGGAAATGTGTTAATTGTATGGATACAGAGTAACATTTTTATTTATTTTTATTTTATAATGTAAGGAACTTTCCACAAATATATTTTTTTTTATTTGAATTTCATTAATTTAGTTAATTAAGTGTTTAATATTTGAGTAACATTTAAAATATATTTCATACAAAAAAGTCAAGTCTTAAATAATAAACTAATACCTAAGCTTTTAAATTTGTTTGTAGTTAGATAAAATAACGTCCAGAGAGGTACAATAAGTGTTTGTAATTTTTTAGAAATAAATCTTTTAAGTTCTAAATAATATTTTATTTTGTTTTTATTGTATCTAAACTTAACTAAAATTCAATGAGTAATTCAAATTTGAATGTAAATATATTTTTATAAATAATTTATTCAAACATTCAAAAATAATCATGTAAATTTGCAAGATTAAAATAAATTTGTATAAAACACTTAAATTTGAAAAAAAAAAATTGTGTTAATAGTTTAAAATATTCATTTAATTTCATAGAATATAATGAAAAAAAAACAAAAACAAAAAAAAAAAAATTGAATAACTTATAAGTAGTTCAAATTTCGGGTCATTTTTGACCCGAAAATACCAGTTACGTGAATACAAATAAGGATACCAGTTAAGGGTTAAATGTTGATCGTAATCTGTTTTGTTTTATTCAAAACTAGAAATGCATATATTATTACAATTTTAATTACGAACCTTGATTGCAACGCTGAATTGTTTACATTTGATTTACTAAAATAAAAATAAAAAATTGATTTAAAATTTTTTTAAAAACATTTATGGAACAAATTCATTCGAATGTATAAACGATGTCTTAATGCTTGTATTTTATATAACACACTAGAGATCGATAAAATTAAAATGTGCTTATGTCTAAGTTCATACTTCCTAATTTATTTTTATTTTTCTATGAATAAATGTGCGGTTAACACACATTTCACATTTGTGAACACATCCGATCATTGTTTTAGAACTCTAAACATCAACGGCCGAGCTATTGTCCGAGCAAGCCAGGCGGTAGCAAAAAATATGATAGATGCCGGTATCAAAGGATCCATAGTTAATATTTCATCGACTATATCTACGGTAAGTAAACAACGTTCAAAAACGTGTTTTATTGGTAAAATCAAATATTACGGCGTACACACTACTGTTACATAAAACGATACACATACCAAGTACCCTATGAAATATAAAATAACTCGTCTTATAAAAATTGTTGTAACAGCAAATCGTATTTGTATGTGCGCAGTGCGACAAATAACGAAAACTAATCAATTATTAATTCTTGTAAGTGTGTTGTGTATTTTATGCATCGTAAAAATACTACATACATAACAGTTCGCACCTAAACCAGATTGTATAAATTTTCCATTGTTTTTTGATAGAATTTAATTGAAAATTTAAAGACACAATATTTACACTTTTTATGTTTGAGTCGATTGTATTAATTCAATTAAATTTTCTGTTTTGTCTTTGAAAAACCGTTCCTAATAATTTGCGTACGTTCCAACAGTATGCAGCTACTCCACGAATAGGGTGATCTACACCAACTAGGCCCTTATAATATTAAAATATTATTTATGTTCGTAATTTAATTTTGTACATTTATTACGTTCGATGTATGATCGTATACGTCGAATTCCTTCAAACGTTTTTTTATGTACACCAATCGACGCTTATATGGTGGTGTTTTATAGAAAAATACGCATGGACGAAAAAAAAAAAAAATCGAATTATAGTTTAACTTAATAGTTTATTTGCTCAGAATTCAGTTTTAAGCATTCAAAACCTTTATGATGATAGTTCAATCGGTTCGATCTGTTCAGTGTACCAATCATAAAAATATATTCGAATTAAACACAGGGGCATTCTTTGTTTGTTTTTTGGTCTTACACATTTTTTTTCGGTAATACTATTAAATGACCGAAGAAAAATTGTGAAAATTTAAAACAAAATATCTACCAAAAAATAGTATTGAGAGAACAATTATTTGTTGTTGTTAAAATTCACGTAGAAATCAGCGAATTTTCGCAAAATAAATCAATTCCAGAAGTATTGAGCGAACAATTATTTTATCAACGGTTTTAAAAACATACAGATTTGGATACGCGGTTTTATACAGTACGAATACAGAAAACAGTCAGTGTAAAAATGTAGAAAAATAGATTACACAATTTAATTAAGTAATTGATCTAAACAGTTGCCTTGTGATGAATGCCGGGAAAAAATCCGCGATCGCGTTCAATATAAAAAAATAAAAACAATTGATAAAAATAAAATTCTATATCTTGTTTTATATTAACTCCTTCATCAATTGTAGAGAGCCATTCCTGACCATACAACGTACTGTGCGTCAAAAGGTGCCGTGAACCAAATCACCAGAACTATGGCTATTGAGCTTGGCAAATACGGTATCCGCACGAACAACGTGAATCCCACGGTCGTTCTGACTCGTATGGGCAAGATCGCATGGTCGGATCCCGAAAAATCTGGACCAATAATGAAACGAATTCCTCTGGGTAGATTCGCAGGTAATATTATAATAGTCAATAACCATGAAACACGCTCAATGATGTATCTTATCAGTTGGCGAGTCTTGAGAATCGTTTTTATTCGTGGATAGTTAAGGGTCTTTGTCGTTCACGAATTTTCCGATAAGTTTGTATTTTTCCAATTTTTGTTCTGTAAAACGGTTCTAAACTCGTGATTTTATCAAGTAACGTCACGTATTAGACGTTTGGGAGCACTCAGTCGTTATTTTAATAACACATTATTTTGTATTTCCATGATTGTGGTTTTGTCGGTTGGTTAAGAGCCAACGCTGCTGACGAGGTGAATTAAAGACGAGAACCAAAACACTGTTTTTACAAGATGATTTTCCGAAATAAACGAGTTTTCATGTATTTATGACGGTCTGAAATTTATCTAGTATCGTCATAATTTCAATATTTTAATTATTGTTTATTTTTTAAAAAATTTATCTGTTCAAAAATCATCTTGTTAAAACATAATAGACAGTGTAACGTGTTCAGAACCGTTTTCAGAATAAAAATTGGATTCGTATAACCCTGTAAATGAGACCATCATCATAAAATCAGTTGTGACTAAGGCCTTTAACTTAAGGGATTCATTTGCTCTTTTTGTATACCTACTTTTTCGTTATTTGCCAGGAAAACATATTACGTTAATTATTTGTAAATAGCGACAGATCTTAACGTAGTAAATGAAAAACGACTCCCCGATACAAATACAAATCGATCTGTTTCGTTCTCAGTCTTAATATTCTTTATATTTTGATCAAATTTTATAAATAAAGTGTATACCTACAGAGTATAACTATATGAACGTGTACATTTTTAAAATTTGTTCAAAACCTAATAGTATCTATTGTATACCTATATAATTATCTCCAAACATAATATCCTTGAATTACAAAACAAATTGATCCGCGGTAAACAATGTTAAATTTAATTTTGTCTTAGTCATGTAAAATTATTGTTAAAAAATATTATCGAAAAACGCTATGTCGACTGTGCAACCATTTGAATCATTCGTTATAATAAGATATTTATTCAAACGAGAAATAATAATATAATGTTCTTTTTTTGTTTTGTTTAGAAACTGATGATATTGCGAACGCTGTGATTTTCATGCTCAGTGACTATTCGTCAATGGTAAACGGAACAGCTCTCGTAGTTGATGGCGGATTCTTAGCCGGATAATTTTATCCGTCCAAAAATCCTTAAAGTATTCAATAGCTCGATAAAAACCATATACTTTGTTTGCAAAACGGCTTATAATTTAAACAAAGTTTACGATATAGATACTCCACATATATTATGTGTGTGTGTACATGCCATACATATTAGAGGTTATTTTATATATGTATTAAACAGTATTTATGATAAACTATCTTGATCTATTGTATATTTTTTGTCAATAAACGTTCCATCTTGAATCAGTATGTTATAATTTTGTTTATTTTACGTAAAACATAATATTTCTAATTCTAATAACTCATACGTTCCGTCAAATGCCTAAGTATAAAATATAATGTACTTTTTTGAAAAGATTTACTGGAAATCCACAATTGTCTAGAAAATTTCATAAGTATGTAGTACGTATACTATTTATTTGAACTTACTATTTTATTTATTCCAATACGCAAAATACAATTAACACGTTGTTAGATATAGGTAGTTAATCCATGTAATTTGAATAATGTTTTTCTTCCGTTTTACGTATCATCGAATAATATGCGAAAACGCACGTATTAAAACGTTAAAATTAAATTTTTTTTATAGTTCTGAAAAATTGTATATGAATTTATGACAATATTACATTTTATTTAATCAAAAAACACATTCTCGTTCAATATGTTACACATACAAATTATCAAATAATTACTGTTAAGACAATTATCATTTACTTTAACGTCATTCGATGTTTGAACGATAAATATGGACATTACTAAATTGCAGTGGATTGATTTCAAATATGAATTGACCCACGACCTTCATTGAAATTATCCTTGGTAAGTCTGTGAACCATTCGCTCACAGCTGTCTCTGATAATGAACTATTATACTTACAATTTACATTTATGAATAAATTATTAGTTACACAAAAAATTCGTATGGTTTCAATACACAAGGACAGTTTTACGTGTTTCGGAAATCAATAAAAAATGTTAAGATAAATCATAGATCTAAAAAACGTGAAAGTATATTTTAAGAGACTAAACTGAATAAAAAGTGATTTAAAAAAACATTAGCAGAGAAATTATAATATTTTTATGTCTATAAATCGCTCAAAAGTTATCAACATTCGTTTCGATTTTATACACAATTTTTATGCGATGTACAATAATTTCAAGTGATTCGGAGAAATGATGAAAATATCGGGTATTTAGTTTTTAAATCTACACAAAAAGAAATCAAAATCACTAAAACAGTTTGAACTGAACTATTGCCGATCATTTTGAGCTGAATTTATATAATATTTATAATTTATGAATATATCGTAGCAATCTTATTTGTTTTTAGAAGAATAATAACATCGTTGCTAATTTAAATTTAGTCGCATTTTACGCGATATTCAGACTTCAGAGTTTAAAACAAAGTTATAAAATCAATTCATTCTTCCTTACGCTAAGTATACCTATCTAAAAAGTGTTGGGTCGGTACTGAAAAGTTGAGTTCGTTAGCTTCTTAAAAAGAAATTTAAAAAAAATTGAGATAAATATAAGAGTCAAGTTTCGTGAATGTTAGTTCTCAGTTCTTATTCTATTTAAGAAATATTTCTAACATCAGTTTAGTTTATTATCTCGTGGTAGTGATTGGGTTTTTCATAATTTCCTTTTTTGACAATGTACGTTTTGTTGTTTAAGTAATATTTTTTCATCAACTAGAGGACATAAGGGCATTGAAAGCACCATTTTTTTGTGAGTGGTTCATACTTCAAACCTGGAATTAATATTTCACTTATCCTCAATAGTTGGATTTTAATCCTGCAAAAACAGTTATGCTCATCAAATTTTTCTAGGTCATATTGAAATTAGATTTTGTAATTTGAGGTATGTGAAAACTATAATAGTTTGTTAAAAAAAAAAAAAAATAATCGTATTTCTTATAAATTTAATAATCATTATACGGTTTATTTAAAATATTCTACAACTTTCTAGATAACCTAGAAAAAAAAAAATGATAAATTATTATTAGATTAAAAGATTAAGATTCAATCTAAGTGGAGTAATACATTTTTATGTTTAACATTGTAAAAACGATTGAGCAATACATATTACGTTTGCATAAGTTTAACTTTCAAGTTTGAATCGTATTTTTTACACATTTGCAGTTTAAAAACATTCTCATATAAGTCAGGTTAGGTATATTTTTATACTTCTAAACAATAATACCTAAATTAGTAGACAATATAAATGGAAAATTTTCTATAATTTATAGCTGAAATATTTATGATTAGAAAATTTTGATGACGTTTAACTTTCAACACATATTGAAAGGCATGAAAATTTCAAAAAATTTCGAAAATATTTAGAAAATATGGTCAGGAAAAAAAAAAGATATAAAACGTTTGTTAACCAGAACTGAGTAAAACGAAACGAAATTCGTTTACCATATTTTATAGAAAAATACGTTGTTTAGAACATACCTATTCAAGTTCCGTGACTACAAACCAAAAATTTCTCGAAACGATTACAGTGGAATTCTTTAAATTTTTCGAAAATGTTTCTAACAAATTCTGATTCCGCTTGCGCGTTAGTTTTCCACCCATCCCAATGGTTTAGGAGTGTTGATCGATTTAAGTCCTTTGTGATGCATTTTTCGCGTTATTCTCGGAGTCTAAATGGCCGTGTGCCGGCCAAGACACACCCCGCATTTTAGTGCGTAAACTGATAAATTTTCTCTAACCTGTTTGTACCCGTTCTGAACTGAGTCTGATACTATAACGCTTCCCTTGTTTTGGATACTTGTGTAGACCACTGGTGGAAAACGAACGACTGCGAAAGAAAACATACACAATTTAATCCCGCAAGTATAATGTGTGCGCAAGAAATGACACGCGGAGGAACAGTTTTTACCTAACTCAACTCGAAATGGCCGTGACTTGGACGGATTTCTCATTCGGACGTAGCTATTGCGCATAGACGTGACGATTAGGACGACTGATTCGACTCGCCGTACTCGCGAGACCAATATTCCACCGCCAGTTTTCATCGGATAGATTGACGTGCATAATATTTAATTAGAACGAGAGAAAAAAAAAACATACGTATTTTTAATAATATAAATTTAGATTGAAGGTACCAAAGTGTGATGTCGTGTGACGTCTAAAATTGTTGTTTGCCACGTGTAAAAGCGAAATCAACGTTCGTACTCGTGACTTTTGTACGTGGATGTTTTTGTTTCAATAAACGTTTATGACAAATTAAAGGTGCTCGTTCTAATAATATGATACATACCTAATACACAATAATACTGTATTCTGATACGTGTGTTTATTTAGGATGGTTAGATGTTGTGCGACAAAACTGCAAACACCGTGCGACCCTTCTAATAATTTAATAACTGTTCCGACGATGCGATTAGGAATAACTACGTAGTTCTGAACTCGAAGTTCAATTTTACGTGTGACTTAAATAGCTGAGAAAGTAGAGGAAAAAATTAAATTGTACGTCAAATCTTCATAATGTCCCGCAACATCATAGCTAGTCGTATTGCCGTCGATATTCTTGCGAAAAACTACGATTATGGAGAGTTACTTCAAAAACAAAAAAATTCATCGTTACTGGATCGTCTGCTGGTAAGTTTATGTGGTTTTAGAACGCGTAAATAATTGTTTTCAAACAAAATAACATTCAATACTTACTTATTTTACGTTCTTGGTAAACTTGGTTGTGTACTATATAATTCTATAATAACATTTGGCAACGACTTATACCAGCTGATCCACCAGAGCTGATCCCATTTATAAAGTATTTAACACAACTTAAGAACACCTAATAAGTGTTTGATACCGTTGAAGTATCAAAATATTTATGTTAACTACTTTGACCAAAATTTACCTCTTAGACAATTGCTGTTTTCGCGTTGTTCGTTTCATATAAGAACACGGTTTTTCGTAAGTTTAAACTCGAACCTAGAAAGATAGGTACAATAATAGTGTTGATAATTATTAGTAAATTTGGTTTTTTTTCGCCAGGACTAGGTTATCTAATTACAGCTATTACCGAGATCGCTCAGAATCGTCATTTCAAAGTCAATAATCACAAGCGTAGATTTCAGATATTAAATAATACGTTTGAATCACAATTTCGAAACCAGTAACCTACCCGAAGAAATGATCTATATCCAAGCGTAGTCGCTACTCGAATTCGATCTTGAAATTTCCAAGTTTTTAAAATCAAATTGAAAACAAAGTAGTATATCTGCTCGTTTTTTTCAGGGCCAAAACCGGCCAGGTTGAAATATTGTTTTGATCCTGTGTTGTCATTCGGTTGTTATTATAATACTGAATACCTCCTTCAGCATGAGCTCGTAGAAAAAAAAAAGATTAAATATTTTTAATATTTTTTAATAAGTATACATCAATCGGCTATTTGGTTTAATTTAAACAATTATTTGAATGTTAAGATTAACTACCAAGTATACCGAGTGTTTAATTAAAAAGTGAGAAAATAATCGAACTCGCATGTTTTTTTGGCGTTCAACGCGAATCTGAATGTATAAAAACAGCGATTTTGAACCAACGCTTTTACATTTGTTGGTAATTCTACGGTTGTTTGTTCTTCCATTACTCGCTATTTTAGGTTTGGGAGAAAAAATTACTTCCAGGTTGCTAGAATTAGGAGCGTTTGTTTATGCGGTGGTGGAAGTAGAAGAAGGCGCTGCCGAGCAATTGCCAGGAAGTAAACAAATATTCTGCGATTTGGCCGACTGGGAAGACACGTATAAGAAATTGGACGCGATCGGTCCAGTACACGGTTTGGTAAACAACGCCATTATTCAGTCATTTTTCAACGTGACTATGAATAGTTGGGATAGGTAATTTATACGTTTTGTATTTTTTTCTATATATACTAAAATCGTCGTTACGTAGTAGGTAGGAAAAAATATTTGCTATTGTGGATAGGTTCACAAAAGAAAATAATAATATAAATATACTTTCTCGATTTTAAAATAAAACTATTATAGGCCGATATCTACCAAATAAAGCTGTAATTAGAATACCGGTTATTATTAATGTCGACGCGAATCGTAATTGATCAATGTACCAAGATTTTATTGTTGCCAAAGAATTACGATTTTTCAACCATTACCGATTAAAAAAAAATGATTTAACTCAAACGTTTAAGATACTGCTTACAAGACTGTACGCTAAGTTCAAATTAGTCACGTATCAAAGAATTCATCATAAAAAAATTTTATATCGCCAACATCGAAAAAAACTTGGTTGTGTAGAAATGTCGTCGATAACGTTAAATTAAACATATACCTACGTATAACATTTTATATCAATCCCCACCTATTTGGTAAAGAATATGGTTGGAAATATTAAAAAAATATATAAACGTTGACAAAAAACGAATAGCAAAGATGTGGATTTTAGCGTACATTGTATAGATAATAGTAAAAGAAATTAATTGCGCGTAACTGATATTGTAGCAACTGCACGAGCAGATAATAATAATATAACTTCTAATCAGAGAAAAATAATACGCACTTAAAAACATTTGATTTTCAAACATGTTTCAAACGTGTTCAGAAAATTATACTTTTAAAAGTGCAATCTTGTTCGGTACAATTTAATGATATCTAAAAAATTTAATCAATGCCTGGGATTATGTTTTTTGTAATTCATTTAATTTGTAACGTCAATTCAGGAATGTTTGTAACATTGTGATTTCAAAATGTTATTTAACGAAAAAAAATTCACTTTTTTTCCCCCTAAATAAGATTAAAAACTTAACTAGTAACAAAAATGTACGATTAGTTTAAACTCGTAAATTTATAATTTATAATTATTTTTTAAAACACCTATGTATAAACATATATATTTTAAAAATACACATATAGTATAATAACAAATAATTATGTTCAAACAAAATATACTTAGCCGAATACGTTATAATTTAAAATTTCTATTACAAACGGTTTTGATCTTAAAAAATTCATTAGGTGTATGCCAAAATAAAAATTGCATTTGAGGTGCATTTAAAAATATTTATGTATTATTATATACGTGTGTACCATTCATTAATTATAAATCATATAACAGGATAATAATAATTTGTTGTATAATAATTAAAAAAAAAAAAAAAATTTTAAATTACACAATGACATCAATATGTAATAATAACTATTGAGCATTGAGATTTTTAATTTATGCATATTCTTACAAGAATGGTTTATTATTTTTATTAAGAATTATCATGTTTTTTATTTAAGTTTAAATATAAATTACACGATTAATACAGAGGGATCATCTCATCAGTTTTTTTAGTACTGTATATAATTATTTTTTCAACATCCACTTCAAAATCGCAAAATATCCCGTTAAAAAACTACTGTATTTCCCATTAAATACACTCATATATATATATATATATTTTACACCGACATAAAACGTATAATAATCATGAAATTTTATATTAGGACTATACAAGTCAACAGTCGAGCTGTTGTCAGAGCAAGTCAAGCAGTAGAGAAAAATATGATTAATGCCGTCATAAAAGGGTCTATAGTTAACGTTTCTTCGACCATAGCCGGGGTAAGTTGACCAACGTTCAAAAATATGTTTTATTAAAATAAGCAAAACACGCGATGTAGAATTATAAAAAAACACGATTAAAAAGTTGAGTACTTGACGAGTTGTTGGTTGAGTAAATACTATGGAGTTTCATATTTTTTTTTGATGTTGTTTAAGTAGGTAACATAAACGTATTAGGTATCCGTGTTCATTTTAACTAAATCATTTCATTCGAAAATAACGACTGTTAGTAAGCATAAAGATTTCATAAAAAAAATTTATAAATACTTTGTTTGGATGAAATGTTTAAGTATGCAAAATAAATACTTATAAAAAACTCAAAAACTCAAATCAATTCAAGTTGAAGTTTTCTAATAGTTTTTTTTTAGAATTTCCTTTAAAATTTAAAGACTGCACTTTTTAAGGCGTGTATTCATGTTGATTTTTGAGTAAAGGTAAGACTTAAAAGTAATTTAATTATTTTTTTTAAAAACATTTCTTCGGGGTCAAGGTACTTAAGGTTAGGCTATGTCGGAAATTAATCATGTATCAAAATCCTAGAAGTAAGTTACCTATCTTTGACTAATAAAGTTGAAAATTGTTATGTTTTACTTTTTATGTACAGTATATAAATGATTATTATATTATTTATGTGTTTTAACCTTTCTCTAATATGTATTATAGGTAAGTAGGTAAGAACAATTTATAATTGGTTAATGTTATTTGATGTAAATGCTCACACGTAGAGAGCAAATTCTAAAAAAGGAATAAAAGGTTCAATTAAAAGGTTAAAAGAGTGTAGGTTCGAAAAAAGAGAAGAAAAAAAGGAAACAAATTAAAGGTTGGGTGGATAGCTGATTAGAACTTGGAATAGTGGCTATATGCTTTGGAGTTGGTCAAAGCTTTGGTTGAATCAATAGTTTGATGGTTGTATTGAATTTGTAAGCGGGAGACTGCTTAAAAAATTACGATTTCAAGTGAACTCAGTATTCTAATAGCTCTTTTCAATAATTGATTGGATTTTAATAAAGTTTGAACACAATTTTAAAATAGTTATGTTTTTCAGTTTCAAATGTTAAGTAGGTACATCGACTGTTAACTCTTAGATGAATGCTCTATTTTGCGTGCTTTGTATAAATTTTATGTTTAAAACTCAAATCTAATACTAGGTATGTGAAAAGCGCTAAATTTTTCAATTAAATTGGATTTTTGTCGAGGAGATGTTAGATTTATTAGAATACTCTAGTATAATAATTTTCCTAAGCACTCCTACGCTTACAAATTTAATAGAAAAATCAAACCAGTAACCCACCCAAAGGTTCGACCTACATCAAAGCGCCGTCAACGAGCTTTATTGCTACTCAACGTAAGGATTCGGGAACTTTTTTGAACCAAAAAGCGATGACAGACGTAAATCTTACTTTTTGTGGACCATAGAAAAAAAAAAATCGTCATTTCTAACGTAAAAAAAATACAGACGTTTTTTATGGAGTACTGTCCCATCAACTTTTCAAACTTTTGTGTGGTATCGTATTAAACGATCGGACAACTCCTTCTGCCCAAAAATAGAATTTCTAGGAAAAATAACACGTCGTTGTAAAAACAACGATGAGCTCGGCCTCGAATAGTACATTTATATTTGAAATTCATTGAGTAATATTACACGAAATATTAAAATAGAGAAAAATATTTAACTCTTATACGGTATGGAATTTATTATTTATGTAGAGAGCTATTCCTGATCACACGACGTATTGCGCGTCCAAAGGTTCCGTGAATTAAATCACTAGGAGTATGGCAGTCGACCTCGGTAAATATGGCATTCGCACAAACAACATAAATCCGACGGTTGTTTTGACTACCATGGGAAAGTTCGCATGGGCGGATCCCTTTAAATCAGGGCCAATATTGAAACGGATTCCCATGGGCAGATTCGCAGGTATAAATCATCGTCGTTGACGCTATCAGCTCACTGATTCTTGTTATGCCATTTTACCGTGTAAAAATTAAAAACGTGCATTCTTTACTGGTTAAGAATAATGATTACAGAACGAAATAACGATTAAATGTAATTCAAAAATTTTTATTTCGTCCCAAAATGACAATGCCGAACTTTGTAGGTTGTGCATTATGGCATTAAGGGGCGGCACGAATAATTACGGCATCGCTGCATCTACAATACGGACAATATAATACACGTTTATCACATTTTTTCCTTTTGACCTTTTTAGTGCCGAATTTATTTTTAGTTTTTTTTTGAAACAACAGCGTTACTAATTTAACGTCACTAACGACGAGTTAAGAACTTTTATTAAGCGCCTAACTAGTCGGCGGACACAATTTTTACTTAGAAGCCGAAAGAATTCACCACTGTCAATTGAATTTTTGTGTTATTTGCCGTAAAAGAATCACGATTAATTATTATGAATCCCTAATGAATTAGCTTTAGTTCAAATTGAAATATAAGTAACAATATATGAATATGATTCAACATATTATTTCATTTTCTATCTAGTAAAATATTTTATTTTGTTTGATCAAAGTGCATTATAGATAAATGAGGGCTAACTTCAGAAGAAAAAAATTGTGAACACAAAATAACCTCAAGTTATCTATTATTAAATATCTCTTTTTATATTTAAGTCAGAAATTACACATTTAGAAAACATACGATCGGTTTCGATTTAGGAATTAATTTATTTTGGCTTGTATAAGTATTTGGGAAGTTTAAATTGTACAGAGTAATAATTTTGATGAAATATTTTGAACTCGTATTTTAAACTAATTAATGTCTAGTTTTGTTTAGAAACTGATGATGTTGCGAACGCTGTGATTTTCATGTTCAGCGACTATTCGTCAATGCTCAACGGAATATCTCTTGCTGTGAATGGCGGATTCTTAGCGGGATAATTCTACCTCGACAATACAAAATCTATAAACATGATCTATAATTTGATAAAAACTTTTTTTTTTTTGGTCATTTACCTACCCTATAGTTTAAACGTTGTTACATCAATAATGAAAATTTATTTACCATAACTTAATTTCATTTAAATATTTATGATTGACTATATCGTGATCTGTTGTATTTCTTTTATCACAAAAAAATCCCACGATAAATCATGCGTAGTGTTTTATCAACTTAACGTCTAGTGATGTTATTTGTTCCCAAAGCTTGTTCGGTCGCTTGATTGTGCTGTTACTTGTTCTTTTGCTTTTGAAAAGTCTTACTAATAAAAAACAATTATTCAAGGATCCTCGTGTACATCATTTGTTTTTTTATTTTTTATTTTCAAACTTGCACTAATCATGCACTAATCCGCACTATTTGGTCGAATTTGCAAATTAGATCGTGCGGATAAAAAATGTCGGTCAGACTGTTTTATTATTATAGTTTTAACAGTTTGCTCGCACACAATTTATGAAATGTTAATTTAAAAATAAAATAGTTTGTCAGCAAGCTTATGACATTTTTATTACTTGTATTCAAAAGATTTGTTTTTTTACACACACACACACACACACACACACACATGTTTTAATAAATATGCAGGTATGATTGTTTTCTCTTCAGCTTTATTTCCAACAAAATATGTTAATTCGAATAAAAAACAATCGGACTGAAAAAAAAAAAAAAACAAACAATTCCAAAGCATTCTATCATTTATACCACAGAAAGATTTTTACTTAAACACCGATTAGCAAATAAAATATACCTAAATGTTAATTACAATCTTTATATATTTAATCAGCGTACTTGCTATACACAACACGTTATGAACGTTGAACATAAGTTATAATTATAGTTAAGTAATTATTTCCGCATTTATTTAATATTTTTTGTAGATCTCATACATCGTACACACCCGTAAATTGAATTTTACAATCGACAAATATTATGTTATCGTACCTGCCATTCGTCAAACAAAAACTGGGTAGACAATTTTCTTTTTGACTAATGACGTTCAATGGTGTGTTAAAAATGATAAATTTACAAAACTGAGCTGTGACACGAACTCAAAAATAAATGAATTCATGACCTTCATTGAAATCATGGTAATAGAAATGTTGTAAGTTGTTTGCGCGTTGTTATGTGTGATGAAGTATTATACTCAAAATTTAGTACATCTATATACACGTATATTATATTGTATTTGGGTAATACAAAAGTATTTATGGTTTTTGTAAAAAAAAAAAAAAATATCCTACTTATTTCGAAGACTATACATTTAAAAAGATTCACCGAAACGATTTTGATACCTAGATGTTAATATTAGCTAGGTATTAACTGGGTATCAAGCAACATTATAATTTTACAAAGGTATCATGAAATATTACATAAAACTACGCCATTTTTCAACAGTATTAAATAAAAATTAAAAACAGCTTAACCACTTACTTTTAAAAATTTAATATTTCAACAATAAGATTCATCTTTTTAAAATTATCTATTTAATCGTTTTTAGGAAATTATCGAAACAAACGATTTTACAATACTTTCTTGCTTATATGTTAAAACTATAACGATGTAGATTTTGATACATTCGTAATGGACTTCTTCTTCATTTTAAGATACTCGTAAATTCTTAACTATTGTTGTTTTTGACATGGCGAATGTTTAATATTTTTTAACCAATTTTTAACGCCTTATAATCATTATAAAATAGAATACATAAAAAAAAAACCTAATTAACAACACGTTTATACATAATTAGTTATAACAATAAAATTTTATCATATCTATATAATAAACCTTATGCCGTTAATTTTTCACATGTTTTACAATATAATGCTTAAACTTATCTGATTATTATTTAAACTAAATGCTAACATTATCATGATTAATATATTTTACAAGGTGTTTGCCACGGACATAAAATTTAACACTTTTCTGATGGTTTTTGGATAGGAATTACGGTAATCATATATGATATATAAATTTTTTTTTTTTTTGAGAACTCTCTTGCGTTAGTACGGAATATTCTGAATGCGACCCAAGTCTGCGATTAAACTATCGTTTACCGGCCAAATGTGGCCATTTTCAACTGGCAGTGTTATTAATATAGTATTATTCGAAAATTATAATTTATAATATAATATTATTCTGTTATTTTTTAAAAATATTTTTACTACAAATACCTGATTTCAACTTATTGAAAATTTTTAGTTTTTAATGTAACAATAAATATTTAGAGTTTTGAGTACGTTTTCATTTTTTTTTTTGTAATATTGTGAAATATATTTAACTTTATTTAACCGCGTCCACACAACGTTTTTCGAGTATATTCGTGTGTATGCATGTTTATTTCTTCGGCACGCTCTGTAAATTCAACGGACGGACGGATTTTAACAAATAAGGTGCCGTTAAGTTTGCCTCGACTGCAGGAGTGACATAGGGTAGAATATATTTTCGAATTTTGAGCGGAACGAAAAGCCAAAGTTAAAATGAAAAACATTTTCTGCTTTTTATCATACGTGGATTTCGCGCCTTTTGCATCCGAAAATTTTTTGTCCGTGGCTTCGACGTGGCAATACAACACAACTGTTCAATCGAACTAAGACGTTTATCGATAAAAACTAAAAACAATTGTGAAATAAGACCTCCGCGACTGCGTTAAGACACATAATATCATATCGACGGAAAAGCTCAAAACGATCATAGCGTTGTCTACAGAAATCGTTTGAAACAACGTAATTAAACCCGGACGCTTGAAAAGATAATATCGTTGCGGACGAGCTGATAATATCGTTTCAAGCCTTTGCGAAAATATTCGCGTTATCACAACAAGTATGCGGTTTGTTATGACGGTGTACGGTGTATAGTATACGCTATTTGCATGCAAATCTTGCAATCTTCCCGAAACGTTCCCGTGTTTATCACGACGGTCTCAAAATATACGATTTCTGTAGACAACGGGTGCCTACTGCTTTTGCTCCGTCGATATTAATTAATTTATGGTTTTTTTTTACAACAATTTTTTTTTTTCTCTATCCGAATCAAGCGCTGTTGGCTGCAACGGCCGGCCGTACACAAAAAAAAAAACGCTCGCGTCTGTTCACAGTTTACAATGAGCGATGACGGTCGGCTTGAACGGAGCGTCGTCGTGGTAACAGTCGACGCCGTCCGGCCAGTCACGCGGGACAGAAATAACGGCCGGCGGCGTGGCGTCCGGCGTCCGAGGCGGCCCCGTCCTGAGCGTGCACTCATCAGATGGACCGAAACGTACCGCCCGGGCTGTCGCGGGACGAGTGGAAGCTCAGGTAGAAGCACAGCAGCAACAGGGCCACGGACGAGCCCAGCATGTACACGGACCACGAGAGGTGACACGTGCCTGCGAAACGATAACGGGGTGCCGTGTTACACCGCTGTTTAAAAACGATTACTACTACAACATAGGTCGATGAGAAAAAAAAACGAAGGACGAGAGGAAAGAGGACGTAGGTAAATTCGGGCTGGTTTGGGCGATTACGGATTTTCGGAGCGGGTCAACTCGCCTTCGGGCCAAATACGTTTCGGAAGTTTAACGTCCGAACTTGTCGTCTGACGTCCGAACGGAAATGCGATAGATCGTCGCGTGAACACACTGTGTTCGACCGCGTTCACTCGGACAGAGCCGAGACGTCAGTCGCCGTTTGGCCGCGATGTCGACGAACCAGAGCACGCGGGAGACAGGCGGGACCAGGAGGACCGGAGAACCCTGATGAGTGTGTGAGCGTTATGGAGGGAATCTCGGGCCGAGAGGAGGAGGAGGAGGAGGAGAAGGAGGAGGAGGAGGAGGAGGAAGAGGAGGAGATATTGCAGCAACTGGCCGATGCGAGGAGCCGGCGCCAGGAGAAGAACACGAGGTTGTGGAGGACGCGGAGTGCTAGACCGTTGTACGCCGAAGGCACGATTAACGAGGATTATTAGAGGCGCCACCGGTGTGTAGATCGTTGAGTGTAAAAGGATCTTGTTTAGGGGATTGTCTCCATCCTAAAACGGATCTGTAAAAAAACGTCTTTGAGATGTGCGACGTGTCGGGTGGAGGCAGTAACGGCAGAAAACGGTTAACTCCTATGGTTTACATCGGCAAAAAAAACAACGCAAAAATAAAATATCTACTCTGCGTCAGAGTGAAACACCCGAATCGACGAAAAATATCAAGTTATATTCACCCGCACCTGAAATACGACTGTTTTAGGTAATCGCTAAACGACTTCTCGCCGACATTAAATCTACTACTCATTTTCGTTCCTTTCGTTCACTACGTTTACCGCGATGTGTTACTACATAAGGTATACTGCACAAAAATATCGGACCCTTGTGTGTTTTTGGTTCAAAACCCGCTGACCATTTAAAATCTTAAAATCGTTTTTTTTTCGTCGAATTTAAATCGTAGTGTTCCTTTTTTGCGCTCTACAGCATCGGAGATCGTTTCTTCTACTTAACAACGCAATGTACCACATATGTGTAACTGACATGTAAAGTTCGTACCCGTCAATTGATAGTATAAAATAGTATAATTCAATCGTTATAAATATTGTTTTTGCGTTATTGATCAAACATCACGTTTTCATCGCTAAAATATTACTGTAGTACTCGTAGTAATATGTAGGTATACTCTTTAGTCGGCAACGTTTTAAAAATTTTACGATATATTCGCATAGATGTCTGAACGACATACTTGAATTATATCGTGAATACAAAAAAAATTACTATAATTGTATTATTAGAAAAATGTTTATCACCCGAAAACTATTATTGACCATTCGTGTGGTGTACAATAGTTTTAAGATTTTAAGAAAACTTAAAAAAGTTTGTAGAATTTTTTGTTTTTTTTTTTTTAAATTAGTTTTGTAGTGATTAGAACATTCTTATGCAAATAGACGAATGCCACTCAAAATAGTAATTGCGAGCTTCATTTCAAACATTATA
Organism: Hormaphis cornu; assembly: GCA_017140985.1. NCBI lineage: Eukaryota > Metazoa > Arthropoda > Insecta > Hemiptera > Hormaphididae > Hormaphis > Hormaphis cornu. The sequence continues at coordinate 5,006,855 of CM029357.1, forward strand.
TAATAGCCGACAATTCGCAAAGCAAATTTCACTCACAATACAACTGATTATCACCGACTCGAACCCAACAAGTCAAAGAGATTCAATGCCGTGTATTATATCTGAAGTACATTGTGTATTTGTGAAAAAATATACGTAGTCTAAAATCGTAATTTAGAATGAATAATAGTTCTACAGTAGGCTGTAAAAACAAAAAATAACTAAAAAAATCCGAGAATCTCGTGTCTAAAAGTTTTAGCGGCACCAATTGTATACTCTTATCGTTTTTATTTATTCTATATCATCGTTGACTTTTTCGCGTGTGTGTTTAAAAACGTTTTCTCAAAAACATCTTATTATAGGATTTCGTCAACGTTTTTGTACCGAGGGGTTTTTGGGTGCGAGAAATTCATCGATCAAAATTTTATCTCTGAGGAATTCCACGACTTCGAGACACGCAAACGCGCCGTTACAATTTTTCAAATTTGTTCATAACTTCAATCAACCTATTGCAGCAGCCGTTCTTGGACCGTTAGACAGTGCTCTATAGAGACTACATTGAACTATAATCCGATTTCAGACCAATCCATGTAACGTAACACGATATACTAGAAAAAGTGGTTTATTCAAAATCATATTTTTGAACTCGAGAACTTTTTTTTGGTGTCGGACGTTTGCGGTTTTTGTTGTCCTTTCGATTTCATTAAGGCTTATCTTAACAGCGTCCCATACAAATTTTCATCTTCAGGAGTTTCATAAGAAATCGCCTCCCCCGTTGGTCAGATGTCTGTTTTACCTCGGACGGTGCTAGTGATTTTGATACACAACCAGTCATGATCAAAGACGTTTTTTTTAATTTTTAGTGGCGATCAAATAAGTTAAGTAACGAGTTTTTACTGGTTGTAAATCTTATTTACTATTTAAAGTTTTAACTCGTGTTCATTCTTGCTTAAGTAACCAAAGGTAATTTATTTTTAAATTTCGTCAGTTAAGTTCGTTTGGATTTTATTTCCGCATAAACGGGACACACAATCGCGGTACTAAAATCAAATGTAAACATAATTTATGCGTTTCGTTTTTAGTTCAATAAAATAAAATGAAATTGAATTAAGTCCATTTTTTGATCATCTCAAAGTTTGAAAACTCTTATCTTGTTTGATAAAAAAACGTTATTAACTTAAGTTAAAAATAATTATCAACTTGCCAGACCATGCATTTATGTATGAAATGTTGTTGAGAATACTGAAATCAAGTTAAAGACATTTTACGCTGTAAATATGGACATTTATTAAAAAATTGGGATTGTAAAACCCGATGAAACACCGAAAATTTCTCGACAGACCAATAGTAGCAGGACAGCAGGGTCACGGGCTTTGACCATCGATGAGTTATTAAAACATTCTGTGATTACATTTTTCAATCATTAGTCATTTAAGTCACCTATAAGCCATGATTCTTAGTATCTATACAAATGTCGACTAAGTTGATGTGAATACATATATTATATAATTGATATAGGGAGTTCGTTACTCACTATGTAGGTTGGTACGTCACAGCTTTGAATTAGTCACTGTTTTGAAAAGCGTTGTTTAAACAATATTTCTTCAGTATAATAATAATAATTTGTATTTTTCGGATAGTTATAACTATTTTTTTTTTTGGATAATATTAAATTATCGGCTATCGTAGAATATAACATCTACAAACGTACTAAGATTTTTGACTATTTCAAGCATCTAGGGGACTATGAAAAACATGTTTTTAGAAATAATATGAATTAAAATTTTTTTTGTTTTTTAGCGTTGGTAATAAAACTAGTTTGTAAAGCTCTTTGGAAACTAAAGAAAATTTCTTTTGTTTTACACTTCGTAACGATTATCCTGTTTTAAAAATGATGAATTTATCATTTACGAAAATATATACATTTCGGTAATTATTTTCCGATTACTCAGAATAAAATATTTTACATGGATTTTAATTTCGAATACACTTGTCCATTGTACCTAGTCGTAAATCTTATTGAAACTTAAATGCTGCAACGTGTATAAATTGAAAACAGTCTTGTCTCTTTGTAAAACCAACAAGAAAAATCTTTTCTTTTTAGAATTCCAACATGGAGATGGTGTTAATAGTGTACACTACCGAAAGCGACATCTAGTGTCATCTAATCAACTTATGTTTCACAATTTTAACTGAGAAACGTGATCATAGGTTACGCTACTGTACTGTCAAGTCTTAAATTTTTATTATTATAATAACAATAGTATTACGTTTAAAATCGGTTCGGTTAGGTTACTAGTCACTTTGTTTTAGGTTTTTTATAAATTAAAAATGAAAAAAAATTTTTCCTTTTTTACATTTACATTTACGTTGAATGACAAGCCATAAAATTATAAAAATCCTAGTGAAAAACATAATTTGGATTTACAGGAGATAGAAAAAATTAACTTAGGAATAGTCTAAGTTTTGTAAAATATAGGTTACACATTACTTATGGTATACACCTGTCCACGTTGTCTGTCGGTTTGTCCATAGTTACAAATTTTGAATTGGTCATAGATATTATTTGTTTGATAAAAATTTAGTAATTATATGAATAATAAAAACTGAAACTATTAACTAATTCAATTTAGTAGCTGCTTTTCGTATACGAAAGTCGGAGCTATAGTTTTTTATTGATAAATTCTAAACATCTTTATAAACTTACGACGTATGATTTTAAAGGTTAAGTTTGAAATTAAATTCCTGTTTGAATTGCGCAGGTTCTTTTTGAAATTTTACTAAATTTGTGTTTAATTAAATTAATTTTAGTACATTTTGTAAGGATTTTAATCACGCATTCTGCGATGATGTAGAAGTAAATATACGTCGTCTGCACGAGTTCACCTCGTCATCTAAATTATAATTTTGTTCGTCAAAAGAATGTTTGTTAGCGAATGTTTAAATAAGCATATGCATACTATACATTACTATTATACCACACTATACGTCTAATATATAATAATATATTGTAATTACATAACACACAAAGACGATTCCATTTTAATCGCCAGACATTCGCGTAGAGGAATTTCAATTACGTCTGGGAGCATATACATATTTATTTATATGGGAGGATAAAATGATGAAATATACGTCATAATAGATGCAAACGCTAAAATTTTAGACCATATATGATGAAATTTGACAATGGAGATCATTTAAATAAATACCTGCCGTTCGAGATAAAGTTCTCTTACCCAGTTTATATGGTCCGGATATGTTCCCGCAGGACTCTTTTACTTCTCGATTATCCCAGCCGATCGGATAGACAGCACCACCACAGCTCACCAGAGCAGCTGAAACAAAAACAAACATTTTTTTTAAGAGTTTTGATCAATGGATACGATGATTTTGATAAAGTTCTGCAACTAGCATTAGAAGAAAAAAAAGAACAGATAAATTTGCAATTGGATTTGGTATAAAGTTCATAGTGTAAATTATTCGTAAGAAACGACAGAATGTGTGGTAACACGAGTCAAAATCACAGGGTGTACAATAAATGGCGCAAATAAGAAAAACACTCAGGGTCATCGACGTTTTTAATTTTTGAAGAGTACAACCAAAAAAAAAAAAAACGTTTTGAGATGATACTCAAAGATAATTTAGACTTTATAAGTCTGCACTCTTATACGCTCTGCTGGTGTAATACTCGTCGAATATAAACAAATAAATATTCCAAATTGAAATACAGACACAATGTGCTCCAAATTTTAGAATAAGCGGCCACCAGTATGTATCATTTGTAATAACACAAACATGTAATGTAAACATTTAGATTACTCGAGTAAATATTGTAACTTTTATAAAAAAAAATAGTATTTGTAAGTAAAAAGACATTTTTTTATCAACCGTTTTAGGAAATTATTTTAAAGACAATAATAATAATAAAAGTACCCTGTTCGACCACGGTCAGCCTGCATAAACAAGTGAACAGTACTAACCTCTGTGCGTTCGCGTTAATTATATAATGAATCGATCAGAGTGGTAATTTTTATACGTACGATTCGCTCGAATCCCGTCATATTTTTACATTCGTATTACAAGTTATGGATATCGAAATTGTATCGTTATTATTTGTACTAATATTTGAAAACCCGTAAAAATAAAACACGACGGATGTAACAATATAGTTTGGATGAAAAATTGTTGGCGACGACTATTCCATCGTGGTTTGGTTCGCTGGTGTTTGGTCTTTTTCGACTTCTTATCATCGTGGCTGTACCTACCTACCTATATGGGTGTTGTTGGGTCTAGAAACTGCGAGAACGAGAATACGTGAACCGACGAGTTTCGGGAGGAGCACGTGAATATAAACTAACATCTAATATTATATTCCACATTCGCATAAATCCGACTAATAGAGTATTGCGACCACGTAGTAGTAGTATTTCTAGCCGTTCGTCTGTTTGCGCACCGGTATAATAATACACCGCGACTTCGCGTCTTCGCTCGGTTACAACAGCGCAGGTACATGATACGATATTATTCGAACACCGAAACGGATCGCAGACGTCGGTGTCGTTTGCGAATTGAATAATTTAAAATATTTTAATCCGATCAAGATGATGCGCGCACATTTCACAGCGAATCCCAAAGTATTCGTTTTGAGATTACCGTCAAAGAACTTGGTGTTTGAAAAGGATACGTGTAAATTAAGATTTTTTTCGATCAACCGATAAGCAGTAGAGTTTCTGTAAGTCTTGTACGATTATTATCCGTCCGAAGGCAGCAGCTGTGTTCGGCTCCAATCGAATCGTACGAAAAATTGTTGGTTTTTGAGCCGTGATCGGAAAATGGTCGTGTTTTTTTTTTATAAATTTACCTCGGAACGTGTATTTTATTGATCGTGCGAATTAGGATTGATACAAAAGTCTGAGCGAATAAAGAGGTAAAATGTGTAATGGTTGTCAGATCCTGTCGAAGTAAAAAATGCGGTTTCACGCCCAGCTTGAGTGCACTGATTGTTCCGACGGTGAATTGTCAGTTCCAATCAACATCGAAACAACCGGCGCTGGTGTATTTATAATTTCAGTGCGATTTGAACAACGGAGTGAAATAATATCATATGTCTATTACGCTTCTATATTTTAAACAGTTTATAATCGTATTATTGTCTGTGATACGAACATAATAGTTTCGTTTGTTGGAACAACAGGATGTTATTGTCGTATGGATTTAAAAATGAAAAAAAAAATACAATTTTTTTTTATATAAATATAGTCACAAAAAACAGAGGTTTTATTCGAAAAGTGGCAAGAAAGAACACATTTCTGTGGACGCCAATAATTATTAAGTCTTAACGATTGTAAAAAAAAAAAAAAACAATTTAATGTCCGCGATAAATTATTTTGTCAATGTGTGTTTTGTGAAATCAAAAAAAAAAAAAATGTTATTGTTCGTTGGAATATTATGCAGTTTAATAATCGAGACCTGTTTCGATCTGTTTTTGAGGCGAGTCTTCCATAGAAATTTTAACATAGAATAAAATTAAATTTTTTCTAAGTAATTTGTAATTTTTTGTAACCCCAATGTCGTTGGCATTCGTAACAATTCATACAAAACCCACCAAATTTGGTTTCGCCGTGCTGGAACAACACCGAATTCCGACATTGGGTCTACGAAAAATCACAAATTACTTGCGAAAAAATGGTGTCGGTTTGAAGTAGGTAGGAGCAGTGTTTTCGTCGGCCGTACCAGGAAGACGTCGTTTCGGCACGGCGAGACCAAAATTGGTTTATGTGGTCACAAATTCCGACATTGGGGTGGCAAAATATTACAAATTACTTACGAAAAATTGAATCGAATTTTATGTTAAAATTTATAAGCGCCAAGGAAATTCACCCATATTTTTGACGCTTTTCCGTAGGTACATTACATACATTGTCAATTTAATATTTGCATATACATTTGAATAGGTGCGGGCGTATATTTCAATACAAACATTTCGCGTGCTCAAAGTATTTGTGCTCATGCGTGTAATTGAAGTCAAAACTCTACGAATTAATTAAACGACGTAAATAATACACTGCTGGTATAGTTAAGTGAATGCAATAAGCTTGGTGGTATTGCCGAGAGCTGGCGGTCCGTTAAAGTGGTTGAAATAGGTACAATATAGTTGAAAAAAAATTTTCACGGAACCAACAGTTACGATTTCTATTTAGACGGATAAAATTATTAATTTGAAAACTTATCTTTATTTTGTGGAAATTATCGTAATTACACGAGCCGAAAAACCGTTGATCGTTCTCGGTCTTGTAATTCATTATGGTTTCGTCTCGCAGAGATATATTTTTTTCAAAATACAGACATAGTGTGGTCTCTAAGTAGTAAAATTTAAAGGGACTCGCGAACGCTTCTCTCACTTTTCCGATGCGCTCAGAACGTGTACGTAATAATTTGTTGCACAGGAGAACACACTGTTCTCTTCAAACTTGTTATCCTCCGGATACGTATCGCGTGTGTCACTTAAAGCTTTTCCGCTAGAAGAACTCAGACGTTCCGATTGTACGCGATTCGGGTTTGGTTTAACTTTACCGCTGAACTTGTAGATTCGCAAACAAAAAAGGTACATAATATCGTAAAATATGATAGTACATAATGCGCTTTTGTCTAAATTACCAAGTTTTCAGTTTAATGCGGCACAAGCGTTAAATCCCGAAGTATGCACAATGCTGTGTCGGTGATTTCCGGTTTAAGAAAACCGCGGGGGCTTATGCGTTTTCAATGCGAAACACTATAATGTTCCGTCAGAGAGGCTAATGCGAGTAATGACGAGTTAATTCGAGAGAAACGAAACAGCAGCAAACTTTTATAGTAATGTTTTAGACGTAACGACTATAACGGTATTGATGAATTGAATTTTTTCACTAACCTACGCGAAACTTTGCTACAGCGCGTTTGGTTCAAAACGATTTATGCTGCGCGCACACGGCACTTTCAACCAACGCAGGATAACGCACCACGATAATAAGGCGAGATCAAAATGATATATGATTTATTCGACCTGTCGTTGTTGACGCTATGAGCAAATCGCTCACGCAATCGCTATTTTTGGAACCACCGATTGAAATGTCATTTTAATAGTGTCGAGATTAAAAATACGTTTTTTTGACTTGAAAAAAATCACGGAACAAGATAATGATTTAAAATAATTTAACAAATTTTATTTCGTCCCAAAGTGACAATGCCGAATTTTGTAGTGCATCAAAGCGTTGGACGGCTCAACACGGTGCATCAATTTCGCGACATTACATCTGCAATACGGGCAATATAGGAAACACGTTCATCACGTCCTTCTTTTTGACCTTTTTAGTGCCAATTTAATTTATTTTGTATAAAAATAACTTTTTAATATGCGTGCAAAATGCTCACACGTCAACAATATAGTGTTACAAATTTAACGCCATTAGTGACGGGTTAAACATTTTATAAAAACTTTCTACTTTTACTGTTTTTGAATTTAAGCTGTCAATGTGGTCATTTTTAGTAACTCGTACTGTGTTTTAGATTTCGTCATTACAAAATTTTCCCAGACTAAACGGGTACCTACTTATTACGAAATTATAATAATTATTGTCGTACTTACACGAAACAAAAAAAAATATTGTGTTCGCGTATTCCATAAATTCTTTAACGAAGAAGTCAACACTGCGAAATAAATAACAAAAACTCAACAAGAACTATATCGATAAGAACCGTAAGGAATAGAAATATTACAAATAATGAAGTGTTTTAAAAGTCACTCTAGGTCGCCTGAGTAGTTTCGCGGAGTAGCAAATACGCTTTGGGCGGGTCACTGCAGGTTCGGAAGTCGTAATTCAAACGTATTGTTTAATACCTGAAAATAATGATAGTAGATAAATCATTGTTTTCAAAAAAACGATTCCGAGTGAACTACTACTTATACGTGCTGGTAAACACCAAATTTAACAATAAAAATCGTCCGAAAATTCTGTAAGTCATTATATGCGTATAAAAAATATTAATTTGAACAACGTGTACAATTTTCAAACCATTTGGATCGTTCTTTGAGGAGATATTACGATCTTAGTTTCGATTGCACAACAGTGCATAATTTAATTTTTATAATCAAAATAACACCGTTTTTCAATACTTTTTTTATACGCTATCAGAATCTACTTGGCAGATTTTTTTGTAAATATTCAGATAGAAAATTTTTTAGTACATAATATAATAAATTTTCAAAGCTTAAATAACAAATTTGCGTGAATTACGAGTTTTTTCTCCAAAAATAAGTCAAAAGTATGATTTATTTTCCAAAAATTTTCCAAATTAAAATGACTAAAAAAAATTATGACAATGGATTTTGAATATTTTTTCATAATACATAATAATGTGTGTTTAACTGTTACCAACCTTGTATAAAAGTGTTCAAAGTTTATGTCGAATATAAAATTTTTTATCGAACAAAATCTACAAAAAAAAAAAAAATGGACGTTTTCAAAAATCCTAAAGTTTTCTACTTCGATCAAAAATTTTCAAAATCACTTGAAAGTGTTACCACCAAATTTTTATTTTTTTTTATTTTAATATCGTACGAGAGATTCAGATTTTGTCGATCATTGTTTTTGATGGGAAAAAAACTAAATCGATTATGTGAAAAAACACGTTAGTCGTAATTTTTAACGTAAAGTACTCCTTTAAATTTTTCTCGGTCTTCAAAACTTTTTCAATTTTGAACTTTCGAATTCGATACCGCTCAAAGTGCCGTCGTAGACTTTTCGCTATGGGCGTTATTGACCTTGAAAGCATTTTCACTACCCTTAAAGTTGTTTACGGGAAAAGAAGAAACAAAAGAAAAACATCGTTGTAAAAACGATACATTCTTCGCTGCTCTCAGAATTCAAAAACAAGTGGCCATTGAAAAAAAAAATTAAAATTCAACGTTTACATTGAAAATGTGTTGTCGTATACAACAACACGTCTTATATTAAGTTCTGTTGGTGTTTTTTACCAAACGCTCGCTGCAACATCGTGCGTATCAAGCCGTCCCGCGAGTTTCTGCTTTTTAATCGAAATATTAATAATTAATAAAGGCCTTGTGTGTATTTTAAATGCTCGAAGAGCGTCTCACTGTGTTTTGAATTTTAATGGGTTCGCCGCGTACAAGGCATTTTCAAAAGATCCATTTTACCGTGCAGTTGACTGTGTGGGTCCCCGTGTTACACCAAATCACTATATTTATTATGATGATATTGACTGTAGCTGATAGCGTGCGCGCAGGATTCAAAACTCTATAAATTATTAATAATGTCCTTGTAACGTACGTAATTTTTAAACACCGAACTCGTCGTCGTCAGTGACGTTAAATTTCTAACACCACCGCTGTTACTGACGTAGGTACGTTTCATACGATCGTGCAGTAGAGCGTTGACGAGGAATGCCTTCTTTTCCGTCAACATCTTTTCGGCCAGAGAGAATGCTCGGATTTTTAATTGTCGGCACCTCTACTGGTTTCGTAAACGATTACCGCGGTGCCGAATTCCGATGTTTTTGGCTCAACCCAGAATTCGGTAAATCGTGTTGCGTTTGAAAAATTATATATTAATCTTAAAATATTATTCTTCGGAATATATTGTTCGCGTCGCACGTGAGGGCGGTTACACACCCGTGTACACTCAAACACGACATCATAATTTTATTGAATTATCACGTTGTTGTTGCGTCGGCGGTGGCACAGATTAGGCGCGGAGACGAGCGCGAGTGTTCACAAACTCTCGATAATTCGATTGTAACCACAATGAAGTTAAACGCAATCAACGGTCGGAAAAGAGGCGTCGCGATGGAATACATTACAATATCTAACGAACGTGTACGTCGGCACGCGTGATAGTAAATCGAAAATCTCCAGAAGTTTCAAATTTGGAAAATTCCAAAAAAAAAAAAATTACTATCGTTTTCATATTTTTGTTATTTTTCATAAAAATGGTATAAACTACACGGCTCGGCGAGAATCCGTGTGAAATACGCGACTTACGTTTTGTTCATCGATAATGGGTTTACGGCGCGTTAATTGTGTATTTAAAAAATGATCGATTGTTCCACGACTCTCGTTCTCTTTTGAAAGGACAATTTATTACTTTAAAACTGATAAACCATTTAACTCAGTATGCACACGATATAATACAAATTTAAACAAAACGTGAAATTTAAGTACAGGCCCGACGTCTGATCGCTATTGTAGCATTACCTACGGTCGTTAGGTTTCTATCGTTTTACGTAAATAACATTAAATTAAGGTTTATAAAATATTCCGAAAAATAAAAAATATTCGTATAACGTACTCTAAGTCCTCAAATAGTCAAAACTATGTATGCCGATGACTACTACAGTTGTTGGCCAATCTACTTTAGTAAGACATTGTTTTTATTTTATTTGCACTTACGATAGATCTAGGTGTCTGATATTACTATTAATATATGAATCACAGTCGTTAACAAGAATTTAAAATTAAAATTAACAAATTTGTTCTACAGTAGTAATAATTCATAAATAATAATATAATTGCGTCAAATATTTAAAAAAAATATTTTAACTACATATAATGATTTATCTCTTTGGATAACCAATGATTGGATAATTTTTATATTTAAAAGTCGCTCAATATGTCTTACGGATGAAATTGTCAAATATTATACTTAAATAATATGATGATAAGAAACATTTTTCGACATTTAATTTAAATATTACAAGTACCTAGGGTGAAAGTTTTAAAATTTAAATATAACAATTTGACCAACCAAATAAAACGAAATTTTTTCTACTTTTAATCAACAAAATTTCACTGTTTGATTTTTGTTGTGTTTAAAACGCAGTTTTAACGACAACGTTTGATTACCGCATTCACATCGTGGTTTTAAATAGTTACAAACAGTTTTTAACTTTAGATTCTGAGCGTCAATGTATTGTTTTATAATGATGTTTCTCTTTTCTGTCAATAACTTTTCGGGTAGAAGGAATGCTCAGATTTCTGAAGTCAGTACCTCCACTGATAGGTATATACACTCCGGTGGTACTTAGGTTAAAGCTTTTTTTTTAACTTTGCATTCTTTTTGAAATGAACCGCGAAAACCAAAAAAAAATTGGGAATATTGGAGAATTTTACGGCGAAAAGTTAATAATATTAAAATTTGTGATGAAGTTTTCGTACACAAGGATTTTCAAAGTTAGTAATGAAAGGGTTATGAACTTTAATGGTACATAAACTGAAAACTTTTTTTGATTTTCCTTAGTTTTCGACTTACAAACCTCAAAAACCATGAAAAATTCAAGAATTGTATGGTGAAAAATTTGAAATTTTCAAGTTTGTGATTAAGTTTTTGGGTAGAAGGATTGCTCTAATTGTTACGTTGAGCATTACATAAAAGTTGAGATTTCAGCTTTAAATTTTATTTTATCCGAAGAATTTTTTGATATTTTAATTATTGTCTGAGTTATTTGACAAAAACCAAAAAATGGAAAAATCACCGAATTCGGCGTCAGAACGGCTCTATACCTACTAAACCATCGTTATAAAAAATTAGTCCACGTCGATTTCATAATTTTAAGTACCAAAATAATTTAATATGTTACGAAAGATTGAGAAAAGCTTTCGCTAGGTAAAATACACTATTTTGTTGTTGTTTTACCGTATGTTAAACAGGAGTAATTCGTGGTCTTTTTTATTTTTACCCAGGACTTATCAGATTAGAATATGTCACTCAGAATCGTTTTTTCAAATGCAACGATTTATCGTTGCTTTCGGATGTTAAATCATGCGGATAAACTGAAACTTTTAAATCTATGACCCACTCAATGCGTAGTCGCTATACTGTACCTTTACCGTGGTTTTGTTTTTTTTTTTGTTCTTTTAGTTCAATAGAAAAACTCGTCTCGTCAAATCCGCGTTACGACTCGAGGAAAAGAGCCGTGTCAATAGCATTCTTTTAAATACTTAAAAATAGAACTAATTGCTAGCGATGGTTTTGTAGTTGAAGTATGAGTTAAATGCTATATATATATATATTTTTTACATTTGGTTGTCGAACATGTTACGCTTTTTGCGCTTTCACGTTTCAGCAGCACCTATAGTTTTTAGTAGTGTTGACGTACGTCGAACATACGCGAGTGAGTTCGATTTATCGTTTTGAAATACGGCCGCTCGTGTTCGAAATGGAGGAATACCGATTCATCGTTCACGCGAGGGACGAAAAAAAATTCAACACTGGATTCGTCTGGTGCAAAGCTGACAGGCATTTTGTTTCCAAAACGATATATTTTTTTTTTTTCTAATATGAAACGATCATTCAACTGCGTTCTACCCCGCTTTTACATTTATACGTAGGTATATCATACAAATGGGAGGTAGTGAAACACTTTGATACTATATATTATTTCGTATACATTTTAGACGTAGGTAAGGCATTGTTATTATTGTATAAAGTAAAATACTACATTCAGTCGACATTGCGTTGTGCGCGTTTCGAAGACAACTGTATTTTAGGCAAAATGTTAAAAGGGTTGGAGTGTGTCGTGTTTTCGTTTTCTATTACTCGCCAATATGGAAATTTAAACTATCACTGTTTTCGACGAATACCGATTGATCTAATGCGACGTAAAAAGGATTTTGAAAACTGATTGGAATTTATCATGAAGTCTATTTGAATACGGCGTTTCCGAATTTTCTATTTATCCCACTTTATTTTCTTCTTCTTAAGTCCATCCTCCATAAACCAAAGTCTGGAGACACCTCAATTGATGTTGGCGGCAACAATCTCTTTCCAAAGCTCTTCTGCCAACCGAATGGCCTCTTTCATGGGATAGCCAGAGATGATCTTGATCGGGTTCATCCAACGCAGTTTGTGTTCTTCCACGGCTTCTTTTACATTCTATTTTTTCTGCAATCATCAGTCTCTCTAGGCTTGACCCATTCCTTATTAAGATGTAGCCGTAGATTAACCTTCGGATTCTTCGTTTACACACTATTGCAAGTCATGTTTCCGAGTATTTGTTTATTTTAACAAATCGTTAAAAAGAAAAAAAAATATTTAAATTGTTTAAACGATCAATCGTTCAAGCCACTTGAGAATATAAAGTAAAAGATGTACATTGTCGGATAATTAATGATCTCGTGTAGGCTTTGAAAACAAACTGAAATATAATGTTTTCAGAGTTCTTATCACGTCATAAATATAGATTGATCGGTATAAATACGTATTCGATATAGCAATAACGTCAAAATTTCTAAATGTTGCATGTAATAGACGGAAAAAAAATTACGCTTGGCTGGTATTTATTTTTTCGTTGTGTTCTTTTTTATTTCTTTACGTAGTTGTTTGTTTTTTTTTTATTTATGACTTTACATTTAAATGTATGACGTATGTTGATAAATAGTAATTCCTATTTTAATTGAATTTGTTAAGGTTCGTTAAGATTTATTACACAATGTATTATTAAACACATAGCATTTACTAAACAAAAGTTATAAAGATTTAGACAATCTTTAGTTAAACTTTCATCTCTAAATATAGTCAAACTTGTTAATTTTTATAGAATTTGTTTTATAAATTAAACCTTTAACTTTTAACTCAAAGCCTCGAAATTATAATAGGAGACTAACAAAATATTTCCCATTTATGGTCAACATTTTAAAAAATCAGTAAAAAACGAGTAATTGTTAATAGCCATTTTTACATCGTTTTTAATGAATCGCGTGAATTTAAAACTTCAAAAAGAACGTCTATGCCTACCTAAAGAAAAATTATATTTAATGTTTACTTTTTTCTTCGTAAAATTAATTCCGTTCATCGTACGATTTGTAAAAAAAAAAAAGAGGTGATCGTTTCTTATACCTTATAACTTTTCATTCCTTTCAGAACTTTTTCTTTTCAAACACTGAATTTTAATTTAATTTGATATGATTAGGTTATTTTGGTTAAAAACTGGTAGCAAATCATTATATACTAGGTAAAACCTCGTTTAGTAATATTAAATAATAATGCAGTGTTATTTCGTAAATTTATTCAAGTGATAAAGTGAATATTGCACATAATAGTACGAGATTACAGACAAAAAATATCATAACTTTGTTTCGTTGAATTAAACGTTGAAAAGAAATGTATGTATCGCTATAAAAGAAAAAACAAAAAAAATAGTAGTTTTACTTCCATAATAACATTATAAACATAGGTAGTGTTACAACGCAGAACAAAAATTGAATTATTCTTGTGATCATTCATGTCAATAGTTAATCGTGTACAAAGTTTAAATTGAGTTATTTTGATCTCATAAATCACAAGTGAGTAGAATCTTAAGTTTCGGTGGATTACCGCGTAGCCAAACTTTTTAAACAACTTTATGAAGATTAATTTTGATAAATATCAATTTATATACAGTATAAAATGTAATACTGCCGTATAGTACCTTCTCAGAAACGTCTTCTTTGCATCTATACTTAGTTACACGTTGTTTACATTTTAATTCAAAATCAATACTTGTAAGTTATTTTGAATAACGACCATGCCAATAATTCATAAAATAATTCTTAGCTACTAAATTATTTTTATTGCCAATACAAAATGTAAGTTAGCTATTTTATGAGTATGATAATCGGTTTAAATATAATTTATTTTATGGTTCACGTTTCTTCAAATATTTTAAGACGATTACAATATTTAGGGAGCTTTATAATATCATAAGGAAGTAGAATAAAAAATGTACGTGAACTCAAGCGGGTAAGTATACCACTATAAATCCCAGTTATTTATCTCGTATTTTTTTTTTTTTTTTTAAATAAAAGTGAAAAATTTTATTATTCAACAATGGTTATTAATAATGAAAGTCTTATAGATGGTCCAGATCTATGTCTGTTTAATATTACGTTTCAGTTTAATGGGGTGATTTAATTATAATAAAAAAAAAAAGAAAAAAATTAATCATATAAATTATTGGCTCTCCTAATTTAATCAGAAAACAAAATTCCAAGTTTTAATTTTTATTTGTCATAACAAATCGAAATAGACAATAGATACAAATAATCGTTAAACTTACTATCAGGCTCTTCGTAAATTATTATTACTGCAGTGTGCATAATGTACTGAAACTAAATTACTAAATCATAGTAAAACTTTCAAGTTTATGATTAATATAAATAGGTATATGTAATTAGACGTTCCTAGTGTAGAAACATTGAGATACGATTATAATTTTTATATTTATGCACAGAAATGCGTTACAAAATTTAAAAAATCCAAAATCTATGTGAACCTTAAGAAACGCGTGTGCTTGTGAAAACATTAGAGATTTTTTTCGTCAAACAAGAACGTGTGTGCACAGACGTTGTGTATGAAAATAAGTAACATAATATTTGAATCTCGCGCATGTAAACAATATAATAATGGGTTATGAACGAAAAAAGTTGTTGTTTTTCATATTCTATTGTATTTTATTGCTACAATTATTTTGTGTCGCGGAAATCAATGCGTTTTCAAAACACTATTAGAGTATATAGGTTAATACTGAATAGTTATTAGGCCTATCGGTTTTACCAATTATCACAAATAAATAAATAAATAATAATTTACTTGTGAAAAAAATAGTTGATCGAAACAAATCTGTTTTTATTGAAACGGAACAAAATTTGTAAATTTTTCACTCAAACACAATTTTCGCGAAATTCAAAAACTCCAGTCTTAACGAGCCCCCACGAAAATTTTAACTTAAGTTCTTCGAATTGTGTCAAAGACTATAACGGGTGAGGCCAACTTTATTGATAGACCTGTGATCGAGTTTTTTTCGGGTTGTCGCGATCGATCGAAAAGTCACTCTACAATCGCCATGTAGTCTAACGTGTGTACAACCGTCGACGTTATAGTTTCCAATGTTGGTTCGGCTGTCTGAAACTGTCTCCGAGGAGCCTCCGGACGGGCAGATAGTGTTGCGCGTGGGTAGTGTGTCGCTCTCGAAAAGAAAACCAAAAACACGAAGGAAAAAACCATCTGTCCAACACGGAAACGAGCATTTATATATTTATTGTGTACGGTGCTGGTCACGCGTCAAACATCTGGCAACTTTGTCCAAAAAACCAACTGACAATCCGTTGGCTTGCGATTGCCGAATCTCTATGCGCATTACAAAACGTACGCAGTTTGTTAGGAGTTCGATAGTTTTGAAAGACAGACCGACGTGTTCGGCCGTGTTGAATAACAGACGTTGCGGAGGAAATCGTAGTAACACTTTTAGATTTCGAGCGGAGCCAAAACGTATTGGTGCAGGAAAAAAATACAGATAATACTTTGTTCGTAACTTAGAGAACAAAATACAAACATACCTATAATATTATCATAGTCTATATAATAACATACACATTAGGCGTAGGTATCAACCTTTCGTATCGTTGCCTGAATTCTTTGAATGACCAAAAGACACGGATGGACGGTTCCTTCTATGCACCCAGACGGCTTGAAAAAAAGTAAACTTTTCTCGATGCGTTGCAGTAAATAATGACTGAAATCAATCACAACCACCTTTATTATGATTTCCGTTCGCCGAGTCGAAGTTTGCTCAAACTGTCCCTTCTATTACCCGCAGCGTAGATTTAAAATTAATTTTAAAAGCCCATCGGGAGAAAAAATAATTTTCGGGAATGTTAAATGTTGAAATTTGGTTGTATCAAACGTACAATACCAATAAATAAAAAACAATAGTGATGACAATATCAATAAAAATATAAACAATATCGACATGTCAGTATTGGCCCAACCGAAAAAATCACTTATACTATTAAAATAACGATTAAGTGCTTTCATATGTCTAATACGTGACGATTTTTGATAATATATTACAAGTTTAGAACCATTTTCAGCACGGAAATTGGAAAATGACAAACACAGTTGTATCGGAAAACGACAAAGACCCTTTAAATAACTAAAAACAACGATGTATAATTTCAAACAAATTTGTATTCGGTATCACACAAATCACAACAAAAGGCTGGTAAACGAGTCTTTATTTTATAAGTTATTTGAGTTTTATTCGTACAACAAGGAAAATGTTTTTCAACAAAACAATCGCTTGTAGTATTAGAAACGATGCTCGAATCGAATCTTTCATTTTTAAATAATATTTTAGCGTTCCTTGTCAAATTTACCATTTATCATGGTAGTCTGATATCGGGAAATCAGAACGCTCGTAGCTCTTTATTACTCGACACCGTCCACCTTTTTTATTTTCCCAAATCAAGCACTGAATTTGTCACGGACATTTAACGCTCAAACCTCCATGCGAATTGTAAAGTTTTTATTTTACTATCTTTGACCATTTGCGAATTTGTAGGATAACCAAACATTTTTCATCGAAACGTACAATGTCATATATGATGTTCAAAGAACCACCACGGTCCGCTTGGCCGGAGCCTGCCGGGCGATCTCACGCCAAAACCCCAGGCCAGTCGGACCCCGAGTCCCTTTATCTTAATTTTTAGCTTTTCGGGTGATTTCGAATTCTTCGCCGGTCCCTGCAGCGCGCATCGTTACGGCGAGCATTTTTGGCGTCAACAATACGTAGTCCAAGTTTTTGTGTATTTTGTGTGTGTTTTTTCCGTCCCTGCAGCCCGCGATCGGCTAAAAGAAAACGGTCGGTTTGCATAAAATATAAACGCGTGCGACTAAGTCGAGAAAACTAGGAGACAAACAATACGTGTCACGCGGTTAACGAACGCGCGTCTCGCCGAGCACGCGTCTGGCACGGTCGGTCAAAAACTTTTGTGTCGCCCGCGCGCTGCCTGGAAAAGCAAACGGAGCCCGTGAAATTCGAAGCTTTCAAATTTTCAATACGTATCCGGACCGAAAATTCAAGGATGATTTCATACAGTACTGAACACAGCGGCCAAAGAAAAACCACGGATCTGCATGGATTGGTGTACGAAACCACTGTTTATTCATCCATAATATTGTACATGTCGGCTGTGGTTGCTACAGGTTTCGTATTTGAAAAATAGAACGATTGTTGGTGTAAGAATATATTTTTTTCAGACCTTTACATTTTTCTGAAGAGTGAAAGTGAATTATGATCCTTCCCATACACATCTCCGGAGTCACACCTGATTGACCGCTTAAATGGATCTCGTACAACTGGTTTTTTTTTAGTAAGTCAGTTGAAAAGTCATATCGAATCAGCCCAAAGGTTAGGTGAATACGTTTGTACTTGAAATCGATTTTAGTTGAACGTCTCAAGAGTTGTGTTGATTGGTGTTATACAACTGTAATTGGTGTGATACCGGTCAAACGAATCGGGTAATATCAGTCATTTTTTTCTGACCGGTACTGCCCCCGTTTTCTAATCGTATACATTAATTCATAATGAACGTGTTGATTATAATTCGTATTGGTTTTTTAGACGCCGCGCAAGTACGTTCTCACAACGATCCTGCTGTTGGTTTCACGATAAATTAATGACAGCTGGTATTTGATACGATATGATTTGTTTTTTTAAAATTACGAGACAATTGACAAACGTATAGACTATGCGGAACCCAAGTAGGAAAAAAAAATCCATCCAGAAATGAAAAAAAAAAAAAATGTAATTAGACACTTAAATATCTGTCTTTACAAAAAATATGGGAAAATCCTTTTTTTATTAAACGTGTTGGATTAAAAACGTTGTCAAATAACCAGATAATTATTTTTTTTTAACCAATTAGTGAGGCCGAATTTAAATAAGATATTTGTATGAACTAAATTCTGTATTAATAGTACCTTTTTAGTATCAAAACAATATAAGTTTAGGTCTAGCTGGCCATTTGACAAGTTTTGAACGCTGAAATACCCACTAAAACATTTATCGAAATTAGTATAATTTTTATCCAAGAAAATCGGGACGGTTTATCTAGATAAATCTGAATATTTATTTAGCAGAACAAACACTGACTCCAATACGATCAATCGTTGTAAATACGCCGTTATAAATAGGTACATAAAGTCGTTCTCAGAATCACAATGTCACTTTTTGCTTTACATTAAGAACTCTTTAAAATTACGTGAATGTTTTTTTTAGTATGTGTGTTACGTGTACGAATGTCATCCTTTATAAAATTAAAAAATCAAAATCAAACTTCATCTTTCTTATCGTCATCTTATCACTGTCATAGAAGCAAATTTTTGGCAATGTTTCGTTTAAATTGTATTTTTATTTTATAGTCCAGGTCGTACCGCATAAACCACAAAAACAATATAATACTATGACGCATTGATTTTTATTTTCAATTGATTTTATTTTAGCACAACAGACAACAATTATTTAAATCCTATAGAAACTACTCCAGCGCTTAAAATGTTACATCAAAAAGTCTTTTACAATACCAATTTAGAATTTATAAATTAATTTAGAAACTTAGGTAATTTAGAACCACCATTATTAAAAGTATGAACTGAATACAAAAAGTATAGCGAGTAGCAACTACCGGGTAGGGTGGAGTAAGTTTGTCA
Source organism: Hormaphis cornu (assembly GCA_017140985.1). Lineage (NCBI taxonomy): Eukaryota > Metazoa > Arthropoda > Insecta > Hemiptera > Hormaphididae > Hormaphis > Hormaphis cornu. Next base: position 5,026,357 of record CM029357.1, read on the forward strand.
ATATATAGTGACTTCATTTTGGGTGGTTGGTTGTTTTTAATGATCATATCAATTCAGTTAGCAGGGAAATCGCTCAAGACAAAAGCTCAGAAAAAAGTCAAGAAATAACAATTTCTAAATTAAAAATTTGTAGGTTTGGCTGAAATTTTTTGAAAATATTTACGACCTTATAAATTTATTAATTTTAGTACCTACTGTTTGAGCATTTTATGGAATCAATTTAAATTTAAATTGTGCGTTAGTCTAACCCGTTTTAACCACTAAGTAATTTGGAGTATTTCTGAATTTGTTCGCTGTTTTTGGATCATGCCTAAACAAAAAATTATCATAAAAGACAAACTTCCGGCCAAATCTTTGTTGTGGTATCATATGTAAGGACCGGAGCAATCCATCTACCCAAAGGAATGTTGACAGAGAAAAAATACAAAAAAAACATCATCGTAAAGTCAACACATTTTTTGTTCTGCTCTGCAGAATTTAAAAGTGTTCACGGAGTTTTCCATTTCAAAAGTGGTGATTAATAATTATAGTTTAAAATTAAAATCACGGTTTTCTATCAAAGTTGAAGAGTTACATTTTTTTTTATACGATAGTAGCAAAATCAAAACATATTACCAGGAGTAATAAAACTTATAAATTGTATTAAGTTTCTTGGTATTCTTTGAATTATAAATAAACGTTAGTTAACTGTAAACAAAACAGTCAATATAGGTACTACTAAAACTTTTGCGTTAACCAAACAATAAAATATTAAAAAATCAACAATACGATTCTTTGTCTGGTAACTATCTTCATAAAAGGATTGTGTTGGCGATGTAAAAACGCTTCATCTTATATTATTACGTTTTATTATAACAAGAGTGCTTGGAGGTTTATTATTATTTATTGATCCATTAAAACATTTTAAGCGGTTCAGTAAACGTACCTATGCTTAATGCAATATTTTTGGTTCGCTAAGTTTGAAATTGGCTCAAACCCGGTATTTCTTATTCCCTTAGAAATTACAGGTATATTATATTACCAATTCTTTTTTTTAGAGTTAAGATAAATAACTGGAAAACTTATCAACTTTTTCAATTACGCAAAGCTTAGACGAAGACCTCTACGCTCTATTTCGCTACCACTCAAACCACAAACACAAAGGCTTAATTATATCTTTATAATATATTGAAGTTCATTTTGGGTAGAAGCTGGTGTGTAATTAATTTGCTCATCTTCCTCTTTATTTAAGAACATTTTACCAATCATGAATTCAGTATAAATTATGACTATGTTGGATAAAGTATGGGGAATTATGAAAAATGAAATAGACAAAAAGTTGGGGGGGAAAAAAACATTAGTTAGCTAATAATGTTACAAAATTATTGAATATTATGATTTGAATGTTATGATTGCATTGTAGTTTATACTGTCACATTATTTTAATACTGTAACACGTCATATTCACTTATATTGTTATTATTTAATAGGTAAATAACTATGGAATAACTTAGTGTGAATTAATTTTTATGAAATTCTTACACATAATTCGTGTTTTAATCTTATTAGACGTGATAACACTGAACAAATGTGACCCTAACATGCTGAGGCCCTATCGTATCGGAAGATTAGAAGATGGTTGTGATAACTGAAGGAATATAATACAATTTAATATTGTATTGTTTTTGTTAATTTGAGTGTTGCACTTTTATGCAGGTAAATATTGTTTGAAGACGGCTAAAATAACGAAAGGGAATTTTTATAGTTATTATTTTATATATTGTTCTTGTTTTGCTATTGATAATTTTCATAATTATTATTGTCTGTTTTATTTTTACTATTGCTTTATATAGTTCATAGATATATTTTGATTCGAATTAGATTTTATTAAAACACAAAAGGACAAATTATGATTATTTTTTGTAATATAATCTTGGTACTTAACATAAATGTGTTGTTATATTTTTTAATTAATTATTTATGTTTTGTAGGTATTTGATATGTAAATTACAAGCAGTTTAATATTGAAAATGTTAACAAGTTACTGTTTAACTATTATAAGTTAAAAATTCAAAACATTTGTATTCTAAATTATAAAGGGTATGATAAAAATGTTTTTGTTACGTACAATAATACCTCCTATTTATTAAAAGTTAGACGAGATTAAACCGTAAAGATGAAAATGATAACTGATGAACTGAAATTTAAATAAACTAATTTTTATTTTCATACAGTTAAATAGGTATCAATCGTAACGTTATTTAATCCTAAAAGCTGGAATAAAAATGTTCTAGTTACATATTGTTTTTTTATTGAAATATTGGTACATATTAATCAACTATAAAAGTATAAACAATTACCATTTTTTTTTATTTTACCTTTAAAATATTTTGATTTATGTTTATTACTCGGAGTTGTTCATATAATTATAAATATTACGGCACAACAACAACTACAACAGCAGGAGCGACTTAAATTTACTAAAAATTAATGTGTGTGTGTGAAAAAAATGGCACAAGTCCATAGTACTTACAACATATTTTTTCTATGCCAATGGTCACATGTCGTTAAAATCAATGTTTTGTAATAAAAAAATAAATTAATTGACATGATTTGATGTTATACATTTGTTGATTATGAAAGAAAAATTTAAATCAAAGTGTTTTAAAATATGAAAAACACATTTTATTTGGTTTCCTGCACAAATTACTTTTTTAACTCTTCTCACTAAAACCGTCTGTTGCATACTATTTTCATATTATTGTAATTAAATATTCGAGTGTAAATACTTTCGAAAACAAATAAGAAATGTGGCGATTAACTGACAAAAACTGTATTAAAAATAATAAAGCTTTACGATTATTGAAAATTCTATGGTTAATAACAGACTATTTTGTTTATTGTAAACTACTAGTTACTACTTATTACATTATTTTCAATAAAAATGGTTTCAATAAAGATCTAATGCGCACGTCTCAGAAAATATATCAATCACGAATTCATGAATATTTCAACACTGTCAATGACTAAAACCATATTTTCTTTCGATTCCAATTTCATATCGGCGTCAAACACGTACGAACGCGTTCAGTACAAACGCAATTGTAGATTGTACCTTTGCCGAAGTTTTAATTCAAACTTCACACCACCTGCTACCTGCAGACATTATTGATTCCCTTTTGTTTTTGCATTACGTTCTTTGTTTTTATTTATTTTTTGTGTTTGCTTTTATTGGTTCGCTTATTTATTTGTATATATGTATATAAATTTTCTATAAATCAAAATGATTGGCACTAACCTTTTTTTATGTTTGTACCGTTTATGAGAATGGTCAATAAACTTTTAAAAATTTTATACTTCTAGTTGATGTAATTGGATGGACGAATAATGTAAAAAAAGAAAATTCAAATATAAATATTTTAATATTTCATCATGTTCTCCCACACGCCATATCATATGTTTTCATTTAGTACACATTGTAGTGAATACCTAGATATTACATAAAGCAAAAATATATAACAACAATAATAAATTGAATATAGTATAATATTTATTATATTAAACTTGTCAGTGTTGGCTCTAAGCCTAACAAAAAAAATCACAATCATGGAAATACAAAACAATGCTTTTAAAAATAAAATCTATTGACATGACTCAAAATACATTTTTACATTTAAACGAAGTGCTCCCAAATGTCTGATACGTGAAGATTTTCGTTGTAATACAAGTTAAGAACCATTTTCAGAACGAAAATTGGAAAATACATACACTTAATTGGGTCAGAAAATCCATGAACGACGAAGATCCTTACTAAATAAAAACAACGATGTATAATAATTTCAAACAAATTTGTATTCAGTGTCATACAAATTACAACAAAAGTCATGTAAGCTAATCTCATTTGAGTTTGTTTTAGTGCAACTAAGGCATTTTTTTTTTTTTTTTGGAAACAACTGCCTACAGTTTTGAAAATTAAACGCCGCCTACCTGATACACATTATCAAATACCTGGTGTAAAATATTTTCTTTTGGAAATTATTTTTAACGCACACAAATTTATTGTGTTTTGACAGTCTTTGTAAACATTTGCGTCATCAATAATCCTCACTGTGTACGGTAATTCGGCAAAAATCCGTTGTGTTTATTTTGATTGACTGTTTTTGTTCGAATTTTTTAAAAATATATATATTTTTTTTTTTATTATTTTACTAATCGGGAAATCATAAAGTTTTAAATAAACTTTAAACTAATACGATTTCCAATAATCATGGCAACCGTGTTTATCCGCTCAAACTCATCGTACCTACACAATCGATGATATTTCAGAGTATCGGGGCTTAGTATATTTACTTTATTTAATTTATTCATAGAAAATATTATGTAAATTTTTAAAACTCGTTTTTTGTTTGTATTTTATTGATGGTACCATATCAAATTGATGCCCCACTGTTATACAATAATGGTTATTTTATGCTTAGGGAATCTCAATACACGTTTTGCCTTCTCTCCCTCGAGGTTGATTTCCATTGTCTGAACTCTAAATTTGGGGCAGTACGTGTGCCGAATGAACGAAATGGGATCGATAAACTTCCGTACAAGTGCATAGACGGAAAAAATTAACATTTGAGCTTTTTTTTTTTTTTTTTTCGAAGAAAATTGGAAATTCATCGGATCACAATGATATTTAGAGTTTAATCAATATCGGTGATCTTCTTAGTATAATTTTTTTTTTTTTTTTTAACAACAAAATGTAGTTATGAGGAGATTATTTAATTGAATATAAAAATTAATATCAATGAAGCTTGAATCAAAATGATTTTAAAATTTCAAAATAATGCCACTATTGATTAAAAAAAAAAAAAGAATAAGGAAAAATAGAGCATTCTGGAGCCCGGTAAAGTATAAGTGTATTTAAAATACAAAACCGAGGAATTTTTATTACACGTGTATTATCATAATTAAACGTAAAAATTTTAATAATTATAAATGTTTTTTTTTTTAAAAGTTAGAAAAAAAATAAAATAACAAAATACCGAGTTTAAAAAAAAACGACAAATTTAAAAATTATTTGTTTATTACAGATTGTCGAAATCGTTCATATCCTCATATCGAAAAATATGTCGTTGAACACATATTAATCGTTGTACTCGTGTTTTAGTTTCAAATTATTAAGTTTGAATTTTAACATGAAAATTGACAGACTTAAACTTTTTAATATTTTCTTTGAAATTGGTCAACTCTGATTAAGATTTTAGGTAATTTAAGTTAGAAGCGTTCGTGTTGTGTGGCCAGAAATTTACCTTCACTTGTAGGCCCTGCCGACGGGGGGTTTTTTTTACTGTTAGCATTGACTGCTAGAATCTAACTTATAGTCCAAACAAAAAGTATAATAGCACTGAAAAGTTGGGAAAGTGAACTTAGATTTTACTTTACTTGAAATCAAAAAAATTTATTGACAATTTTTGTGAAAACGCTTGAAATTTCGACATTTGTAATCAACTAAACGGTTAGCTGGTGGCTCCGATCATTACGTCGAATAACACAAAAAAAGTATAGATTTCGGTTTTCAAAATATACTTTATTTTTTTGATATTTTCATTATTTTCCGTGTTATTTGCCAAAAACCACGAAAATTGGAACGTCACCAAATTCGATTGTTTGTGTTTTTATTGGAAGCAACGATATGAACAATGCACTGTATAAGTACAAAAATGTCAGGGAATTGAATTTATATTGGAAGCATTAATTTTATAAGTTTAACAGATTTGACGAATTTCGATCCGAAAACAGACACGTTTATACTGACAACGCTGATAGAGAGCATTGATTGAACTAAAAAAATACGTAAGAAGAGGTCGGCACCAATCTTTTCACGCAGAACCTAACATTAAACGTAATGTTACATACAAGAAATAGAGAAAGGAAGAAAAGGGAGTAAGTTTGAAATCGGGCGAGAAGTTTTTCGGCGTAGCGATTGCTCAAAAAAGTCGTATTTCAGGTAGCGTAGATGCGGTGGAGTATAGCCGATATTTTTAGTTAAATTTGATTTTTACCAGGACCGCTCGCAAAGAATCGCTTTTTTGAACGATCGCTAAACAGATCGCTATACAACAGGTGAGTTTGAACCGCAAAACTTACCCAAAGAAAGAAAATCACCGCGCGATACTATATTTCTCAGCCTGCCTCAAATTTACTCTCTTTCTTACCTTCCTTCCTTCCTCTGTTTTTCTTTTTCTCTTCGAAATTAATTGGCCCGCAAAAAAAAAAATGTTCACGTCACTATTTAAAATCCGAAACTTTCATGTCGGTGATTTCCTTCGATAGAACCGAACGGCCTTTTCGGACGTCCGCTAAGTCATAAATCGACCCCCGGCTAACGCATTAGTCAACTTGTACACCCTCGTTAGCGGTACCGGGGGACGCGCGTATTTGAAATAATTTCGTTGTGGGCCGCATGTTATAAGTAAATAAACAACGTCATGCAGCAACCCCTAGTTCAGAGTCGGGCCGGACCCGGATGACAACTATGTGTAAAATGAACAATATATAACGATCGGACGTTACAAAATGTGCGTAATAATGTTGTACGTTCGTCACGTTATCGCGTCAACTGTTTAAGAACTGCGAGAAATGACACCGTAATGAATAAACAGCTACAAAACTGAATAAATACGAGAAAAAAAAAAAAAAAGTTTATAAATTAAAATTGTGTTTGCGCCGTTAGAGATTAACATACGAAAATTTAAAATCGGTGAACAATAATTTTTATCTTTTTTTTTTATATCCGATTATTACGATTAAATTTTAAAAAAACGCCTATACGACGATCGTTTGTATAAATATCGTGGTACGCAAACCTTAACAAGTCTTAACAATAGTTGTAATTTAAGATTTGTTTTGAGTAGTAGTGATTTCTGTCACGACTAATATCAATCGCGTATCGGATGTTTATATTTAATACGTATTTTTCCGTACGTGGTCGAAACATATTTTATTTCATAACATTTTTGAGCAGTTCGGAACCGGTTGAAACGAATTGACGTTTGTACAACGTATCGGAACGAGCGCGAGGTTCAAACCCGACGATATACAGATGTTGTAATAATACAGTTTTTACGATTTCCGAGTTTCAAATCGATTACAGAAAAACTTCCAACTACACCTTTCAATAGCTATAGACTACGGATCCAAAACCGTAAACTACCTCACTCACGGTTCATTCGGTAGGTGCCACCTTTTTAAACGTATTAAATTGTGTGTTTGCCTCGCTTAAATTAAAATTAGGAAAAAAACAGTCGGTGACCACAATTGTGTTCGATCGCATCGGTACTGGCGTAGGAATATCGTAGGGAGAACAATACGCCGATACGATTGTATTTTTAACGTTGGAAATTCGCCAAAATATGAATTGAAAACTGTGTTTTAGTTACGCCTGAATCGCGCGCAGTTCTTTGTAATAATTATGCCACGTATAAATACCGTTTTGTAAACACACTTCATTTGACCGACTGCTTCCGTCAGTTCTGGGTTGTGCCTACTGTTGTGCCGAAAAGTTTGTAACAGAAAAAAAAATCGAGTTCAAATAACGTGGATTCATCTTTTTATAAAAAAAAACCTATTCAATCTTTTATAATTTTCTCTTAAAGTTAATCCCGCTTCCGATTCTTTCGCGTTTTTTCTGTATTACCTTCACGCAGAGCGCGGCAAGCAATCCCGTTCGAAATGGCACGGTGTATGCAAACGCGAGGTTATACGTATGACACGTTTTTATTTTTATTCATATTTCGTCGACACCACGCACGTGAACGAATTTACACGTTAAAAGTGTCACGAGAAAAAGTGCCATCAGAGTTTAATAAAAGTTTTTTTATATTCTTCTTCGGCGTCATACCGCGGATTCCGCGTAGCTGTCGGGTGGCGACCCCAAATCGTTTTCGTCAATATCCACTTTTTACACCTCCGTTCGCCTCGAGTCCACGCCGTTCAGTCCAGGGCCGAAATCGCGGAAGCCGAACGCCTACCGAGCTCTGGAATCGCGCCCAAAACTTTTCGCAGATCTTTCTTCATAAAATGTATACTCTAAACATTATACATGATATATTTATGTATAGGTATGCACGACACACTTTTAAATTCGGTTTGTAAAATGCTATTTGATAAAATACTCAGCGGGATAGCAGCAAGGATTCCCGAAAGGCCGATCACGAAAAAACCACCGAAATAACGTGGCCTTTTTACTGTTAAATTTTTTTTTTTTTCATATTGTAATACATATAATTAGACCGTACACTGGACAAACGAAAACATTTACTCGTTTTTTTCGCATACCGAATAAATTTATTATTAGCCGATAATTTTTTAAGATAAAACTATTGTACGCGATAATAATTATTATCCACATAACAAATAAATACTGAAGCGAACCATCATCTAAATTTTTTAATAGAAAAAAGACAAATAATGTATTTTTGTAAAATTTACTTTTTTTTCTATGTGTTTTACACATTTAATAACTGATTCATTAATACAAACACTGAGTCGTTTTTTTTTTAAATTATTAAAAATAAACACTAGTATGAAATTCGTCCTGAGCATACGAGAATCACAGAAAACTACATTTTTTTAGCGGAGCTTTAAATGACAAATCGATAAAAAAAAAATAGTATTTGTTACTTTAGCGATTTTCGATTACCTATAGACTTTTACGTTTTTTAACCATAAAATAAATTTCGTAACCAAAACGATTTTGTGTTGACCAAACGGATAAGACTCTTTTGTTAGCAATACAATTTAAGATATTGTTATTATTAATACAATCACGCTATACACGACGTATAAACGTGGGTAAAGCGATAGCTCTGTTTTTAGAACGGGTTTCTGGTTTCAAACGTACCCCAGAAAATGTGCTCGAAAACAATTGTTTTATACTTTTATTTATTTTATGCCTTTCTATACATAATTTTCATGTGATTTTTCTACATGAAATATTATGAACTTCCGCTCACTATAGACGAATGAATGTCCACGGCTGTTATACATCGTTGTGACTAATAAATAAGGATTTGGTTATTAAATTATGTTGAATAAACACAGCATATTTTACATGTTTAAACGTTGCATACCAAGTTGGCGTTCAATAAGTATCGAATCGCAACATTTACAGTAAAAATTGTATCGGATACCGAACAACTACTCAAGATAACTATAATTGTGAAAATTACACAAGTACTTAATATTGATTGTAAATAATAATAACGATTTAGACGGTATCTATGTATACACATTGGTATTACGTGTACGCACCTTAAATATTAAATATTTTGAAGATATTAAATACCAAAACGACCATCCGAACGTGTTTTATAATATAGCTGTTATCGGAACACCGTACATTTAGTACTTACATATAGTTTTAATCGATGAGAATTTGACTTATGTCAGTACGTTTATATAAAAACACTATTTTGATATTATATACTAGGACATTTTGTAGTATTTCAGAACACTGTCGTTACTTTTTACTGTAGATCTCTTGACAGTAATCTCGGATTGCCGTTGAATTTATGAGGGTTAAAGATGCTCTATAGGTAACATTTTGGAACTATACCTCTTCTCGTACATAAATTATCGTATGACATTATATATGTGTTACGTATTTCGTTCTGCACCTGGAGAATACATTTTCACTTATCAGACTGAATAAAGTGGTATGTATATGTATTGGATACCTACATAAATTTCTGCAAATCTAAGATATTGATCTTATAATATTATATTCGACTGCTATTTCTTATAATCAGGGATGGGATTTCATAGCACATAAAATTGCATAAATGTGCGGTATAATATCACCTTAAATACAACTAAAATAAGCGCTTAAAATATGACCTATTTTTGTTTAAAAAAAAAAGTGTAAAAATACAAAAATATCTTTAAAAATCCAAAAATAGCATAGAAATCGATTTCGTAAATGACTAATTTTGGCTGGAATATTAAAATATTTTGGATACCGTTCTGTATTCAATGTTTTGAGGGAATCAAGTTTCCCATAAACCATAACTCAATGTTCACTTGCCTACTTACAATTTAAACGTATAAAACATCTGGATAGTAAGGTGACCCTCCACTTGTTTTGAGCTACTTTGGTCATTGTTTACTTTTACCTTAGTGTAGAGCTTAACGCTAATTAAATTTTCAATCATTTTTTTTTTAAATTTTAGCACTGGAGGTGTTTGAACCAAAAACCTCCTTTTCCCCCTAAAAACGCCACTGTCTACTCCTTTTTACGGTAAAATAAACTTGATTACATAAACTGTAATAAACTCATGAAGATTAAACAAGATTTATATTCTTCATAACAGAACGTAGAACGTTCAAATAACGTAAATTTCGCTATTTTTATTTAGTTTTCCTACTAATAATGTTATTAGTTTCATAAATTATGCTCATGTTGAAATATATTCTAAAGCTAAAGAAATTCCAGGACATATTATCAGTATGATGGCGAATTCCTCCAATCTTTCAAATTCATAGGAGAAGATTACAAGTATAAGTTATATGAACTATGTTATTTTTCATTAAATATAATTTTAACCCGTCGTTGTTGACGCTATGAGTAATTCGCTCACACTATTGCCATTTTTGAAACCACTGATTCAAATGTCATCTTATCGTATCAAAATTGAAAATATGATTTTTTGAACCGTCAACAAAAATTATTAGGGGAAAAAAATATTGATTTAAATAGTTTGAACATTTTTTTATTTTGTCCCCAAGTGACGATGCCGAATTTTGTAGTGCGTCAGGCCATCAGGGCGAATTTTTTTTGCGAATTTCATTGGGTGGCACGAATTACGGCATTACAGTGCATCCAATTCACGGCATCACTACATCTGAAATATGGGCAATGTAATATAGAAAACACACGGCCATCACGTTCTTCTTTTTGTCCTTTTAATGCCATTTTTATTATTTTTTTGTTTTTTGGTATATAAGAGAACAAATTATTTTTATATGTGAACGAAATGCTCGCACAAGTCAACAATAATGTTACAAATCTAACGTCTTTAACGACGGGTTAACATTATTATGAAACATAAATGCAACGATTATTGATGAAACAGAAAGTACATTTTTCGGATTTGTTTCTATACATCTATTCCAATTGAAAAACGCTAATTTTTAAGTTTTGTGACAATAGCGATATATAAACAAGAGCATAAAGTATAACATAATTTAACGTGTATATATATATATATATTATTTAATGTTGGACTTTAAATTTATGTGTCGATAGAGATCAAAAGTTTTAACGTTTTGGATGGTAATACAACTAACTGAAGTGCAAATGACAAAAGTTTTATAGGTCGTTTGTCGGGAAAACGACGGTGATTATTCAAACTATTTGGTCCGTGAAAAAAGCGACTCCGCCGAAAAAGTTTTAATTATTATCTTACTGAAACTGACAGGCAGATGAACTCTCTTCTAGATTTTCTTTATCGTCAAATTATCGCCCAAATACCATTTTATCATTTTTGTTTTTATAATTGAACATGACGCACTGTTTTACCCATACAACTTAGCGGATTGTAATTTCTCGTGCTTGAAATTTCATTCTTCAAAAAATAGGCTTCGACATCAACCGTTTATTAATCGTGACTTGTTTGTCATAATATTTTGAACCCGTGGAAAAGTAGTATACTGGAATTATCGATAAACATAAAATAAGCAATTTTAAAAAAATAGGTTTAAAAATTCACCGAAAATAACCCGTAGATAAATTGTTTGGACGGCTACGTATATTACAGAATATATCCTTGTGGAAGAAATTGATTGACCAAATGAGTATTTAATCTATAAATGCACTAAATTTACATTAGTACCTAATAGAAAAAGTAAAGTAAAAAATAATTTTATTCAAAAGTCAAGCCAATTAAATATGATTTGCGATTTATGTCTAATACTCATTAAAATCCCGTAGTCATTAAATAAAAATGCGTTTGTATAATAATATTGCTTTTTCGTGTAAAACTAATGTTTTTCCACGGACGAAAATGACCAGTTACTATACATAAACGGGTAGTAAAGTATAATGTAAATTATAAATACGACATAATTGACCTAACCTACGATCCGGACATTTTGAGGGAAAAATTAAAAAACACATCATGCATAGGCTGTGGTCAAAGTGGGAGGACACGAAGGGATGGTAATATTAGGGTATCCTTTAACTTTGTTAATGTTATAATTTTCATCCCTCTACTTATTTCATCTGTAACGACGCATTTCCGAAAAACTTGCTCTTTAAAACAAATTTAGATGCAGAAATTTTGATTCGTGGTGCCTGCCAAAGCATAGGCGAATGGATAATATCAGAAAAAACATTTTGGATAGAAGGCTGACGCCAATAAAGTATTATGATAAAACACTATTTTTATCGTAGACGTAGATATAATACAAATAATTTTTGGGGAGCTAAGCCCTCGCAAACCCCCGCGCTGCAATTTTACCATCAGGGCTGGGATTTTGAAGTAGGTACTTTCATATTTTTTATAAAGTCCTCAAAAAACATCGTAGTAAGCTTATAATTTGTTTCATGGTTCGGAGATTTTATTTTTTAAACTTTACTTTTCATATTTCGTGATTTTTTCGATTAAAATTTTTTTATTTTGGAATTTTTAAAGATGTTTTTGCACATTTACCCGTTCTTTAATTAATTATGGTCGTGTTGATAGCGCATACTTATGCAATTATAAGTGCTATAAAATCCCAGCCCTGGTAACGAGAAAAATAAATATGAGGTTTTTTTTTTTTATAAAAAAATCAAAGAAATTTAATAACAAAACAATAACCACGGGAAATCAAATAAATGTTATAACGCACTCATGAAAACTTATTCATGAAAAAAAAAAAGTCGCAAAATCGCGAAACACTAGAAACGGTTATAACGTAACAATAAAAATAACGCGCCGGCGTAATACCAAAATCCGGGTCTTATAGTCGTCACGGTCACAATCGCAAAAATTAAAACTCGGACGGTTTAAGGGGAAAATCGTTATTATCGCGCTTTATACATCATACACAGGATGTCTCATCGCGTGTGTCCCGGCGAATAATTGCTCATCTATTAATTACATTCGAAATCTGTTTTTGGAAATTTATTACCAAAAAATAATAAGTCGTAAATAATATTTTTTTCAAAAAAAAAAAAAATACATAAAATTTTGGTTTTTCGGTGATTCTAAACAGCCGTTTTATAGGCACGATTTTCACACCCAAAACTTTCACAGTGTTTAGACACACAATACTCGAAGAGTTATTAGTTTTCAACAATTTATCAAAATGATTAATTTTTAAATATCTACCTATACGGTCTTGTTGTGGAACCGTATTTCGTTGTAGGCAAAAAAAACTATTAAGTGCATAACCACGGTGTTCTTACAAACGTGGTAAACTGGACGAATCCCGTCAGTGATTTCAGCTATGTAATCGTTTTGGTGTATTGATTATGGAGTATGGTCAGTAACAATTGTATAGCTGTTATCATAACGTACGTGATCGGTACACATCGATGGTGAAAACCGTTTCTTTTAACCCGCCGTTGTCGACTCTATGACCCAGTTGCCATTTTTGCAACGGCTGATTTAGATGTCATTTTTCCGTGTCAAAATCAAAAACACTGATGATTCGAAACAATTTTTGTTTTATCCCAAAGTGACAATGCCGAATTTCGTAGCGCAGTGTTATTAGTGTACTGGACGGAACGAATTACGGTGCGTTTTTAAATTACGGTTCCATTTCGCGGCATCACACGCGAGCAATATAACACGTTCGTCAAATTCTTCCTTTTTAGTGTGATTTTTTTTTTTCGTAAAAACTAATTTTTTTTAACACGTGAGTGAAATGTTCGAACGATAGTGTTGACGAATTTGACGTCACTGACGACGGGTTAAAACCAAAATATCATTTTTAATATGCTGCGACATTGTACCGAACTTACTGATCTTTGTGGATCTCTGCGTCTTAAGTACGTCAAGTAGATCTTCGTTTTGGCATACGGTGTCGGACAACACAAAAATGAAAACAAAAAAAAACGAATTGTGTGAACGCCAGATTTAAAAAAAAAAATAGAAATAAGCAGTCATCCTTGCGGCGTCACACCTTGTACAGCCTAAAACGCACTAAAACTGGTCAGTTTCAACGGTTTCGAACGGTTTTTCAGTGGACCGAGTCGTTCGACCGGTCGTCAAAAACGCTATAAAAATGTGCAAAACTTATCGGGCGAGGCGGACGATGTAGACGCCAATAAAACGTCTATCGATATTCGGCTTAACCAGTTCGGTGTAGCGCAAAAACGCCGAAACTGCGATTAAATGTTTCCGGGCCATTTAATCGGGAGTATTTGCAAAGTAATTAGGAACACCCGGGACGGCTCTTTTCCCTTTTTTTTTTTCCAGGTTTTTTTTTTTTTTTTACTCCCCCGGTCGGAGCACAAGAGAGTGATGGAGAGAGAGGTTTCCAGCGGTTGATTCGCAACAATTGCATTTCGTTATCAAGGCCCATCTATTCACATATACGTATATATATGTAATAGATTTACGTTGGAATTAAACGAATAAAATACAGTGCGCCTTGTAAACGGCGAAATCGCTATTTGTTTCGTTAGGCCGAATAAAATAAATTAAAAAACCGAGAACCCGCAGTTTGGCTGCTGCAAAGATTATCGTCTTTACGGTTAAGTCCTCCCGCGTTAAGTGCGTGCGAAAAAGTTCTTTTCGAAATGAACCGGAAAACCAACTTTATCACTTAATTTTTTTATTCTACACGCCGCACAGCCAGCTGTTGTCTTCCGCAGAACAGCAATGACGTCGTACCGTTTATGTACGTTACACAACAGACCACGACGATTTTCTTCTTTTCAAACATTTTACTTCAAAAATATAATTTGTAGCAAGGGATTTTTCGAATAACATTGTACAATATCATCATGATTTCAATTCTTAAAACGTCCGTGGTAACAGATACGAACTTTTTAGCGTTTTGGTAATATTATACACGTCACGTCATGACTGGCAAACATATGGAATTTTCAACACGAATGGTAAATCATTTGTAAGGATATGATTTAAAGGCAAAATCTCGATAATTTTTACGGCGTTCAAAGTTAAGATCGCACTATGCGAAAACATCGTCGGAAACCTGAAAACTTTTAAACCTTCGCAGTAAAATCCTTAATTTGTTTTCGGCGTTACTCGAAGAGCATGCGATATTTAAAAAAAATCTACGACCGAAATGTTAACCGCAGTCAATAAACCTAACAGAAAGTTACCGGTTTAAAATTTGGAGCATTCTTTCAAACGAATCTAATAATTTCAAACTTTTCGTCGTAAAATTCTCGAATTTTTTTTTGGAGGGTTTTCGCGGTTCCTCGCCGTGCTCAGAAAATCGTGAGCGTAAAATGCTCACAATACGACGTGTTCGGCGTGTGGACGATGACGTCGTGTCAACGTACAATAACAATAATATGTTGCCAAAATGATAAACATCGTGCTGCACTGTATTGTATTGTATATTATATTGTTCTACTGTTCCCGTTTCAAAGTACCGATGGACCGATTCTTTTTTTTGTCCGAGAGAGATTTTCGTTTCCAGCGAAAACAGGAAGCCAGACCGTGCCGCCACGGCCAACAAACAACGCCGAGTTCACGCCATCAAGTCGCGACACGCGTCTTATCCGGATTCTGCGGGGGACGCGCACAACACACGTTTCGTTCAATCTTTTATCATGTTAAGTTGTATTATTAATGTTTTATTATTTTCTCGCGTTTACACATTTTAGTTCGTTATAGTGATTAATAACCGTTTTAACTTGTTTTCGTTTTGTTTCAGAACTCAATATATGTAGACCATCCACGTAATACGCTCAAAAATGCCACAGTCCAGCCTATAACACGGTATAATATACCGTGTTAACAATAATAATCACGCTAATAATTTTCTGTATTGAAAAACAAACCGGTTTTTTTTCCCGGATTTTTCGTACATTTTAGTTTTACAACAACAAAAGTATCGATTTTATGAAGGTGTTTTTTTTTTGTGTCTGAGTGAAACCATCAAGTCCTGAAATGTACAGTTTGCTCAAGATAGCCGTATCTTACACTAAATTGTAAATACACGGACCGGATATCTTGAGATTTCTTGAGACGCGAGAAAATCATTAAAACTTTTAATTTTTGAAACAATGGAAACCGCCGATAGAGGAGGTCTTACAGTTAAATCGAGTGGAAATACGGGATAAAAGTTACACAGTTTTGGCATGGATTCCAAATTTTTAAATCGATTATATTTGTTTTGATATAAACACGTTCAATCTATTTTGGACTTTAGTTCGAAGAAAATGAGAGGAACTCGATTAATATGTTTATAATATGTAAACATACTACACTTGTTATAGTAAAAATAATATTAAAAACACATAGTATATTGTACTGTGTATTATCAACCATGTTTTACTTAAAAATTACAGAATCCAACGAAATAAAAAATAAAAGTTTCTAATTTATTCAAATAAAAAATATAAAATCAATTATGAAACGTGCGTGGTTTTATCATATGGGTTGGAATGTGTTACCACTTATTAGACATGTCAAAACATTTTAAAAACAATTTTTATTAGCCCCGTAACTATAGCAGACATTTTATTATTTTACATTTTAAAGTTATAATATTATAGTTAAGTTCGCATTACTGAAATATTTTAATTTTGAAACTGCAAAATCAAATTATTTTGATACGATTTCATATTTAGAGCATCTAAATACATAAAACGTGAAATTAAAAATTATCATTACCTTTACTTAATTTAAGTTACGTGTAAAAAACTGACATAATGATTTTATTATTTATAAACGGCCTTACAAAAATATATTATAATAAAGTTATTTTAAAATAAATTTTAAAAAATGTTAGAAAACACATTTTTAAATGCAAAAAAAAACTGTCGAATCCAATAAATTTTAGATTTTCATTTTAATGACGAATTCAAATGACGTATATCTACATCAATTATAACATTTACTTATAAACATTTTAAAGAAAATTAACATTGTACGTGAAATTATTATTTAGTTTTTTAAATACATTTACAAAATTAAGTTTAAGAATTTATCGTTAAATCCAGAAAAACTATACATATTTTCCCAATACTTTGTGTTAGTAACAGCTTACGTATTAGTTAAATGTATTCCAAAAACAATTCGTAAACAATAACTATTAAGAAAATACTTTGTATTAAACTTCATTTTTTTCGCCCAATTTTGTTTTTTAACAATAATTAATGTAAACATTTTTTTTTAATAGTCGTAATTTTTGTTTTTTATTCAAAATTGATGACTAATGAAGCCAATTCAACTAATTTTTTTTCGAAGAGTCTATAGAAAATTTTTACAGTAAACAGAACGAAAATTTAGTTTGGTAGAGTATAATTTAAAATGCACGTTTGTGGTGGTAATATTACGTGTTTCATAAAATAATCTTCTATGCAAAACAATTTTAAATAAAAAATAACCTTAAACGTAAATCAGACGCGGAGAAAAACATTAAATTAAAACAAGTACAAATGTTTACTCGGGTCGCTAGACTATTGAATGTACATTTGTAATTATAAGGTAGAACAACGACTGTAATATACCTCTAATTATAAAAAATTGGTAAAAAAAAAATGGTTATAACCCCGAGAACTCGGATGATGATAATCCACAAGATCGATTGAACGCCTAACAACTGCATCAAACTGTTAATAGTTTTAATAATACATCGGCTATAGTGAAAATAGTTGATTGTAACCGAGTCGGCAGTAACGTGAAATACACAAATAAAAAACATCTTTTTCTTATGACATGATCATTTTTTGTTCACAGTCAACGTAGTCTTTTACGATTTTTTTTGATTAACCATGGACGTAAAAACCCATCGACTACGCATTGGTATAGAAGTCTCGTTAAAATCAGTATTTTTCACGAAAATAAAAAAATTCATTTCATCCATAACTGCCCTCACGTTGTATTAGCGACGAGTATACTTGCGTGTAAGTGAGACACGCGGAGTCCATCACATAGGCGGTTTGTGCGTCAATCGTTTTGATTAACGTCCACAATTAAAAGCGCAGCGTCGGTTGATGTATTTTTTTTCTTCATAAGACCTATACGCCATTATGGATTATATGCCCCAAACGTTTAAAACTGCGTGTTCTGGATCGTTTTTCCTCCGCCAAAAAGTTTTAACGCGTGTCGAACAGTCATTAAAACTTGCTGCGAGGTTTATGATTTTTAATTCGATCCCAGAAAAAAAAAAAAAAAACCTTCGATAATAACTTTGGGTATTTTTTTTATCGGAACGCATACAGAATATATGTGCACGGAGATCATAAAAAATATTGAATCGCGCCCCCTCGGAAGATAGTAAAAACATTTGCCGATCGTTTCGAAGCGTCGTTTTCGCGTGCAGTTAGTTTTCTTGGGAAATTTATCGTTCGCAATAAAATCGTATTATCATATCGGGCGCGCGGCGGAACTCGACCGAGAGAATTCTGATTTAAGTCGATCCAGCGGGTAGTTTTCGCGAAAAGGAATAAAACACGTTTATTTTAATCTACATAAAAATAATACGACGGTTTTCGATATAACGAGCAAAGTGGACGGAACTGTCAGTTTTGATAAACTTCAATATTAATATATTCTAGTCGTCGAATTTCGCAATATCAACGGCGAAACGCGATCAAGTTCGCATTACAGACGTAATTCTAAACGCGTTTCTACTTGTTCCGTCGCGATTGCGGAGGTAATTTTTTTATTTATTATTGGGACAATAAGCGTGTCGGACGGCGTTTCGAGTAAGACACGGACATGACGTAGAGTGGTCGTGGAATGGTCGTCGTCAAAGTAGTCGGTTTAAACGTGCACTGAAAATTTCGCGAAATAGACGTTGAAAACGAAAAAAAACTTTCGCGACGTAAGTATCTTCCTTGTTATCGCGACATATTCGGATCCCTGCGTGTTTTGCCGTTTATATAATACGGGTGTATGATATTACTCGTGTCCGTTGTGGAACGACGCCGCTCTCGGGCCAGGAAACTCGGGCGAGAAAAGAAGAAAACAGCGAAACGATAGTCTATAAAAGTTTAATTTCGAAAAATCCACTCGGCCACTCGGGAAGGTCCGCCGCTTTCGGGTTCCGTTACGTGTTTACACTGCTAAAACGGCCGTCCACACGTCGTCGAAGTTTTTGAAAGCGTTTTGACAGCGCGCGCGGGCCATTAGCAACAACGCGCTGCGGTCGTGGTCGCGGGCAGTGAAGTCGCGGTGGTCGTGTGTATAATAATAATTTATACGCTGTGTCCACTTATACAACGTTTGGGCAAAAGGGACTATTTTTTTTTTTCTCGTGTGTATATGGACGGAGTCGTCATGAATAACTCAACAACGCGTTTTTTTTCTCCTTCTCTTTTAACGGTCTTTTCTCCGAATTTCTTTTTTTTTTATTCATACACGTTATAATGGGTATTTTTCCGAGTAGTATAATATGACCGGGGGTGGGGACTCGTTCCTGACGCGTACGCGGTGGCGTATTCAGAGTAAAAGGGATTTTTACTTTTTAACCGTTTTCGTACGCGCGGTTTTTCTCGTCCTGATCAAAACGTCTGTCGAAAAATGAACGTACGCGTCGGAAACGTTCGAAAAACGCGTCCGAACGGATGGACATTTTCGCGGATCGTTCGGAAACATGAACGGAATCGGATCGGTATTCGTCATTTGGCAACACCCGACAACGCTATAGAAACGTTTGAATATTTTTCATTCGTTTTTTACCCGTCGTCACCATCCATCCGACCATCGCTCGGACATCCTCTATCGGACCCCGCAGCGAGAATCTCTCTTTTCGGTTTCCCGTCCCGATGAACGTTTCTAAACACGCCTCTGCGCGTATGTGTATATATAGAGAAGGGTCTGCAACATGATGAAAAAATACCTCTGCGAAGTCAACTCACCGGCCAAAAGCTGCAGGTATCCGGCGACCTTGGCCGTCGACTTTTGAATGACGTGCGTCACGCAGCACGCGGAAATCGCGGAAACGGCCACGGCGACCGTGATCGCGGTCGCGCCTCCGACGAGCACCGTGCTGATTTGCCAGTAAACGCTCGGAATGTCGCTGAACCTAAAACACCGTAATGATATTATATTAAATATATATCGAAAACGATGTCTGTTGATCGTAAAAACGCGGTTCGGGAGGGAATTCGGGAGACGGCGAGGTAAAAACGTTTTTCGATCTGATCGTTCTTCGCGAAAACACAAATTCCACATTCTGAGCGAGCTCGGCGCGTTAATAAAGCGCTAAATTGTTATCACAGCGAGTTGCGTTTAGCAGTTCTATTTGAAAAATTTCTCGTTTCAACTCGATAAAGCAAAAACGTAGTCGGTGAAAACAAAAAAAATATGTGTTAACCAATTCGTATCATTTTGAATACGTGTGTAATCTATAAGTGACTGTGTTTGACGGCCGATATAAAAATATCATTAGCTAAAAAGTAGTGTAGGTTTGATAAAATAAAAACGGCGAATCTTCAAATTATTTCTAAGTACGTTTCAGTCGAAACACCGGTCCGAATCGAAAGGATTTTTCTGGGCATTTTACCTTTTTTGCGATTATATGATTGTATTTGATTTAACGCGCATGAAGACAATTTTTTACTTTCGGATCGTCAAAAAGTAGAAAAAAAACGTTGTATGAATACCGTCCCCGTAAAGACCGCTATCGATCGCGACGATCCGTGACTGATATCGCTGGAACATAACGAATTTAAACGCCTATTTCATACTTTTCGAGTGTCTTAAGACGATCCAGTTGGAGACGTCAAACAGATAGACATCGTGTACATTTGAGTTCAACAACTAAACCGCGGCGAGGATAAATTTATCAAATGTTTTTAAAATTCGCATAACCAAACAACTGATTTTAGTTTGATTTGTCTGCAACTATAGATATAGGTTTATAGGTTTAGGCGCGGTGTTCGCGGATTACGACACTCGACAATTATGCTAGCGAATAATATGAAAGATTCGACGTTTTTTGCTGTCGTAATCATTTCGTACGAAAAACGTAATATTACGTAAAACGGTAAAACAATATTCGTCAGAAATGAGCGCAAATTATCTACATTGTAAATGAGCAAAATTTCAAACCCCTGGTTACCCGTTCGAATGTTATTATGCGACACGTGTTGTGCAAACGTAAATTTCTATTTAAGTCCGCAAGAGAACGCATACAGCGTTCAAAACAATTTATTCTGAAACTTATCCGGTAAAAAAAAGTTCTGTTTTATGTACACCTACTAAACGCTAACGAAATCGGGGAAATTATGACCAATAGTTATCATTTTCATTTCGTCCCTGTTATAACCGTCTGTACGAAACGTCTCGTCTGTACGAATACAACAGACTGTAACTGCGTGTTTTTTTTTTTTTTTACCGAGATGAGTGTTAATCCACGACTAACCCGTGAATTTTAAGAACTAAAAACGATTCGAATAATAATATAAACCCTCTATACAAAACATTCAAAACGCTTGTGTTTTTTATTCGGCAACAACTAAATAATCCTTTAACGTGGAACTACTTTCACCGCACCACGGACGCGGAAGTGCACGCAGTTACCCTCGAGTGTTTCACTGTACATATTATATACGCCGTCTTGGTGGTAATCGACTGTTGAGCAGGTACTGTGGTAGGCACTGTCCACCGGGGTGGAACCACAGTATTGTTTATAAAAGTGGTCGGTTTGTCGGAAGACAAACAACCCGATCCATTTCGATTTCGTACAATTGTTAAGGGCGTCCCATATTTTCTTTGATCGGGCCGGGACGAGCAAAAGGACGGTCGTCCGAGATACCGTAAAATCGTTTGAGTGGCGTAACAACGCGATGCCGTAACATAATACGTACAGGAAACAAAGTTTCGAGCCAGAAAAAACCAGCGATTTTGTGAACGAGAAAACAGTTTCCACCGAGACCGATTATTGCGAAACACTGATCCATAACGGTGACAATGCGGCGAAAATAATTATTTTTTTTTATTAAATTAAAGACTGCGGCGGCGGCGATGGCCATTGGCCTGACAGTAACATTTTACATTTTTAAATTGAATTAAATTATTTTATACACGTTGGTACTTAAATTTATTGGTAACACAGTAAAGCCTTATCCTGGAAAACCAATGTATACAAATAGTTTAGACGACCAGACCGATCCTTCAACGATTTGGTGCAAAATTAAATCTCTCAAAAGCACGTACCGTCTAAACGATATACAACTTCTGAATAACTCAGAACTCGTATCAACACCAAAGGACGTTGTTAACACCTTTGGTAATTTTTTCCGAAAAAATTCAAGTAACTGCGACGATGAATTCTTATCGAAACGCAATCGATACGACTCTCCACTCAATACAATTAATCCAAACGATACTACGCAAATTCAAATGAATTCACAAACGACCTTGGATGAACTCGAAACGGCTTTAAGAACTAATAAAAGCAAAAGTCCGGCACCCGACGGAACCCCTTATGCTTTTATACAAAATTTCCCACCCAACTGAGTACCAAACACACTTACTTGATATCTTCAATATTATAACGTTTTTCCAACACATTGGAGACACGGGTTCGTTATCCGTATTCTTAAGCCAAACAAGAATAAACATCTCACCGAAAGCTACATCACCTTACTCAGGTGCTACACTATGCGAGTTACTCGAAACATTCATCAATCGTCGACTCAAACGGTTTCTAGAAAAAAAAAATAAAACATATCTCTCTCCGGAACAGAATGGATTTCGTCAAGCACTCTCGTCTTAAGTATTAAACGTGAAACAGTGGAGAATAATAAGCAAAGTTTAGGATTAGCTTTGACATTGCCCACGACACCACCGGGAGGCCCAGAATAATACACATATTAAACAAAATAGTATGTAAAGGAAATCTAATCAACTTTATCCAAAAACCTTTAACTCAAAATAATTATTAGTATTATATTCGGTACGAGTTCGCTGTCGCGAACAAAACTCGAACACTGAAGAACAACCTCGCGGCGGACGACGACCTCGCTCCGCACACAACGCACGGTCCGAGTCGAACGTTTCTACCGGAAAACGGGCGAAAAACAAACGAACGATGTGTTTATCTCTCGCGACGACTGATTTTTCGCCGTATTATTGTTTTTCCGGTTCGGCGCGGCACCGTTCGCGAGACGACCAGCCGTATTCTCGACGCGATTAAATCGGATTCGCCCGTCGTCGAACCGTACAAAACCCCCGTACGATGGATACATCGGAAGGCTTCATCATAACTCGCACGCGGGGTATATATAACAATATTATATGAGCCCTTCACCGATGTATCTGTTACCCCTTTTGGTTCAAATCTCCTTGATTTATCTATATATATATATGTGTGTATAATTTCCGTCTCGCTCTGCACACCCCCCCGGCTCATCCGTCCCCCATACAGCTGCAGTCGGTGTAATAATATTATAATAAACCGGCGTTTCTCCGATTTTCCGCTTTTCTCGTATTCCCACCCCTTATCGCTCCGAACGATTCGAGTATACACTCGCACACACACACGCCGAGCCCACCCATGACGCGCGCGTGTGTGTGTTGACGCGCGCGTAAAGTATTGTACGTTTCTCGATCCGGAAAGCTCCGCGGCGTCTGATCGCAGTATTCTCCCGGACAATATAACGCCGACGCACTCGACAAACAAATTATAATTATTATTATTCCGACGTACGTGTATAGTGTGTAGGACACAGTTCGACGTACATGTGCATCCATCGCAAATTATTACAAGTGCAAATTAAAAACGATATCGCGTGTGCGGGTTACGGGAATCGAGAGAAACTTTTGGTGTTCTGGTACAATATTCGGATTGGGCGAAACATAGAGAAATGTAACAAAAGTCTAAATATTATGAGAAAGCCGGAATCACCCTACGGGTCGCGTGTGGGTAAGCCACGGAGTTTGATGGAGTAGGTACCGACTACGCTTTTGCGTGGGTTCGGAAGTTGTCTTAGTATATCTTGTAATATCAGCTCAATTGAACCACGGGCCGTTCAAATGATTTTGACTTTACCGGATTTTGTATCCTGAACAGAGCTACGTACGAAATCTCAGCTCAATAGGACAACGGGAAGTGGTCTATTTGAATGCTAAGCCCCTCAGAGTCGTCCCTTCGAGCTCTTAAGGGTCCCCTGATTTTCGCGTAATGTATTGTCGTTCTAAACAAAGCTGCGTGCTAAATTTTAGCCTGATGGGGCTGGTTCGTTGGAATAATTTAAGATAGCTTAAATATTCTATAGGCCCTTAGAATCCCGAATAAAAAAAAAACCCTTGAGTTTTTTAGTCACGACTACGTATTAACAACCTCGCGTTTGAAACTGCTGCTTGAATACGTTAAACTTTTATTGAATCACTTCAAAATTTCATAGTTTCTTACTTGGCTCAAAAGTTCATTAAAATATTTTGAAATTTGTATCAAATTCGTATTTTACCCATTAAAAATGTTGTATTTCAGTTTCAGATCTGAGAAATTTTTATTTTGAAAGTAATGACCATAAAACAAAATTTATTTTGTCAAAATTGAGTTTGCCGTAATTTTTACCGTTTTTTTTTTTTTTAGCCATAATTCAAAACCAAAAATAAATTTCACGAAAAATTTCTAGTAAGGTACAATGTAAGTCCACTTTCCAAACTTTCTCGCTATGACAATTTTCGATTTGACGCACTCTCTATCCGTCAGCGTTCCCAGAAAAAAAAAAAAACATCATTTTAAAAACAATACATTCTTCGCTGAGAATTTAAAACTTGTTTGACGAATCTTAAAATTTTTTTACCATATACTTACCGACTGTGCGCACGAAGAAAGCCAAAGATGTTTTTTCAATGACTGCAGTATACCTGTCATATGATCTAGCTCTAAAGTTAATTTTGAAACTACCCTCGCTTCGATTAAATTGTCGTCCCAACATAGTTCTTCTAAATGACAAAATATTCAATAGCGGTTGTGCACTGCAAACGATCATATGCGCTTAAGAATGATTGAAATGGAAAGAAAGGAGTGAACATTCGGCAATCTAAAAGTTAAAAATATATTAATTTTCATTACCTACCAGCAAAAATGGTGATTGAATTCAAAATAACCCGAACAGTTTACCTGATATAATACCTTATTGTTTGATAAGAACGATTAAAATCAACAAAACAAATTAGAAGAAAAAATTATTTATCCATAACAAATCTAAATGTATACGTTTCGAGAGTTTTAATGGTAATATGTCAGCGTGTATTTCAAGTATAATAAATCCAATGAAAAACCTTTCATACAAGTTTCACTGGTTCTATGATATACGTATACACATTAACGAACCCTAAAATTTGATCGTATTACATACACTAATATAATGTAGTTTGAAACGCCCAATTGGAGAGTACGAGCATTATTGTTATTTTTTCAATAGTAAGTATGAAATACAGCAATATCCGTACAAGGAATTCCGTTTGGAAATTTATACGAGAAAGGTTTTGTCCATCGAAAAATATTCCGACAAATATCGTGTCTTTGATCGCATTGGAAATACGTATTATTATAGAAAACGAAATAACTTGAATTGATATTATATGATCACATCGTTTTATTATTATACGTACGGAATAACCGCGACATAATAATAGCTTTCCTTAGTCCCTGTCATAGAGATCTTAACGAATGTTTTTCATTCTCATAGTATTCTATTTGCCCTCCCAATCGTTTTGTACATTTTTCCTCGTCCAAAACACATATTGCAGAAAATATAAAACACGTCAAAAAGATTATTCAAATAGGATCAATTTTGAAACCAAAACTTAACGTAGAGATCGGAGCCACCTGCTTTACTCGTAAGAGTAAAAAGTCTTTCATATTTCAAACCGTTTTCCTTTGGGTTTTTGGACCGTGACTCAAAAAATAATACGAATTTAAAAAAAAAAAAAATGCTTCAGTTCCATCTACACCCCACGATGTAATAAAATACTTTAATTTAATTGTTTGTCTATTATGTTGTGGTTTTCAAAAACTAACAAATAAAGAATTTATTATTAATATTTTGTAGTGTAATTTCATTTTAAATAATTTAAAATACAGCTGACGGAAGAGGCTACACCCCCATAGCACCCATCTCGTATCCACGCCCGTAGCATTGCAAGAATGTTCTTGTGGTACGGTTTAATCACTGGGTCACTATAATATTCATGTATGAATTATGTCATTGCACTAACTCCCCGAGTCTTGTTCAACCATAATAAAATTATTGAATTACTGTCCGATGTACCTACGACACGCGTAAGCCAACATAAGGGGTGGTTAAATTAAGGTAATCCGATCGATGGAAAGGTACAATACCAGGATTAGGGATACCTCGTTGAGCCTTTGTGAGGCCCGTGTGCAGGCTCGTGTGTCAATTTAAATTATCGGAACCGAACCGAGATAAATTCGAGCTGAGATAAATAATTGACAGGTGACTTTATAAGATATTAAGTGTGCGTCTCGCTTACAGACTCGGGTAAAATATTTTTTTAAAATAATTTGGAATTGTTATTAACAATCTATTGTTCACCAATATTTCGAACAAAAAAAAAAAATACACTCAAATATGAAGACGTGTTTGAAATACTGTAAAAGGATTTTATACATTTTCCAACAAAAAAAAAAAAAATGTCTTAAATTGCAAACTAAATAATACTCGTGTTGAAATTGTTGATGATAAAACTATATTTTGTATAATCTATATTTGGTCATCTCATGTACGTATTCAAATATCGCTATGTTGCGTGTGAACGATTAATTTATGTCAACACAAATTCGTATGTTTCGGTTCATATATTATAGTAAATTCACAGTTAAAATTAACTTAATACAAATGGTAATTAAAAAGAACTTATTGAGTTATTAAGTTGAAGAAATTTAAATATTTTGGTTACGCTATTTCATTTCTCATTGTAAAAGGTAAATCAATTTTGTACACAATTACGTATTTTTGTTTATGAAATTTAAAGTTAAAAAATTAAAAACTTTTAAGAGCATTATACAAATTTTTAAAATTTTCAAAATACATTAAACACGTCCTGAACGCTTTATTGAAAATACTACCCGAGTACCTACGTACGATTTGTAATCCAATAGAATTTAAAATAAATAAGTTGGCACATATTTTCATTTTAAGACGATTGTTTAATGTTTATGAATGTTTAACAGTGAATTTTTATTGTTAAACATTAATTTTACTTATGTTTGTTTCAAAATAATTACACACAATGAGAGCCACATAAAATATAATACAAATATTAACTAATTTATATAAATTAACTAATTTATTGTGATGCAACCAACATTTATTTATGTATATAGAATGTAGATTTATTTTAAACTTTATACAACCGTATTTCGAATCTTATAGTAAAGTAGTTAAATTTGATATCGTCGATAGAAAAAAAAATGTGCAAAATAAAAGACTTTTTGTCGTGGAATATTTTGATTAAAAGAAAATGTTTAATTATTATTTATATTTAGTTGTGTTAACTATAAATCACTCATTTATACAACTAAATATATTATTTCCGATATAAATAACAGATTATAGATACACTTTCAATCCTGTTGGATTCAGTATTTCTACAACTCTAGTTTTTCTACTAGACAAATAGTTTCGTCTAGTATGTTGTTAAAGGAATAGACCGTTATTTCTAACAATTTTTACGGGTTTTTTTTTTTAATTTTAGACATTTAGACATTTTATACCGTTTATATATATTATAAAATAATACATTAATTTAATAAGTGTCGCTTAAACATTTTAAGTTATACTTATACAATGTAAAGTAATAATTAGGTTTAAAACGTATTGACGTTACGTTTCACACGGTTCGTGGTGTGTTGAAATTACAATTTTCCTTACGATGAATACAATGAATATAGTTTATATGACTGTGTCCAAACGGTTAGGGTACAAATGCGCGTTCCCTTGGGAGTATTTTTTATTTTCGGCATTCATAGTATACATGTTTAGTTCTGACGTTTGAATTTCTGTCGTGTTTTGCCGTCCTGATAAATATCGAACACTATATTACGTACATTGCGTCCTATAGTAACGGTTTTTATTTTAATTATTGTTTTGAAATATTTAAATTTCGTCGCAAAATGTGACGTATAAAATTATATTACTCTCAGCGGTGAAAAATGTTACCATTACGTGTATTCAGACGTAACCAACAAAATCAAATTGATTACTACAACACGAGAGTGATTTGGTACCCAAAAAAAAACTAAATATAACATAATATTATTCCCTATTAATCAAGTACGCGTTTTTTTTTTTAATTATTAAACCGTTCAAATATTTATATGCTATTTTCAAACGGACGTTATTTTTTGAAAAAATATCCCAAAAACCTATTGTTAATGTCAATTACTCGTTTAAACAATTATTCAACATAATCCGCGCGGACATTTCACTTTTCATCATCCATCACTGTATTGTTGAGATGTTTGTTTTGGTTGTAACTTGCTTACGTACCAATTATATAATACAACAGACACGGTTTGTTAAATGTAACGCAAATCAATTAAAATCTGTAAACGGATATAATCGAGAAAAAAATAAATTATTCGGTGTAAATTTGCGTCCCCACCTAAAAACCAATTAAAAAACGTTACGTTCGCCGAACGCCAAAAATTTCTAGCGAACGTTTGTCGAATGTTTTCCGAACGTTTGTTTGACGTAGACGTGTTTCCAAACCGAGTTGTTTGCCAATGATCCAAACAAAAATGTTCGCAAACTAAGCGAACATTTTGCACGTGCTTGTATGTTTGTAGTTAAAACAGTTTTTTAAAAATGATAAAATTTTTACTAAAAGATAAATATTAAGTACAAAACACTTGAACAATATTATGATACGATTATCATGAAGTGACGGACTATACGTATAGGAAGTAGAAATATCCCGCACGGTTAGTTATTATGCTAATTCGTATAGGCATAGTTGAATTAAAATTTATATGAATCTACTCATAATTATTATACATCATGCGTTAAACACTACATGAGCTGTTGGATTTGGGACAATCGTTTGTAATCCCGAAATCGTAGGTAATACAATATTATAAGTTGTTGATGTCTACAACACACATCAAAATATAAGTTTTTAAAAATGTTTATTCGAGTATGAAAAAATAACTAATTTTTTATTTTATAGTGAAAATATTTTAGAGGATCTAAGATCGAGACGTCGTTCGTTCGAATGTTTCGTACGAGTTTAAAGTTTCACGCGAGTCGTGTATGATGTCAATAGAGGTATTCACCTCGATAACGTTTTTAAAAAAACCGAGTTTAAACTGTTAAACGCATACGAGTAATCTGTTTTCTGTTTGTTCGAAACTCGATGTTAACAATGTTCGTTACTTCTACGAAACGTCAACGCGACGTTGAGCTTAAAACATTGAGCGCTTTCGACCTAACCGCAATAGTAACACGACGTCACGATAGGTTCTTTTAGCGTCACTTCCGCAATCGCGCTACAGCGAATAACGTCAATCCGAAACGTTTCCACGCGGCGAACGTCGTGTTGAACTTTTGAAAGTATCGTTGAAATTAACGTCGATCGTCAAACGTTTTCCAACCGCCGTACTCGTTAGAATCACAACAAAACAATCATTCACAATGTAACAGAACCGTTACGAAATCGTTTGCGACTAGTCTGCGGGCGAAGATTTTACGGAGTTTGTCGAACCTATACGGCAGGTATTATCGTTTCGCCGCGCATTGTTCGTCCGGCAATCACGTGAAATTACAATCGGCCCGTCCGAAACGGTCGCAAACCGTTTTGTAATTTAAATTCGCCAGTGGTGTCGATACGTTCTCGCGGTAGTTCGTGTTTCCTGCCGCGGTCCGTCGAGGATTGACGCGCTGCGGCCTTTGGTTTAAACTTTGAATCCGACCGCGCGGGGGCCGGACGAAAGTTTCAAAACTCCCGAGCCCCCGGACACGGTTTCCGGTCGTACAAGTCGGGAACGCGTCGATATTATAACATTATCAGTGGCGAGGTAAAATTTATATGTGGCCGAAGTAGACTTAATGAGGCCCTTTTTCGGCCATATTTTTCTATGGTTAACTACAAGTCCCTTTGGAACGCGAGGCCGTGGGCAATGGCCCACTTTGCCCACGCCTAGCGCCGCCACTGAATACTACGCGTTTACACCGTGGCGGTGGTCTCGTGTCCGTTTTTCCGTTTACGTCGTCGCGCGCTGCGGGAACATTGTTGAAAAAAAGAAAAATTAAACTAAAAGAAAGACGGGATCGTTCCGTACGGTAGGACTGATAATATTTTCGTTAAAAATTTCAAGACGATAGAGTCGTTATTTTTGAAATTACGGAGAAGCGATTTGAACGAATGTTTCTAATCTAAAACCCAACATCCGCCGGTAGATCGAAAAATTGGGCGATTTTTAAATGTTTCGGTTCGAATTTCACGTAAAAAAAACCCGAAATCAACCCGTTTATGATTGAAAAACCACAAAGTCCAAAAGTGGCCACGAAAATTTAATAAAACTTTTTGAACATTTTTGTGAAGTTATGGAAGAAATTATGGAGAAATAACTCTTTCCGGGTTGAAATTTTGTTGACGGTATGAAAAAAATATACATCATTGTAAAACCACTAGCTTCCACGCTGACGCTCAGAATCTAAAAGCCGGAATCTTTCTACGTCACGTGGGTAGTCTTACGGAGCAGCGACTACGCTTCGGTTGGGTCGCTGGCTTGGAAGTGTTAGTTTAAACGTACTATTATTATTACTTATAGATGCACGATAAAATTCAACAATTAATCATCAACATTCGAATATGCGTTAGTTCATTCTTTGTAAACGAATAGTATCAAATTATTTTTCAATTGCTAATATTTCAGTGTCGTATTAGTTTTTGACGATTTTCCACAGAACATGACTGCGGTTCGACTCAACAAGTTTAAATGGTATGGATAGTTATTGTCGGGTATTACACATGTTTCTGTGGTCTTTCGTATTCGTTTGAAACAGCCGTGTCAGTTATTCGTAAATATTTAGATCGATTAGGGAAATAATGATAATCGTGAAGTGTATCGAAAGATGAGTTGTTTGTACTTTGAGAAAATAGTATTGAATGTTTTTTTAAAAAAAAAAACATAATTAATTTCCGTGATTGTTAAATTGGATTAGAACATGCAAGTAAAGCAGCGATAAACACGACAACTACTATAAAACTGTGTGTGCTGGAATAAAACAATAGAAGAGGCTCGCACGTGCGTAAAGTATCGTCGACTGACTATGTGATCCTGAAGCCAAGCGTGTAATATAGGTAAGTCGTTCGTTTACATTCGCGTTGGAACAAACTGTGAAAAACAAATTCGTTTTTTATCGGTAAATGGCTATTTGTGTATTCGAGGGTGTACGCCGTAAAAATTACAAAGTCGAATCAATTTTAGTATCTTTCCGCAATAAAACAAACAACGTATTTTGCGCATAATTCATTAAAGAAATGTTAAATAGGTACAACATACATTCCAAGACGAAGTTCGCTAAGTATCACGATAAACAACGTTAATAATATTTTTGTAATCTTTTTCACTATCTGAGTTTTGTCACCCTATATCGTATATGATCGTTAGAATTTTACACGTTATCTGTTTTGGTTTATTTCCGGAAATCTATAATAATTAGTTACAAAAATTAAGGAAAAAATAACTCGATATAAAAATTTTGGAGGCTTAAAAAAAAAAATTTTTTGTAAGTGGAAGTGGATTGGTTTCTGTTCCCCTAGTTTGTCGCTGTTAACGAGTGGCTGAGAATCAATAGGGCGGTGGACGATCAACGGCAGCAGCGACTGGACGTACGAATTTCGGTAAAGAAGTAAGAGGGTTGCAAAAAAGACGCGAGTTGCTCCAATAATAATAATAATAAAAATATTGTAATCGTAAGACGCAACGTTTTTACGGGGAAAAGCGGAAGAAAACCAGACAAAAGAAACGGTGAACGATGGTATGAGAAAAGAGACAAAAATGCGGGATGAGAGACGGTTTCGGCGGGCGATAACGCGATCGTCGGATGTATGTACGCGGGCCAAGTCGTCAATACATTTCCTGTTGTGTACGGACCATTTTTTTTTCATTTCTCGAAAACCGTACGAAAATACGAGGAACAAATTATTTATAACGATAGTAAACGAACGAACAAACAAAGAAGTAATAAATAAATATCAAACGCTGCGAAATAATTATTACGTTACGCTATAAGTGTGTACACTGCGAACGGTAAATAATTTATGTTTAACTTTTTAGATTTTGCCGGGCAAAACGAAATGCGCCGTACACAACTTAACGAGAACGCGTTTTAACACAACATCTCGAGTAATGTTTTAATTGTTTGTAAACTATGTTTATAGCGCGCAGTAGTCGAGTAACAATAATTAATGGTCGACTAAAAATATTATTAGATAATTTATCTTATCGTCTGTTTTAAATCAGATATTAATACGAATTTCAAATATTGTACTGTTAGTCGACACAAAAAGCACTGATATTTTTCGAAAACGCATAGTATACACAGCTATGCCGTACATCCGTAACAAGAAAACAGGACAGACTTTCGAATAGGTAGTTCAGTCACTGGTAGTCATATTTTATTTTAAACATTTATGATGACCACGGGACTTTGAAGTTTAGATTCTTCATAAACCATTTATTTATTTTTTTACTAATCTAAGAAAGTATTTTGAAAAACTTTAGCCTTTCAAGAGCTTTAATTGATTTAAAACATTTTTTATAGCATTTTTAAATTTAGGGTGTCATATTGTTGTGCTTTTAGAATAAAAAAAAAAAAAAAAAATGAATTTTGACGAGAAAACAGCTGTCGTTACCATTATGGGATGACATACTGTATGCGTTAAAGATCCAAATATTAATATATGGTTTATAAAATAACCAAAAAAATATAATAAATTGTATTCTTTTAAAGAAACGATACAAAAACTTAAATTTTTTGCGTTATATTTTTGAACGCTTTAATGGTTTTTAAATCTCTTTTGGAATTTTAAATGTATATACAGTCAAAATATTGTTTGGCATGTACCAAAAATGGCAGTAGACATTTGAATTGTTCACTGAAATACTCGTATACATCATAACATAATAGAACATTTAGATAAATTAGCTACTAACACAACAGTTCTTAATTTAATTTAATATTTAAATTACATCGACTGTGTGTGCACCACGTATCTTATATTTTACGTTCTTATTTACATTATGGATACATATTATAGTCGACGTCCATATTTCATATTTCATATTTTCATTAACTTCTAAAACTGCTCATAAACGGTAAATATTCAGCGAACAAACATTTTTTTACGTATCAACTGTACCTACGTCAAATATGGAAAATGGTTTGATTTTTTTTTTTTTCTCGAAATATTAACAATTAGCGAACCCACGGGTCGTTTCGTATTAATAATGCCCGTGTGTTATAATTTATCGTATCCATTTGTAATACATCGAACCTAACGCTCGTTTACCTCCCGACTTTCTCTCTAGCCAACCCCCAAAATCTTCACCCCCACAATTCCAAATTCCACATTTTTTTTTTGTGGTCCTTCGGGTCTCGAATGAATTCGTTTTGGGATAATTACATCACGTACAAAACCGGAGAACAACGACGGATATGACCGCATTTTTTATTTCGCTCATCTCACCCCCTGCCGTTGTCGTTTCCCTCTACCCACTTATCTTTTTTTTTTTTTACACACATAAAACTGCTAAATTTTACATTAAACGCAAGTTATTTGAATATTACGGTCATGTTAATGTAATTATTACTTTTGTAATTCACCTGCACCCTTATAACGTCATTACATACAATATATTTGTTACGATTTACGTTGCGCGTGCACGGTTAAACGAAATAATCATATTACGATTTGTCGAGTACAATTATTATTATATCGGATTAAACACACACACATATAATACATAGTGCGGTAAACGTTGTTTTGGACGTTTACTCGGTAAATACATCTGCAATAAATTAATCGAAGATATTATATGTGTCGTTGTTAAAAAAACATACGTGCTGTGCATCGGTTTCGGAGTCCATATATTGTTTCGTGACCTAGTGAAATAATTGACATTATCCGATTTTTTATTTTTTTCTATACACGAATAGAGCATTCAAAAAATCGATTATCAACACGAAACATCCGTCGGCGTGGCTCAAAATTGAAGCTATGGATTTCTTGTCGCACAACACGAAAATTAATGACTGAATTATCATAAATTAAACCCTACAAATTCAAAAATAAGCGTATCACTTCGAATTTGTGGTTTTATCGATGAAAAATAAAAGAAGTCAAATCGGTTCAACTAACGTTATGACGTATTCACCACCACAACCACACACAATACTAATCGGAAACCACTCTATCGATTTCGGAATAATATTAGACGATATAAAACGTCAAACAAACAGATTTATTTTTCAGAAACCAGAAATTAAAACGGTTCAACCGTTTTTGCTCGGTCGACATAATAAAACTACATGATCGCCACCACACGATCAATGATTATTTCAAACTTGATATTTTTCTCAAAAAAACACTTGACCGATAAAAATATAATACGGTGAACAACTTTCCATAATAATACGTACCAAGCTTTATTTTCCCGAAATCAAATCTTTTCAACCGTTTTTGAGAAATCGTTACCATAACAAATTTCCATACACACAATTTTTAAACTTTTCTCGATGGAGGGTGGTTTTAGGTCACGATTGACGAAAATGTAAACAATTTTTAGGAAGTTCCGTCATCGAATTGAACAGGTAGAACTTTTCAATAGAAATCCGCCTAATAAGTAAACATAAAATATTGTAGGTTTTCGGTTAAAAACTTCACAAAATATCCCATCTAAATGTACATTTTTTTTTTTTTTCCATGAAAATTCGCCGAATAGTCAACAAACGACTTTATAAATATTCATTTATTTGTTGTTCAAGAAATTTTCATCGTCTCGCGGTATTTTGGTAAATAAAAGTTTCCGATTGGAAATAAGTTCATATTTTTTTTTTCCCATCCATTTGTCAAAGCTGAAAAACATTATAATGAAACTTTTTGCGTGAAATATAATATATTATCAACAGTGACGTGGACCCTCTCCAAGTCTCCTCACACATTTTGTTCCGACAACTAACATAATAAACAACTCATAATAATCACATGTAAACATCGTACAGGCACTACTGTTTTAAACTATTACAAGATAAAATTATACTTTAAAATACATTTATTTCGGTTTTATCCCATAGAAATGTGGCAAAATTCGTGACAAAATATTTTGTCATAGTTTTATTTAAAAATATTCCAAATTATTTATCGGAAAAATTAGGTACCTTTTTTGTTTTCATCACTAAATTTATTATTTTATATCACATTCGTTAAATAATAGTAAATTTGTACAAAACAAATTTCGTATTGTTTCGTATCGATTTGCACGCACTCCAGAGCTCTATTTTATACAATACACGTGTTGTTCACGGTTCACGTGTCGCTGAGGTTAAAATCGCTTTATTAGTCACTTGATTACTAAGCCACTTAATCAAAGTTTAACTGAGTTCATTTACCGTATATAATGTGTAGGGACTTTGTTACGCCCGTTTAATTGTCCGGCAAAAACCGTGGAACAATCTTAGGCAGATCAACTGTAATGGATTTAACTACTCACCAACCGTTAGTGTCCACAACGATTTGAATTACAACGTTAACTGTTTTGGATTTAATTGTTTACTATTTATGTGTATATTATACTCAATACACAGAATCAACTGTTGTTTGAAATGTAAATAAATTAACGCGTCAATATGACATGGGGAAAAATGAATAATAATGATTATGGTTATATTGTTATTGATATTAAGCAACATTTACAGAAACATAAATATCTTATTCTCACAAAAATTTTACAGAAACATAAATATCTTATTCTCACAAAAATTTTATCGTACGCGTGAGGTATCGAATATTTTCAGATTTCGTTTGATAATTAAGAAGACGTTTGATTGAAAAAATGTTAAAAGAATCTTTGGCGATTAAATTATGCGATAAAATTTAAGTAGGTATACTTAAATAGATTTTTTTTTTTTTTTTACAAAGAAGCTAAATTGTGAACGAAACATTGAAATTCGTTCAGCATTATACCATTGGAATGATTATATAAAAGCTGGAATCACTCTAGGTCGCATAAGTAGTTTGACGGAGTAGCAACTACGCTTTAGGTAGGTTCGGGAGTGTTGGTTTAAACATATTATTTAATATTGTCGAAAAACGATTCGGAGAAAAATCTCAGCTGGATAGAACAACGGTAAATGTTAATTGTTTTGAATGAAAAAAAAACCCGAAAAAAAAACGCAAAAATGTTTTAAAATAGTAATCAAACCCGTAGCTACAAGATTAATACAACATTGTGACGTCTCATGACAAATTGATTCCGTTTTAGCAATACTTGACTTATAGACTTTTGGAAACTACCGGTCGGATTTAGTTGAAGTTTGTTGCTGGCAAATTTTATTTCATATAATATATACTTACTGAATTTTCGAGTTTTATAAAATTTAATCGTCAAAATTTTTTCTAAAAAAATCGCTTTCTCAAGTGCGATTTTCAAAAACGTTTCGTCACATATTACGTATTTCCAACCTCGTATTGAAATTTGAACTCTTTTACTTCAAAGTGAAACTTTTTATTGAAGAAAAACCACAAATAAAAGATGGACGTTTTCGAACGTGTCACAGTTCTTTACATAGCTCAAAAAACTATTGAAAACTTTTGAAATTGTCAACAAACCTGTACACTGTCCATTCAAGTTTCATTTCTGATAAATCATTATTATTACGGAAGTAATGATAAGTCGAAATCGATCTTATCAAAATCGCGTTTGCCGTACATTTTACAGGTTCTTCCGGAGTCTTTTTTGTTTTTTTTTCGTTTTTTAAAATTGAAAGTATTGCTAAAACGTCGAATACATCTCACCTGCAAGGACGTGCGTCGTGTTGACCGTTAAAATGGGAGCAGTATCCAATGTCACAGACACGAAACAAAAACACGTCTTTGTGAAATCAATGACTTTAGAATTTAAAAAAAAAAAAAATTCACGCTGAAAAACACATTATTTCGAACGCACAATATAGTATAGGGTATTGAATTTCGAACAGCGCCGCGAGATTTGTCCATCGAAGCGCACAATACAATATATTATGTGTGTTGTGACACGCGTAAGTGATCGCCTAAGTATTACGATGTTTATAGTTTGCATTACGAATTTGAGTTTTGAAGTTTCAAATCGCCGCTTAGCGTGTCATTATATTCGTGTGATTAATCAATCCGCTGTACCGCTGCGGTTATCGTCTTTTTGAGTTTTCACAGGCAAATCGATTTAGTTCCGCGAGCGTGTTCTGTTCAGCCCGACCGCCACGAGTGTACACAAAACCGCGGTCAAATTTCCAAAGTGCGTCGGCGATGAACTGTGGAAAGCCTGCGTTGTATACAGTGTTAAGTGCACAAAGAACACAGACTAAACGGCGATACCGTGTTTACGAATAAAACGTGGAAACGAAAAACAACGTAAAACGAATAAATATTATGTTATATTTTAAACAAATTATCACGACAAGCCACTCAAACGCATATAACATCTTGTCACAGTGATTACTCAACGACGGTCACGCGCTTTTAAAACGTATTTAAAATAAAAAGGAAAAAAAAAATCACAAAAATATTACGATCATACTCTAAAATTTACGGTTTTTTTTTGTGTCACTCGCAATAGGCGTGTTTTTTTTTTTTTTATAATTATTGGTTTTTTTGCGATTTTTTCAGTAAACACTGTAGTTCAGTTTGATCGATTAAATTCAAGAATAACACGTTCAATTGTACCTTTTCGCGTAGTGCAGCGTAAAAATCTCGAGAGAAAAAAATGCGTAACTAAATTAGGCAACGGTTTTGACGAACGCGTATAATATAGTTGCAATCCCGCGGTACCACATGATTCGTGAAGAATGTTGCAAACGGATTATATATATTTTTAATAAAAATAATATTTAAAATACACTGCGGTGTACTATAAAAATTTTTTATAGTACACCGCAGTGTGTATTTTTAAACAACACTTTACCGCAGTTTGTTAATTACCTACGATGATGAACGCGAAACGATGGTATTTTCCTGCCACGTTCTTCGGCATCTTATATAGTATTGTAGATTTAATAGAAACAAACTTTTTGTAAAACCGTCTTTTAAAAGAGACGATAATAAACGTTGATTGCTCGAACGAAATTTCATACAAACGTTATAATTATAGACGAATTGGTGCTATTATATGGACAGTCATAAAATTAACCATCGCAAACTATTCGCACCGTACGGATACGACGTATCGTGGGCGCGTCATTAGAGTTTTGACATCTGAGCGTTTCCGTTTTTCCGACGAATTCCACTCGATCCGAGACGAAACGAGGAACATTATAAATTTACACGATGTTATTACAATCGTTTGCGATTACACAACAAAACTTCGAAACGAAACGTTTGTTTGAACACCGATTTATACTTTTATTAGTCGGTTGTTAAAAAACAGAAAAACAGAACCCGTCGATACGTACGGCGTAATGAAAAATACGTTTTTCGTACGACGAGCTCGTACGCGCGGTAAATTTTCATTTTGAACCGTCCGGTTTTTACGGTCGACGGGGCCGGATCGAAAACGTCTTATCGCGTACCGCCACCTAACCTATACCTATTAAACGGCGACCGTTCGTCGTTACGGCGTTATTTCCAATAAACGGCGAGGTTTTATTAATATATATATAAAAGGGGTTGTACGCGGAGCTGCGCGAATAAAGTACACGTGTACGAGAAAACATTTTTCAATAACGACTTGGAAGCCGGCCAAACGGTCGTCGCCTTTTTATTATATACGATTGTATTCCGGGGCGAAATTTATCCTACTACCGCATCGTACTGGCGTTAGGTGCCGCCGCCGCCACTTGCTTTGACAGCTCTGTACACCCCGGCGCGCCGCGGACGTCTCGCGCGGTCATCACCGTCACAGGTTGCCGAATTTCGTCGACAAAAATGGTTTGACGGAAAATACGCCGGAAAATTAAACACCCCGTGGGAAAAACGCGCCAGGACGTCGTTTGAAAAGAATGGGGACGATACGCGCTCTTGGCGGCTGTCGCGGTTCAAATACGTATTGTGTTATCCGAAAGCGGATACTACGGTTGCTTCGGAAAAGAGCTCGTCTAACGTACGCCGAATCGCCGACGACCGCCGAATTTAACAGGAAAAAAAATATCCACACAAATTACGGCGACTGATGCCGTCTTTCTGGCCGCGCTTTCGGTTTAAAAAGTTTTGCAGACAAACACGTAGCGTGCTTACAGTATGCGAGTCCGGACTCCGTAGTAGTGTCTCGCGCGCGTCCGTGGCGTTTTCGTTTTCGTAAACGCGTTTTAATAATGTGCGAGAACAGTGTTTCGAGCACCGATGCGCCATACGATTTTGTTTCAAACTTGGCCACGGTGTGGTGACACAAACTGTTTTCATCAAAGCACTTAAAAATCCAATTTTTGTTTTTCAACGTCACGACGATAAAGCTCGGTTGGGCGGTTAAAATTCGATTAATGGTCTTTTCGATTCTAAACGCGACCCCCATTTTTTGCACGCCCCTGCGCGGACCACCGGCCACTTTGCTCGCGGTTTTCGGCGGTGATTGCGCGACGCCGTCGATTGTTCTAACGCGCGACGTTGCCTCTCGTTTGTGTGGGTCGAACAGCGGTGTGTGCTTAACGTTTCGTGTTGTTAACGCGTATAATACAAATTATCTCGATATACACCAGGAGCAGGCTGATACGGCACGAGAGCGAAACGCAGCGCACAAGTGAATTCGAAAAACAATGGATTCTCTTAGAAGATCGCTAAGAGACGATCTCTAAGAGACGACACTATAGTGCAGGTTACATCGGGAAAAAACGTGTAGGTATACCTATTTCCCGTGTTCGGATGATGTGATACTTATTGGCAACGTATTTGCTGTAAATATCCGCAGAGAGGACGTGTGAGTACACTGGAAACAGTGTTGTTGGATCGAATATTGTTTTTGAAGGAAAAAAACGAATTCGAATACGCATTTATTTCATCGCATCGCCCGAGGTCGGATTTTATAATATCATACGAGTTCTGTTCTTCGACCGGTTCGACGAGGTCGTTTAAATATGTGCTCTATAGTCGTAATCGTTTTGTTTTAGTGCGACCCGAACGGAATCGACTGTTGTAATTTGAAAATATACGATCAGTGAGATCAAATCTAAATACAAGGTATATTACAAGTTTTTGAAACTTTTTTTTTTTTTCAAAACTTAGCAAATTGTATTGGTATAAGCTTTAAACGGGCTGGTGTTGTTTTGGGTTTGAAAATTAAACTTGAAATGTATACCGTTTTGTAAAACTTTCAAAAAATATTAATTACGGTGTCCAATAGTTGTAACGATTAATTTCGTTTTTAATCTTTCAAAACGGTTCAATTGATGTAATGCTAAAATTCGTAAAAACTCGTAAAATCTAACTCGTGTTTGCTGTTTGTGGAACATAAAAAATAACTGATTCGTGTTATACAAATATATACTTAAAATGCGTCCATATATAAATGGAATAAATACATTTTAAATGCACATTTGAACAAGTATAAAAATGACAGCGTCGTTTAAATTGGGATGTTTTTAAAAAAATATTTCGTAAGATTTAAAGGGGGGGGGTTAAAATTCGTAAAGGCAAACACGCATTAACTAATATTTTATTAATTTATAGTGATTTGTGAACATTTCAAGTACTCAAAAACATTTTTGAATGAGATGTTAAAAAAGCAACGAAAAAAAAAATCGAAATAATTACAACGATCCAATTTCCGTATACGAAAATTGTTTAAATCAGATTTCACGATTGTGTACTTATATAATATAACATAAGATATAATACTGTGGGTACCTCGTATGAAATTTTCGTGTATTTAAACCGAAAATGAAACGTTTAATGAAA
Organism: Hormaphis cornu; assembly: GCA_017140985.1. Taxonomy (NCBI): domain Eukaryota; kingdom Metazoa; phylum Arthropoda; class Insecta; order Hemiptera; family Hormaphididae; genus Hormaphis; species Hormaphis cornu. The sequence goes on from CM029357.1 coordinate 5,067,588, forward strand.
CAAAAACTGCAAAAATGTATAAATTAAAAATTGTATACTTCAATAATTGATTGAAAATAATCAAAATCTATCGAAATTTAAACATATTTTAGCCTTTCTAGTGTGGGTGAAAATGAAAAACTATTGTCGAGTTTTTCTTTTAACTTTTTCTATTTCCTATCTTAACTTATAAAAAAAAAAAAAATTAATTAAGTGCCAACTCCTTCTTTTTTTAAAAAAACTGTTTGCAAAGTTCGAAAGTTACAGAAAAAAAACTTTGACTTTAAAATAAATACTTTACTCTGCTCGTACATTAACATAATCAATAATTCATTATAAATGAAAATAATCTAACGTCCTTCCTTACTTAGATTTATTTTAATTATGTAGGAATATTAGTTTAATAGTTTAGTTTTTAATAGTAGAAAAAATTTTTTACATTATAATTGAATTTTTCTTTGAATTGTCACAGAAATTAACTGTTAGTTCTTCGAGTCTAAACAAACCTAAAGTAAAACAGTTTAAAATTTAAGTGTACCTATGTATAATTAATTTTTATGGAATGATCGATACCCAACAATTTTAAAATCAAATATTTTAGAAGTTAAACATTTCATTTCCAACAAGAGTGTCATGCGGTAAAGGTTTCTCATATCATAACTTTACGAATAGGATTGCATAATAATTTGAGTCGACCAATTCCATTTAAAAGTTTACTCATTAATATTCGTTATACATGGAACGTGTAAAATTTTGTTTATTGTAATTATGCATTGAAAAGTGTTTAATGATAAATGATTATAATTAATTACCAAACTTTGTTTCTAAATACCTAGCAATATTATAATGTCTTGATATTTATAAATTACTGTCGGCTAATAAGTAATAACACTGAATATATTATATGAATATCATAATGACAGAATGATGTAGTATAATTGCATCGAATAAAATATATAGGTTTATATAAGGTTCTGAGTGTAGCAAGTAAGCTGTTGATTTTTCAAAGATGTGTGTGTGTGTGTTTTATTTTTTTCCGTGTCACGCATAGCTCCTATGGAATCGCTCTGATCTAAACGCACGAAAAGTTCTCTGGAAAATATTTTAATTAATTTTCAGCTAAGTTAACACGTAGTTGAATATGTGATTAAAAATTTTGGAAAATTGCACGAGAGTATTTTTTATTTCTTGTTTGAAGTAGAAAAATTGGCAAAAATTGGTCAAATTAGCGATTTTATTTTTAGAATACATTATTAACTTAGACTTATGAAAATGCAGTATGTTATGTAAAATGTGTATGTCAAGTAAAAATTTTACCAGAAACTATTTTCAAAAAATTCTGACCAGTAGCATCCGAAACCCTACAGAAAAAAAAATTAAATAAATATCGATAAAACGGAATTATTTTGCTATACGGCGTCACAATGTTATATGTAAGTCTTGCATAGTTACGGGTTGAATATTTTTTTATAATTTTTTTCATTCACAAATCTTATGATTAACCCACTTCCCGTCATCCTGTCGGGCTGAGATTTCGCTCAGAATTATTTTTTTCGAAGACATTGATTTCTCATTGTATTCGGATATAAAATAATATGTTTGAAACACAATTTTGAATCCTGTGATACTCAGTCAAACTATTCACGCGACCTATAGCTCTTTTAATGCTAAAATAAAAACGAAAAACTAACCGAAACGCATCAAACGAGAGGGTTTTAAGTATTCAATCTTGACAAAGCTGAACAGGTTATCTATATTGTAGATAAATAGGTTTTTTTTTCTTTTACAGTACACGTTCTTTTTTATCGGTATCGACAAGCGGGATCGTGACGATGTAGGAAGGACTCGCAAATATTACTGCGTTTCACTCAAACTATTATATATTGTATAATAACACTAATACCTAATAATTTTCACTGCTCTCTCCCCTGCAAGTGTGATTACTATTTCAACTCTCCAGTTTCGCCAGCTCCGACGATTCCATCATGGTCCAGCGAATTTAGAAGTTTTAGAACGACAACATGTGTCCGATAACGCGACGGTCATCAATCTTCCTCCGGCATTCGCGATGCGAGTTTATCGGAGGATAATAACACAAGCGCGTGGCTACGGTTTTCGGTGCTTGCAGTCGAGGTGTCCTGCCGGTGGAGAGCGAAAAGAGCAATAATTACATTGAAATAACCGTGATCGGCGACGTTTGCTATAGATAAGTTTGTTTTCGAGTGTGTGGTTGTTTGCAACTGGTGTATTTTGCGATTTATAAATCTGAACTTGTATTACATTATAATTTGCTATTTCTATAATATTGTATTTCAATGGTGTCCGCTCCCATCGTATCCCTTTTTTCATTACCTACCCATTCACAAGACGTTTTTTTATTTAAATAATGTTACACAAACTTATGGATAGTAAAGATTGTTTTACGTAAAGTTCAAGATTTAATATTATTTAAAAAAATTTTTACTTTGTATTTTGTACATAAATAGTTAGTAGTAATAAAACGACAACATCGTTCTTATTTATTAGATAAAGCAATACACTTTTTTTTATGTCTTTTTAAAAAAAGTTATAAGTAGTTTTTTATTTTTTTATTTGAAAACCATGAAGAAATACCAGTTGTATCTTTTGGATCGTGTCAAAATCAGAAATAATTTTATGTTTCATAACTCTCAACAGAAAAAAAAAATACTTTTAATAAATACCCGAGTGTAACAAAATATGCGTCGCGCGTTAATTATCCTAATTACAATTGCAAATGTAACAATTAGTTATATGTATATTCTTTTGACGATACCCATATTTTTCGTGATGTTTTAAAATTATAAATTGATACTTGATTTTGATAAGAAGTAAACCCGTGGGCGATTCCTCGTCCTCTATTGACGGTTTATTTTAATTTTTTTACCATATCATTCGATCGTGTAATTTATATAAGTTTTTTACAAATTTTAAAAACAAACGTTTAATGCGTTTTTAAAATAATTCGAAAATAAAATAAACGTGTATTATCAATTATGTATTTTAGGTTCAAAACTATAATTTATGCGAATCGCAATTTAACGTGTATTAACTATGCAACAATGTTTTTTTATTTTTTTTTTTTTAACAATTTGAAAGAACCTTGTATTATAATGTTAAAAATATACCATACTATAAAATTACGACTCTGTTCTTAACTTTTAAATAGGCTAACAGTTTGATTGGTTCAATCGTATTGATATATAACGACACATTTAATATCATTTTATCAATTATTTTGAAATTTACTAAAACAATATAAACGCAAATGTATTGATATTGAATATCTAAGTACTTGTGTTTAAATATTTGACATCATAATGAACTTACTGCGTACATTTGGTCAATTTTAACGATTCTATAATAATTCAAATTTTACCCGTACGGTAAACGTACGTGTTTTTACGTCAGTACAAATCGTTACTACTCAGCATATTAAAACAGTGCAGTTTGGCTAGAATATTTTTTTCAAACAATAAAAATTTGAATCGTATAAAATTAAAAACATTTTTCAAAATGGCTATTTGCACTTGATGTTGTCGTTGAACACGTAAATATGCAAATTATAAATTAAAAGCATAAAAAACTATTAAATCGAATAATAGAAATAATTATTATCCCTAAGGACAGCACTAGAGAGTGACCGTTATTATTTTTACTGTATTGTACTCTAGAGTAAATCGCGCTGCGGATGAATAACGAATTTTTAAGGCAACGTGAAAACTTTACAAGTCCTCATTATGAATCCTAATGTAGTATTTTTTTTTTTTAGTAATGTTTAAATAATGCTTCCAAGCCGACCCAAAACACTTGAAATTTAACGAAATTCAAAAACATTTCACACCACTTAATCTCACGTTTTGTCACTTTGTGTAACGTCTGCGTTTTGCTTCCTTCAGTAAGCAGCTATGCACGAGATAACTACGTGATAGTGACGTGACAGTGAACGCGAATCTTCACGCCTCGCAGTTGACTATAGTATACATCACCGCTGGTTTTATTCTGCATTCATGAGAAAAGCTGTACGGAAGCTTTAATAAAAAAAATATTTTTAAATACTGTTTTTTGTACAAAAATGTACAAAAAATCGTATTTGTTAAAGAAATTAAAAAGAAGAAAGATCACAATGTTAAAGAAGTTCACTATTTTAATGATTTTTTTTATCAATTTCTACACGGATAATAAATAAAACTTTGTTGTACAAACGATTTGTTTTTTTTTTAGAATTAAATGGTTTTTTATGCGTGCAAAAACCTATTAACAATATATAACAACATAACCGTGTAATATGTTATGTTTGTATTATATGTGTTTGAAATAAAAGAGAATTTTGTCAAATCGAAATCGTATACTTTTCTGCAATGTTTCAATCTACAAAAGTGCGTTTTCATTTCAACACGATATCAAACAAGCTCAATACATCGGCGTACAAATAAAATACCACATATTTGTGTTTTAAAGTTTTATTTAAAACACAAAAATATTTACCTCTTTGACAAACTGAATTTATTTGTTATTTGTTTTAGTTTTTAAAAGAAAACACTTTTTTATACGTACCTACGTGGGGGAGAGATAGATTTCAGTGTTGTTTTTGTGTACAACCGTAAATTTAAAATTTAGAAATAGACGTTAACACGTTTTACAGCATTCGAATCCACGTATCAAATTATTATTTTTAAACAGTTTGCAAGATTTTGCCCGTATACGGTTTTTACGATACGTTTTAAAATGTAATCATTTTGTTTCTAAAATTTCATTAGGTCCTACGCGGCCAGTATCGTTGATAATATTATTGTACAAAAAATATAAAGTTAAGTATAATTTCAATACAAATGATTCGTTTAAAAACGTTTATCTCGTCGAACGTTTAGGGTTTTTGTCGTTTGATGGCTTTTTCCATTCAATCACAATTAGATTTTATTTTTTTAAACGGAATCTTAATACATTTTCCTATATTTTAAGTGATAAAATCGGGATTTTTCCATAGAGTTTGAAACGTAAAAAAATATTTAATTTTTGTAAATGTTCAGTACCTACAGGTTTTAGACGTACAAAAAAAGTGGTTCGAAATGTTTTTTTGCAATAGAAATTTTTCATACTATAAATATATACATATAAAATATATATTTTTTTAATTTTTTTTTATAACAAGAAAAACCAGAAATATTCAATCAATCGATTGATTTCGTTTCGTAAAATCACCGATAGATTTCACTTCTGATCCTGTTTTTTTTTCCCCCCCGACAAAGGTGGGGCGGGCAACTTTGATTTTGAGTACCCTGCACACACACACACACACATATTTATAACGGACTATTTTTGTTTCCAAAGTCGTACGAGATAATGCGATCGTTCTTCGTGCTCGGCATAAATATGGAATCGTACGAGTAAGCTTAAGTACCCATATTATACATACTTTTTTCTGGAAGCCCACTTTAGAAAACACGTCATGAATACGATTCGAAACTTGTATTTTTTAAGGTAGGTGTCCGCTATCCGAATTCAAAAACACGGGTTTGTTACTTTCACGAGTTTTGTTTTTTGTGCAACACCACGGTGCGTGTGTACGAGTACGAATCGACGTCCGGCGTGCCCCAATTCTCGTGCCACTTAACCGTTTTGAATGCCGAAATCATAACCATACGCGTTATTAAAATAACGTAATTGTATCGTTATAAATAATATATAATATTATTCTTCGAACTCTTACGAAAGCGGCTCGTAGTGTTTCTTTCTTTTCTCGCTCACCACCTTATATTACAATAACAATGATACGAATACCATTATTATACAGTTCGTGTCCTTTCAATAGTAACACGAAATACGTCTGTTATCCAGTAACTCCGGATCGTAATGAGGTTTACCGGAGCGATGTAGGAGGAATATTGTAATATGCTGACGATTCTCAGCGTTAATTTTATCGTGCGCATACGAATGTAGCTTTTTTTTTTAACGGCAGATTCGGGGATACGCAGATTTTCAGTCATTTTAAACGATCGTAGACTATCACGCGGTTGTGATCGCCCAAAAAAATCGTATATGGTAAAAATCTACAAAGCTACGAGTGCGAAAAAAGTTAGCGTAATGTATTAGAAATTTATAATTTGAATTTAACCTCGTCGTTATCGTCAGTCCACTTGGATTCTGAGCGCAGCAAAGAACGTATTTTTTGCTTCAAACGAAAATCGTCGCGGCACAAAAATTTTGGATAGTAACTTAATTGAATGTTTTTTTGAGATTTTGCTTTTGAATCGTAATATCGAAATAACGAATTTTTTGGCCGTTTTCGGAAAACGCCTTCAACACAATTGTAATAACTGATGCGAGTAGCAGATGGCACCGATCTTTACGTTGAACACCGCAGGAAAGTTTATATTTTTGTTTTTAGATAGGTACCTGTATTTTATTTGAGTTGTCTGCCAAAAACGACGAAAATTGGAACGTTTTCGCGTGGAAAGAGCAATGGGCATTTCTGCACGAAAAAAGTTAAGGAATAATATGGTTTATACGTTGTTTAAAAAAAAATTTTAAAAGTTCGCGTATTTTTGCAAGTTTTCGGGAACACGAATTTAGACTAAAAACTCCGACGGAGAAGCGAATATCGGTGTGATCTGCCGTAGGTACCTATAACACGGTGAACGTAGTATTGCCTAACAAAAAAAAAAGAAGGAAGAAAAGAAAGGGATCGGGTGATTGGCGTAGCGATCACCTAAAAGAGCTATACTTTTTGTTGAATCGTGTAGGACACGACAACTGAGTCGGCTAAGAATCTTTTTTCTTTTTTAACGCAATTTATTTCATCAGAACTTTCTGATATTAAACAATAAGTTTGAATCCCACTCCGGAATCGGCGCGCCGTATAACTTCTTCTCCTTTGAGCTCGAATGTTTACCCCGTTTTTCGATTCGAGAACCACGGTCGAACGGTGAAAACGACCTAAAGAATCTGGTGTTGAAAATACCTAACCGTTATGACATTTACGCGTTTGCAAGTCGTATTGAAAAAAAGCAAGCCGCTCTCGAAAATCCCATTTTGATCCGGGGACACGCGCGTTCGGTGACCGTTCATAAAAGGAAACACGCTTTCGATTCGTCGACGACGGCGAGACCCGCACGACTTTAACAACCGCCTCGGTCATCATTAATTCCCATCACGTTGCGTTCACTTCAGACCGATGTAAATGTGTGTGTGTGGAAATAACTTGCCGAAAAACGCTACAACGTTCTACACACCGACCGTTATAATGTATATTTTAATATCGGAGCAAAGACGATCCGTCGCTTTTAATATTACGTATCACGCAGACACGGGGCGATGGCGTTTTTATAACGCGAGGAGAAACAAAAACGTTCTCTAGTTTTATACTTTTTTTTTTTTCTCGATTTTTCCGCACTCAAAAATAATAATAAACGAGCGCGCGGGGAGCATCGACCCCGGCGGGGGAGAAACCGTCGGGGGATATCTGTTTCCCCGAGCGAGCATCGGATGATTTATTACAGACGTTTCGTCGGACGCTCGCCTGCGCGTACGCAATTCGAGTTTGTCTTTATTATTATTATTTTTCCATTTTTTCGTCTTTCGAAGAAAGAACATTGCACAGACGTCTGCCAGATTCGTATCGTTATACCGATTCGAAGGACGTGTCAAAACGTGATCCGATGTTCGTCGAAAACTGTTGCGAAAATAAAAACGGTGCACAGCTATCGTTGTTGGGTGTCAAACGCAGAGCACGCCGCAAAGACGCAGGATGTACACATCTCGAAAACGTTTTTGAAACATTCTTAGAAAAAGAAAAAAGCACGTCCGTCGAAACTGAACGTTTCAATAGAGCGTGTGGTTTCATCCTCGAGCACTTGCCGCCAACGTGACGTGTTAGGGCGTTTGAAATGAATGTTTGTCGTCCTTTGTTTTCCGCGAAAAACAACGATTTTATCAAGACTCATCACGTTACGTACCTGTCGCGCGGGACGATCAAACCGAATCATCCACGATCGCCCATTACGTTTATCGTGGCGAATTTATTATCCGTCGGTCTACGCGCAGACTACGAGTTCCGTCGGACAAATTCAAAAACGATAGTGAAACACGTTGACTACTCTAATAGTTCGTATTGACCGTCGTAGGTACGTACACGATCATTTAAAAATTTACATACAATATCGACTTTGAATATGCACTCTTTTATATTTTTTGAGTTATGAAATAAAATTTAGTAACCTATACGTACTATAATAAATGTATATAATGTGTACGTAAAAATGTTTAAAACACGGTTGTTTCAGGTGATAAAGAATAAACGACCGTAAAAAATAACACGTTGATTGTTTTTTTCAAGTATTAGTTTTTGTTTTAGTCGCTTCATTTCGTCTTTTGCTTACCATCGCCGTCTAACAAACACAACCGTCGTATCGTTTTACTATAAAACTACGGTAACAATACAATAACGTCGAGATGATTTAATTCTGTTTGAATAGATCGGTAAGAAGTTTTTAACGCGATATTGGATTTCTTCGCGAGCGAATACAATTTTAAGCTAAAAAAAACCCCCGTCGGCGTCTGCAGGACGCGGGGAATTCGTCGTCAAAACGTTCCGCACAATAACGTCACACAATGGGCATTTCACAACGAGGGGGCACACATCCGTCGAGACAAATCATTTTCAAAAGAATTCTATTTAATTATTCCCGCCGGTGTATGAAAATATTCTACAAAATATTATCACGGCGTGTCCGTGTCGTTAAATATTCGACGCACGATTTTAATTTTGAAACGTGCCAGACGAAAGCGGTACACACGAAACAAGTCTATACGTTTTCGGAAAGTAATAAAACATTTTTTTAATACTTTGTTGTTCGTCCACATAATCGTATTGTTTGATGTGTTTTTTTTGCATCGTCGATTCCGAGCGAAGTAATGCGATCATGGTGTTTTGTCGATTCAAAAAAAAAAAAAATAACTACTATTTTTCTGTGAAAACAATATTTTTAAAGGAGGCGTAGTTTTTGTGGTACGTAACCATACGCTATCGAGTTACGGAAGGATAAAACAACACATTAATTTTTAATACTGATAAATAACTAACAAAAACGGAATTTAGTGTAACGAGTTTTACATTTTTTTACACGAATTTTAAACGCCTGTTGTACTGTCCGATTTCTCGTATTTCAAGGCGCGATATTTTCTTTTTTACACTTAGCACTGGATTTCCGTTTTACGAATGGATTACGGACCGTAGAGCTGGTATTGAAATTACTACACGATATCGGGTTTGTATACGAGCAATATGGGCTAAATTCGAACAATATTTTAAACAGCTTGTTCGCCTCCAGCAAAAGGTGTTTCGAGATTAGTGTAAGAAGAATGTAATAGCTATTCAGTTTGACGGTGTTAATTGTCACGACAATCGACCGCGCCTATATATATTTCAGTGGCACTTAACACGTCCGATTCAGGTAAATGATTGTTAAAATATACAATACGTTTTGGCACGCGAAGAGAAACGGTCGTAAGAAATCGTTATTGGCATATTATTATTTTAGAGAAAAACAAACTGCGATTTATAATAGCAATACAATACTCCTACTAAAATCCACACGGTAGTTTTGTATGCGACGTGTTTTTAAAAAAAAAAAATATTTATCACCGAACAATTGGCATATTATAGTTTAAATAGGTAGTTTAATAATAAAACAAACCAATAAAGTATGTTATAATTTGCGAAACGATTATAAAATCGAAATTATAGACAAAGTGTCAAATGATTCGTTGGAAAATTTACGATCTTAACTGTGAGTTATATTAGTTTTATGAGTTCATTATGAGAATTCATAAAAAAAAAAAAAACGGTAGCACAGTCGAGTGGAGTGTGCGGTCTTGTCGGGGCATAGTAGTGATGGGGTATAGTAGTGATATCTGACAGTGATTAAAATCACTATCGTAAAAAACGCTTCGATGCAAATCTGTACTTACTGACTATATGTACTTCTACATGTACTATTGTATTATTCAGATTAAATTGATTTAAATTACATTGTGTTCATATTACATTGTGTTCATTACATTCAGCCTGAATTGCTAGTGCTAAAGGAACAGGTTGTTTTTATATTTTTTACGGTACCCCCCCCCCCCCACCGGGTCGATAAAAGTCTGAAGCTCCCCCCGAAAAAAATATCTGGATACGGGCCTGCCCCTTACCCCTTGAGTTGGTGAATTTTTTATTGACTCATTAAAATTACGAAAAGTTATGTCGTTATAAAGAAGTTTTAATTTTAAATATATAAGAAATTTTACGATTTTGAATAAAAATGGTTTTTACATTTTTTAACTTTAAAGTTCATTTTCACCATGAAGATAAGTCGTGGTCCCTCAATTTTTTTTTCAAAAGAAAGTACATCACATAAGCTTTAATTTAAACTATGTATAAAAGTGTCAGACTTTCCGGAACGTTTTCAAAAGTTATGTTGAAAAAAACTTTTATTTCATAAGCTATTTCCAAGTTTTGAACCCCCCTATATTAAGGCAAAAGCTCAGACTATCAAAAGAAGTATATCGAATGAAAGATAAACATACATAGCATTTGTGTCAAAAACATCGTACTGATTTATACATTTTTTAAAAAGTTATAGCATTTTTAAGTTAAAATTTCAAAATCGAAAATCAAAAATTTTTACGCGAAAATTGCATTTTTTCGGATACGGCAGCAATTTTCACCATGAAGACATGTCGTGGTCCCTCTATTTTTTTTTTCAAATAAAAGAACATCACATAAGCTTTAATTTAAGCTATGTGAAAAGGTGTCAGACTTTCCGGAACATTTTCAAAAGTTGAGTTGAAAAAAATATTTTTTTGAAAAAAAGTCGAACTTTCAAAACTTTGTTGTGGAGTCATTAAAAGTCAAATTTATATAAACAGTACACTAAAAAAAAGGTTATAGTCTAGCGCGTCTAAAAAAAAAAAATTATTTTAATTTGATCATTTTTCGAGAAGTAATGGCTATTTTTATCCGAAAAATTATGGAAAATGTCGAAATTTCCCGATTTCAAAAGTCAAAATTTTTTTGGACACTTTCCCCTCTTACAGCGGACGAGGGGAATATGAAGGCTCAAGAAGTTAATGTTGCTGACTAGATACGATTTGTGATCTTTTGACGTATCAATCATCAAAATCGGTCCAGTCACAGCTGAGAGAAACCGGCGACAGACAAAAAAAAAAATAAAAAAACACATCATTTAAAAATTAATACCTTCTCAGCTTCGCATCGAAGCTAAAAAATGTTTAATTGTCATTCGTTATTCACAATGATAACTAAACAATAGTAAAAAGTGTTCGTTATTGTCGTACCAATTTTAAAATACATTTTACTGCTTAAGTCTATTAAAAACATTATCAATGCAACACAACTAATTTAGTTAATTAAATAAAAGTTTGTTTGCCCACTTTAAGTCCTTAATTTGTAATAGACAGAAAATGTAAAACGTAATGATACTGTCGCAAATACGTTAGTGTCAACTTGGAAAACTTAAAAATCAAATAAGTTATCAATTTAATTTTAAAACATCACATATCATAAAAAAAAAAAAAACATTATTTTTTTATTGATGTGGTCGGTTTCTTTAAAAATTATAATAGGCATTCGATTTTTATTATGATATTTTATACAAAATAGAAAATTGTTTTAATTGACTTTTTCAAATGCACGTTAGTCGTTGTTGTTTATTTTTGTAGTAAACTAGAGAGTCACGTTATTGTCAATTTGATTCGTTTTTATAAAACTTTAGACAATTATTAAATATTTAATTTGAATTGTTATACGCCGAGAAATAATGAGAAACATTTGTCTCATTTTTTGTCTTTATGTAATGAACAGCAACTTAAATTTTCGTGTTAGATTTAGCTGTGTGTTTATTTGAATCAGAAATGCCACACACACTTTGAACACTATTAATTATGGTTATTTGAAGTGTTACTTGTGGTTTGAAGTATTTAGTTTTTCCTTTTTTAACAGTCAAAAAAGTTAAATGACAGACACCAAATAAGTAAAAAAAAAACTGTCTGCATTGTTCATGATGAAACTCGTGTTTTTATCGCTTCTTTCGACACAATAGGACTAAAAATGCATTTTTAACTGTATTTTTAAAGAGAAAAATTGGAATTGAAGAAAAAAACGTCATTTCACTCATAGACTTAACAAAAATATATGAAACACAGAGTATTGAGCTTTATTTACCCGGTAAATATTATTGGTGTCTTTTTTACCGAGTACATATTTTTTTACCGTTATTGAAACCGAGTGACCCTCTCATTTTACATATTTTTTCAAGCCCAATAACTTTTATTTTTGTTGAATACGCAAAATAAATGTAAACATCCAGAGAAATTTGACGGAGTAGCGTTTTCGCTTTGGAGTAAGTCACCGTTTTGGAAAGTTGAGTTGAAAGTTTTACATAAAATGTGTAAGCATTTAAGTATACATGTCTATCAAAAAAAATAATTCTGAGCGAGCTTAGTTTTCTTATTAAACGCTCAGTCGTAATTTATTGCAACTCATAGAATTTAAAATTGTTAACATTTTTTAAAATTAAAAATTATAACAGAATGAGAAAATCATCTTAAACCTATAGCCAAAATATCACAAAATATTAAAAACCATCAAGTAACTAATTGTTCTATTTTTATAACCTTCTATATCTGAGATTTATTTAAATACTTTTTAATTAAAAAATAACAATTTAAACAACACGTTGCGATTTCAAATCATTTAGACATGAAAAGTTGATAAGCTTTAATTGTCAACCGTGCATTAATCATTTTATTGCATATTATAATTTTAAATGTATAAAATACTGTATTTATAATTTTTATAATATTTTAAACATCTAATAATTTTCAATTTTATATTATTATTGCATATTATGTAAGTGTTTTAATGTATTTGCCCGGTCAACATTAATTTTTAAGTTAAGAGTATTTAACTATATAATTGTTTCCTCAACATTATCGTCCTATCGTATCAAAACAACATCATACTTTCTCAATAATTTACTGTACGTTTTTGAAAAATACTAGATAGATTTTTTCGAAATTTCAAGACTTTATAATTGACTAAAAAAAAATTTGAATGGTTTTCTAAAGTTTTTAGCCACAAATGGGAACTCTTTGCGAATCATGTAGTACAATTTTTTCTGGAAAATTAAAGTTTTAACTTAACAAAAATGATCAAAAAACAAATTGTTATCTTGAAAATTAAAATTTCAATATTTAGCTAGAAAATTCAAATAACTATTTCGTAAGTTATAACCAAATAACCAATTTGCTTTTGTCAAAAACACGCCACTCTTATTATTTTTCTTAATTTTTTTTTTTGTTTTTTTATTTTGATGTGACTTAAAATTTTGAATATATTGAAAAACCAGCTCGTAAAGTACCATGATTTTATTATAGCGAAATAAGGAAACTATCTTCAAATGTGTTTGAGTAGCATATTCTTATGAATAATTTTTGAGTCAAAACGGTTGAAACCAACTCTGACGTCCGATATTCGGTTACTAACTTACAAGAGACCTTCTAGGAAGTAATTTTCAAAGTCAAACCCATAAAGAAGTAAAAAGTAAAAAACAATATTTTGGTCAGAATTATTTCAAATGAATTATTATTCAAATGTTCCGCAACACGAATAATGAAACACGTATGTTATGATAGGAGCATTTAAAATTCAACTCATATAAAAGAGAAAAATAATCAGTAAAATATTTTGTTGATCGTATTTTTTGAATACGAGCGTTATAGGATGTTGCCGTAAGTAAAAATTTAGAAACATAGTATTTTACAGCTTTTTCAACACTCTTGGAATTTTTCCGTCCACGCGATTGTTGTCTGAGCCCGCCTATACGTTTCATGTAACCAAGCCGGGACCGCAAAAGCTATAATTTTGAATGAAATTCGGTCAGTAACGGGATTTTCAAACATTTTTATAAAAATATAATGTAGAGAAACATTTTATTTGCAACTGGGCTTCAGTGAAAGTCAGCATAAATAATCACGAGAAATAAAGTTTTTTTTTTTTAAAAATACGTGTCGCAGAATTTTCCAGATTTCAACCGTTTAAAGATCGAGTAGTCACTGAACGACGTATGTTTCTGAATAGTCTTTTCAAATATAAAATTCGATTCTAAGTTTAAAAAACGACGAGTATGAACAAGCCAGTAGTGTTGAGTACGTAAAATATTCTATTAAATAAAACATAATACTCATTTTTTCAATTCAATTTGTGATCAGAATAATTACATCGCAAGTTTTCAATGACATGACGTTGTAAACATATGTGTATCGTATCATAGAAAAGTTACAGTATACGTAGCGTGTGCAAAAAGAGTTTTGACTTCATATCATTGACTTAACATTTTTATCGCAAACTTTAGTAGATTACAAATACGTAAATACGCATCGGCGGTAAATTATTAAGGTTGAAACATTAGTAAAAAAAAAATATTAGAAAATGAGTATTACAAACAAACGACTATAACTAACTATTGTGATGTTTTGTTCGGATTATTAATTAATTATATTTCGCTTATCATAATTAATATTATTGGAACAGGCGGTGGCAAAAAAAAAAACATTTTACCGATAACTATTTACTAAGTTATGACAAATAGTAATAATTTAAAATTTTCGACAACATTGATCGGTCAATGTTTTCTGTCAATACTTGCTATATCATGAAAACAAATCGGGTATGTTATGTTATTACGGCAAATCATTTTTTCGTCGTGTATTTTTTCGGCAAATTCTCAATGTGACGGTCGGCTAAGTTCATCTTAACGTTATGCGACTTTATTTCTCACGATTTATGCTTTTTGGTTGTTGTTGTTTTACCGTGGGCCGTGTAAGCAACAAAAGTGACATTCGTTTTGCGCACAAGCAAGCCGGTATATTTATAGGTATCCGGAGAATGTCCAGCGGGAATTTCGCTCTTGTTCACCGGCAAAGTCTGAGGAAAAGAACGCGCCTCGTGTACGAAAAGCTAGAAGCGATACAGCCCCGGGTTGTATCATTTAACGATACTGCGTTGTTTTTAATACAATGTTTTTGTATACTTCAAAATGTTCAAAAAACGTCTACGTTTCTGTGAAAAAGAAAAAAAAATTTCAATTGATTGTTGCTACGATATTTATGAGCATTCTAAAAACAGATGACGAAATCTTTTTTCATTTTTACGTTTTAACGGCAACAATATTGTTTTGAAAAACGTCCACACGAGTAACGGTTTTTTTTTTATTAGAGAAGAATTAAAGTGATTTTCGTCGCGACATATATTATTCAAACTTATAAACGTCCATGTAACGTATCAGATACTGGACACATCAAAATGTTTACAATAATATATTCCACGTAAATAACCGATATAAAGACGATCGTCTACTAATTATTGTCTTAAAAATTCACCGCTTTAGACGATTGTCGCGAAAAAAATTGTCTTTTTAAAATTTTGTTTGTCGATTTGCGTCTAATATAATCATACAGATCAGGATTCGTATAAATCACGTAAAATAAGGTTCGGAAAGTGAGTCAAACGGATGTAAGTTGTAGCCGTCGAAAACCCATAAAAAAAACATCCCGATCCCGCGGCCTGCAGTGAATCGGACCGTTTCGTCGTTTTAAAGGTATTTCGAAGCCTCGCTGTCAACCCGTCATTTTCCCGCGAGAAAACGCGAATTCCGATATTTTCTTGTTAATAATATTTAAGTCGAATATTTAACGGTCCCTGCTGCAAAAGGAAACGGTAGTAAAATATATCGTTTTTGTAAAGGTAAACGCAGAAGGCCGTCTTTGGATACGTTAAAATAGTTTAAGGAAAATAGAATTTGTCCATTTTCGGTATTTTTAGTTTATTTTTTAATTCGCCAAAGTTATCAAAAACTGCGTGGTTTTCATTTACATGTTTGGTTAATTTTTTTGCGGAATACGTGTGTAGTTTTACATATTTTTAGTAATATAAATTAATACAAAAAAAAGAATTGTAAATATAATGTTATAAATTACTTTCTTATAAAAACTTTTATTTGCTCCAGAGTATGCACAAGTATATACAACATAAATCGCAAACAAACTTATTGAACTGTACAAAAAAGTATAACTTAACCTTTTATTTCAATACTTATAAATTCGATGGTTAGAAAATTATTGGCATTTTACTAATTCAAGTTCTAATTCATGCCGGATTAGTCAATTTCTATTTTAAACACTAGGTATATCTGGTGATCATATCACGTCATAGAGCGATTCTCAACTAAAATACTTTTCAAACGTCGTTTTTGTAAGCGCTTGCCAGAATATTACAGTTTGGTTGAACCGATTTCCGAATTAAAGCGTCTTAAGAATAATTCGCAAAACTTTAGCGCTGTGTCATAGTGGAAAAATCAAGTTCTCGAAATACTCCGCCGTTAACAACGAGAGAGTGATTCTATGATTGACACAAGTGGCACAAAACACTTTCAGACTAAGTTCACCACCAGAAGAATAAGACGACCACTTCTTTCACGTAATGACGACGTGTTTTTAATCAAAAACAGGCGTCAATTCGTATAATCGTACCCCGGGACGGGAAGAAACGGAAAAACGGGCCGGCGTTTAAGACAAGATATTTATATTTTATTTGAAATACTCTCGAGGCCTTTGAAGTTTGCGAATTTCGTTAATTTCAACAGTCGTGCTCTGTGCTTGAACGATAAACGGAAATTTGGAAGCTATGTAACATAGCGAGAGCATATAATATATATTGTATACATTGTTTGAGTGTAGAAACGTTACGGGCTGTTTAATGCAATTCGGTAAGAAAATACATCACAGAGCTGATGGAACAACTACAACTTTGTAATGCAAATTTCGCTTTTACACTACGTTTATCGCTAAAGGAAACGCACTAATTATTATTTTGTTCGTCGAGTTCAATATATCATTATTTTGTTATCAGAAGGTATGTGATCAATGAGGTTAAAGGCTGTGTGTTGGGACAAGCTAAAAATCTAAAATAGCAAAACTGTGGCACAGCACGTGACACGCATGTTTTTATTTCCAAATGGTAATAACTTTGAAATATTTACAACCGTTTGTGTACGTTTGAGGTAAAAGTAAGGTAGTAAATTGATTGTGTCCTACCACGTTTTGTTTTTCAGACTTGTATTTCATTCGGCGTTTTTTCGAAAATAATAATATTAGTATACCGTAACTATCTTTAGGGTATAGAATATTATTATTTTTATTATTTGTCTATACTCGAGTATAAAGTTATAGTACGAGTATGTACTTACACTATTGATAATTGATTAAAAACTTTCGTTATTTTAATAATAGTCATATTTAAAGGGTGGAAAAAAAATGTCCAATCCATTGAAATATAAATAACCAGTCTCGTTTCTTAGAAATGCACTTATCAACAATATCGTATGGAGCACAGCTGTGAACATTTTACGTAATGTGAAAATTCTGGTTTCTATAGAACTCGTAAAACTGTGCAATCAATACCGAAATATGCGTTATGACAATCGGAAAAATATCATTTGAAAAAGAAAAATAC
This sequence comes from Hormaphis cornu, assembly GCA_017140985.1. Lineage (NCBI taxonomy): Eukaryota > Metazoa > Arthropoda > Insecta > Hemiptera > Hormaphididae > Hormaphis > Hormaphis cornu. Next base: position 5,085,160 of record CM029357.1, read on the forward strand.
TTGTTAAATCAATATATAGTGTGTATTTAAATTCAGTAAAAATTGAGTTGTACACGTATTTCAATAGTATGTTTTTATAGGGAAATTTTAAGAATAATTCATTTTTATTATTTAACTTATTACTAACCCGTGTAGTAAGAACACTTATAATAAACTTACGCTTGTTTATACCGGTTTCTCGTAGTAAGTAGGTAATTATATAATTGTTCATATTATTATTTGTAAAATTAAAGAACTGACCTGGCGTATCTGCCGCATTCGTGAACCAAAGCCACAGATCCGTCCGACATAAGCCTAGGATAGTTGCACCGACGAAATGAGCTAAAGTACGCATCGGTTTTGTCCATCAATCGACCCTGAAAATTATTCAAACAGGTCATATTAATACCGTGTTTACTATGATGTATTAAAATTGCACCATAAATCCGAATTTGTTGTATATATATATCATTCTAGCCAATGGTTTGAACTGATTTACAATAATTATAATAATACCTGATTTTCACGAATTATTTGTAAGCGTTTTACTACGAATAATATAATTCAATATTCACTAAATTGGTTTGTACATGTTTTTTGTGTACCTATATTTTGTCATGTTTTTATCATAATTCAGAAGCCTCAATTATTCTCAATATCTACCTATATAATATTATAGTAGGTACGTGGTATTTGTATAATCGGGGTCTAGGAAATGCATTTCCCTTCGATGGCGTTTTGATACTTATAACATACAATACGCCCTTTTGAAAATAAACACGAAAAACAAACTGCACTTTGTGATTTATGTTTTAAGCCCACTCGTAGACTTTAAGTAGAGTACAGGATGAATTCAAAATGGTATACAACTGCAGTAACCAGCTGGGGTATGACGTTTGGGTATTAGCTGCAAATATAATATTTTTAAGCCTCTACGAAGTTATCAAACAGTTCTATTAAATTCAGATCAAAAGCATATTTATACGACAATTGTATGGAAATTATAATTTTTCGTTTCATCCTGTTTCTATAAACCAACAATAATTATCGTTAAAAAAATTTAAAAATAAAAATAAATAACGTAAAAGAAGATATTTTAAATAAAATGTTCAGTTCTCATGGCGGCGATCGTAATCAGCCATTATTAAGTATTTATACATACATGAGAATAAAATATATATACAAATTTTAAATATGTTTAGCAATACCAATATAATAGTATTTTTTTCTTTCAAATACTCTTCACTATAGTGCTCCTAGAATTGTATATAAACTAGAAAAAAATAATACAATACAATCTAAAATGTGTTTATCGGATTTGTATTATTAAAATAGTTATTAAATAAATTAATAATAATAATAATAACGAACTAATAGCTAAGACCAAAACGGTCGGAAGCCTTAAGACATACATCATAAAATATGGATAAATTTAACATGTTGTTTCCCCTATACATTAAGCTCTTTGATATTGAATTATTAACAAAACAATTTTGCAATGGGTTTCAATTGATTTTATCAAGTTGGCAATTTTTATTATTATTTCAATACTTGCAGGATATTGCAGTTTAATACACATTAACAATATATAATTTGTCAAAATTGTTATTATTAATTAAAAGCTTGGATCACATATTTCGCATATTTTTGTACTTACCGTGTTATATTTTTCAAAGAACAACTTAAAAACGCGACGTTCATCCACATTCTTAAAGAAATATTTTTCAACAAAAATCGTTGAACGCGTCAAAAATCAATAATACTACAATTTTGTACAGGTATTCAAATAAAAAAAAAAACTTATAAAAACATCCGTTTTAAATACCGTTTTTTTTTTTATCAAAGTGTCGTAAAAATTATGAGCGTTCATTGTTTAGCGTATTAGTTAGCGGACATTTTTTTCGAGTAAAAATAATTAATTACAATTTGTTAAGTTTCATCATTGTTAAGTTTTTAAGAAGATAAAAAGTTCCAGTTCTCAACACGTAAGTTATTCCCCGAACCACACAAAAACCTGTGAAAAAATATTTTCTTTAACATTGAAGTTTCTTTTTTGAAAACATCTGTCAGATAGTTATGTTACTGTAATATAATAAAGAACACACACAAAAACAGGACTTATATGTCACGCGTATAATATCTACCGTAGTTTCTAGGTTTTCATAAAAGAAAAAACCATCAACAGTTGTTGTTGAAAGTTTATGCAATACTCGGAACACAGTCAGAAAAAAAAAAAAAAATTATGCTTCTAAAATAACATATTGATGTTAAAAGTACGTACAAAAGAAAATACTTCAACATTTAATGGCAGCAATGAATAATAGTCGAATTGAAAGAACAAAAACTTATTTTCTGGTCGAAACTTTATGGTGAACGGTAATGTGAGACTCGATTGTACTGACATAATATGTTTGATAACATTGTACAAATGGTTCTCATCTTAAAAAAAAAAATAAAAACTCTAATTACCGTATCTACTCTTTCAAAACAATTTTTAATGGTTGAAGAAAAAAACCATAGTCCGTGTAGTTAAATGCGCAAAAAACATTGATTTTTCTTCTCATTTTGTTGATGTAAAATTCAAGTAAAATAATAATAGTTTTAATAATATTTTGAGACTTTATTTAAATATTCACAACATACAAAGGTAGTACAATAAAAATTGTACACTCAATTTAACATTTTTTTTTTTTAATAATTTGTATGAGCTATGTTTGGAATCCGTAAAAACAAATATATATATATATATATATATATTGGTACCTAATATACTTATCATACTTCCATATCGAAAAAACCACCAAAAAAAAACAGTAATAATTCAAAAATAATATAATCTGAGAAATATAAAAAGAGAACATAATAATAATATATGATACTCATAACGTATCATAACGTATCATTATGTATTATATGCCGTGACTATTGAATCGGAATATTATCTTATTAATTATAATACATTCAGTGAGAAAATATAATGGAAATTAGTGAAAAATAAAATTTAAAATTTTTCATGAGAATTTCAAAGTCAAAATCACTTGAACATTTCATCGAACCTTTATCTTAAATATTTTAAAATATTATGAAAAGCTTGTTCCGATCATCGTTTTAGACGTTACGGCCAAAAAACGGAATCGATGTGTCAAAAAACACGTTTGCCGTTATTATTAATTATGTTTCCGCTTAGTTTCTTGACGGTAACTCTTTCGATTCTGAACTTTCAAATTTGACGCCCCTCGAAGTACCAGCTCAGTCTAAAGGCCTTCCGGAAGTGACATTAAAAATCGGAGCATTTCTCGTACCATAAAAAGTGTTCAAACTAAAAAAAAACATCATTGTAAAGTACATTTTTCGCTGCGCGCAGAATCTAAAAACAAGTTCCGCTACGGCGACATTATTATTAACCGTGAGACGATTTGCTGATCGTTTGTAAACATCATTTTTCAACTGGAAGCAAAAGGGCAGCGCGTTTCGAGAATAGACGGTTTGAAAAACAGGACGCACTCGAAACTAAACTAAACTCTTGCAGTGCGTGTTATACCAAAAGCGTGTACACGCATTACGTACAAATCCTGTGGTCGTGAGGACGTTTTATTCGTCCCGTCGAGTTTTTTCGAGATCCGGTCACGTAACGATGCTTTTCGAGCAAACAAACAGACGCACTTACAAACGTACAAAAACGTATAATCCCGGGGGTTCGTATAAATGTTTGCTAATTTACGTTTTAGGATGATCTTACCGGGAGGTGAAACATTCCATGGATAACTTAACCCCCAATTCACCCGGTAAGTCTGTTAGGTTAAGATTTGATCAAAACCGTCTGTACGAGACTGCCTCGTGAAAACTTCAAAACAATTACGTACATCGAATACGTTTGGCTGGCGTTGAAAGTTCTGTAAAACACCCGGATGAAAAACTTAAACGATTTCAAAAATGAACGATTCTTTATCCTTTGTCGATTATTTAACAGCGCTCGATTTAATAAAAATTGTTTAAATTTTTTATTTTTTGTTTCGTAAACACGTGTTAAATACTTTCCGAGTATACGTAAGTTTATACGTAGTTAAGAAAAACATTTAACGATAAAATTTTGTTTATTTCTATGATCGTTAAAAAGTAAACTCATTCTACTTGTTATTTTATCGAAAGTATAACTTTTACCGTGCGTAGGTATTACAGAGACACTGAAATGGAAATAAAAAATTATTCAAGTTGTTGAACAATGTGAAAGTGTTGTTTGAGAAATTTAAAAGTACTACAAAAGAAATAATAAATCTGTTATGAAACTTTTGTTTTCCAAACTTTTAATTTATGAACTTTTATTCAAATTACATATTTGTTTTATACATAAAACTACAGCTCAAAAGTGTTAAAAACTAAGTCGTATTTCAAATCAGACACCGTTTTATATTATTTATTAATTCGAAAAAAAAAAAACAATTTAATGCGTGTTCAAAAATTTTATCTCGTTCATACCTTCGGCTTTATTTAATGACTTTTTTTTATTATAAAATGCAAATTCAGCGCATAGCAAAAAGCGATGTTACCATCAGTATGTGGCGACACAAAAGTTGATATAACTTCAAGACAGAAAGATTTAGAACAAGTTTAACTCGAATTCGGTCATTATTTTTTCATCTTAAAAAATTCGGCGTCTTAGAGCATGTTTTTTCTACGAGCAACATTCAATTGAAGTATAAATACTGTAAAACAATTCGAAATATTTTAATGTTAAAAGAAAAGCGTGAGCAGAACGATCTATAAAGCTAAATAGTTAATTAAACGATTTTGGTCCCGTTGCGCTTTTCTTTTAACTAAAAAATTTTTAAATGTTGAACGGTATTTTAACTATTTTTTTATATTTTGGTTCCCTTTTTATCATTTTTTAGAAAAGTATATTTTTAAAACAGATTTTTTTTCTTTGTCCGTCGACAATCCATAGGATTCTAGACGTTTCTCTCGCCAAACTCGACAGACTGATATTTGAATTCACGACGAAGTGTACTCGAAACAATTTTCGAATATTTTTAACTTGTCGTTATTTTGAAAATCTATTTTTTTTTTTTTTTTTGTTACAATTCCAAAAATATAAAACGTGTGGAATTCGTTTTCAAGTATTTTTTATGACAAATTATAATCAGTTTTTCGAATTGCATCATTAGTACAAATACATTTTTACTATTTGTGTGTTGATGGGGTAAAAAAAATCAAATTTCCCTTAAACGTTATGCCGCCGTTCATGTACATCAACGTACCCAACATTGACGCAAACTCACGGGGGACTACCCTTGAAAAATTTACCCCAAAAATTACATTTCAAATACCGTAAAACATACCGTAATACGTTGCACCGATTTTCATGTTTTTTTTTTAACTTTAAACGAACACCGAGCGCTTTTAATTATTGACATACTAATTGATAATATCATTAGATAGGTAAGAATAATATAAATTTTTAAGAGTTGTCGAGTTTTTTTTTAATTTTTTGTAAACTGCAATGGTTGGTGCATATTTTTGTTCGCGATGTTGGGTTATTTTGCACCATTGACAAAACTCCATCAGAATAACATGGATGTTTAATCGTGGTAAAAAGTATACTACTATTATATTAGTGTCGTCTTAAGACCCTAAAAATAAGGTATTTGAAAAAAAAAAACTAAATAAAGAAAACTAATATGAATGTTGAAATACGTATTACAAAAAAATTTTTAGCTCGTTTTGTTGACATTTTTTTTTTGTTTGTAATCAAGACAAAATAATACGAAACAAAATCGTGGTGATATTATGAAAAAACCCCTAGATGATAATATTTTTGTCTGGAACAAGATGGTTTCAAAAACGTAGACGTTCCGTAAAAGGTTTTTGACGAACGAAAACATGCGTTTGGTGCAAATTCGCAAAGCGTTGTTATTTTACGGTACTTGACGAATTTTAACGATCAGCCACGGTGTTTGGTGGACTTAAAAAATATATTTTGCTTTTCGTTTGAAACGGCTTTAGCCACCACCGTTATAATCACCGAACAAACTAAAACGGGTCTTTAAACGAGACTGCGTACCTGTATTTTATTTTATAACGCATAATTTCTACCACGAATTTAATCACTGTCAGGTCTTGGGTTTGTGTGTTACGGCGAGCGACCAGTTCTATCGCGCAAACGTAGACAGACCGAGCAATTTCGAAAAACGTCTCCGGTAAAATATATATTTATATATATGTTCTTAAATAATATCGGAGCGAAATCGGGAACCGTTTGAGGGTTTGGATAAATAAAAGTTCGAAGCCGTGTATCGGATGACGGAAAATCTCCGAGACCACTCACACTATCGGTTATTGTTTTTGCTCGTTTCGGCATCTATACAAGGGTCGGTCGTCTGGCGCGCCAATCAATTTCTCGTTTACGTCCCGTATAGACACTCGCAATATCAATAATAATAATAAAATAATGCGAAAAACGACGTCGAGAAAAACATATAATATTTTGCCATCGGAGGCATAATATAACAATATTACCTGTACGTAATGGTGCGGTTCGCGAGAAAACGATAACGTAATCCGCGGCGTCGTTTTTCCCCCAGCGGACGAGTTTTTACGGTCGTTCTCTCGTGGAACGCTGTATGCATGAACTTACAGTGTCCGAGCCGCGATTTGCGTGCCACACCGATAAAAATATGGGTTAAATAAAACCGGTGTCTGTGCCATTCGTCGAGAGAATGATGGTTTTTTGTTCTTCTTCATACACGCACGTCACCACAACCTACCGGACGTCTCTTGGCGACACGTCAGGTTGTTGTTTTTTCGCGCTTATACGCCGAGGACCAGTGCTTTTTCGTTTGTCAAAGGCACGATAAATAAAAAACCGTCGATCGCCGGGCACGACTTATATGGGTGGCGGTTCAAAAACATAACTTTTAAGCCCGCCCAAGATGGTCGTTATGAAACGTCGACTCGGATTCGATTTCCGCAATCGGCCGCAGCAGTTTCCGCTTAAATTCCCTCAGAAAAAAATACCACTACTAAAAACGGTACGAGTGCGACGAGGAAAAGCGAAACGGAGACAAACTGAAGAAACCCTTTTAAGGTCGTTAAATACGGGCAAACACCAGCTATGTATTAGTTGTACACTTTGTCCGGACTACTTCCGTGTACAGGTCGGGAGGCAACGCGACTTTGAAATTTTGTGTACGCTTCGTTTAAAAATACGTGACGAAAACGTTTTGAGAAATTTCCGCATCAGCGACGGGAGAGTCAGTCTGTGCGGGTCTGAAATTCATCATAAACTCTATCGATATTCCGTCGATGCATATGACCGTTGCTTGCACACATATGTATATTATGATTGTACGTAATTAAAACTTATTTAATTGTCCCGTTTCGTATTGTACTCGAACACGCCGTTTTGAAATGATTTAGGTGTGAGGTTTGAGCTATATATATATCAACGTGTGGACGCTCTCGGATTTTAACCTTAATTAAACACCGATGAACGTTTCGTACTCGCGTCGCATTTAGGAGCGCCTTTCAAAGGGTCGACCGACTACTCTGCAGCTGTTGGACACGTCGGCACTGCTTCAATTTTAGTTGATATGTTTCTAACGTCCAATAATACTTTTGATTATTAAACGACAATGTACAATATGGGTTCGAAAACCCTATGTTTCGTCCCTTTAGGAGTTTCAAACTGTTCCGTACGAGAATCGTCAATCCAGATCGTACACACTGCGTACTGTATTATCCTCCATAACACATAGTTCATACTTGTAGAAGTCGTATAGATTGTACTATTGCCCGTCAATAACATTCACTCGCTGTGCACGGCGTGAATTCAACCGCAAATTTTAATAAACTAATAGAAATTCGAGTTGTTTGTAATTACGATTCGCATTTGCAAAAACGACACCCGCCTCGTTATCACTATAGTCAAACGAAGGTATTTACTACAATTTAAACGTTACGCTATTGTTATGAACATAGTCTTACTACAGCCAACATTTTTCACTATCGGATCGACAAAGTTACTTCGTACGAACGTTTCACGTATCGTAAGAGAATATTAACAGTTACCGGCACGAGTTTCAATACCGGCTACGTTTTGGAAATTTTAAAACGAAAACTAACGAAACGCAGCCGTTACACTTTTGGGTTGGTCAGAGAGCTGTGTGCAACGGTAATATAGCGTATGGTAAACGTTGGTAATGTTATGCTGTTTTGCTATTTGTTCAACGATAACTTGTTAAAATCGTTTAATGAAAATCATAAATACAGAACAATGTGAGGAGGCCTTTGAACAAATGGATCGGAGAAAGTTTCGAAAAATTATAGAAAATTTAAATTCAATTCCTATAAGGCTGTGTAAGATAAAATGATTAAAAATATATAAATGCAGGACGTGTATTGATGTTAGGCGAAATATTTTGTTGTCTCAGCTAGAAAAACATAGTTAAATACAAAAAAAAATATATATAATATGTTTCGATATTTTGTAGACTAAACCCGGACTCATAACGTTTCGTTATACGATTGTTAGTCTTTATTGGGAATTTGTACACAAAACGCAATAAAACTAAAACACCTTTGTTTTGACATGACAATTTTATTAATATAATGTTCTAAATGAATGCCAAGAAATAAATATGCATGTTAGTTGTCAACAATGAATCGTACACATGTATAATGTTTATAGAACGAATTTGTTTTAGTTATTTTGACGTCTACGTTTAGTATGTTATCGCACCGAATACATCGGACATTTCGATGTAATCTTTATGGTACAAAAAAAAAAAATTAATAATAATATGGCAATGGCAAATGTATGTTTTCAGAATAAACCCTCGTTATTATTGAATTTACGGTCTAAAAAACAATACATTTTATTTTCTCAATTGAAATAATATAATATTAAATATATTATAACAAAAAGTCTATTTATTAGAATACTATGAGATTTTTGTGAGCGAAAAATTTCCATTTGCGATTCAAAACAATTTTGTGTTGCTCCAAAAGTAGGTGTAGTCTTTTATTAAATGACAAAATAAACTCTGAACATATCCTTCTTCTGTGAATCATTGAAAAAAAATTTAAAACCGTATAACTGTAGACAATATTGATAAATTGATTCATATTATCTCGTTTATAATTTTTTTTTTCTATTACACAGTACATATTTACGGACGCTTTTCGACGATTACCCACCCCAAACCAAAGCTTTTCTAGTAAGTTGTTACAATTTTTTTTTTCATTGTCTTAAGCTATAACTGTATCGTGCAAAGGTAATAAATAATAATGTCGATGACGATGGACAATTCTTTGTTAAACTGCCGGCATTTATAAAACAAACAGGCGCTCACGTGCAGTGCAACACAAAATGTTACTTTTGCAGTACGTTACAGTAAAATTATTTTTTTTAAGTAACGATATTGTGTTTTTTTTTAACAAGGATCTTATACACCCAACATTATTCCGTCTTTCCAAAGTTCTACCTTTAAACCGTGGTCCATCCATGCTTAGTCCGGCGAGGAACGAAAATTAAGATTATTTTTGGAGCATACTCGTTATTTAAACGTTTCGAAACTGAGGGACTTTTGTAAACTCGTACGAAGATTTTACTTAGGTCAGTTGTGCAGTTCTATAGAATGTACTCTCTCGGTCCAAATAGCTGGTCGAAAAATGACGAGGCACCCGAGGTATTTTCGACATGAAGACATGCAGTGACCGTTAGAATTCACGCGAATTCGTCTATTTTTTCCGTTACCGTTCGTTTTCGAATTATTATTTTTATTGTTATCATTATTTGACGGCGCCGTTATCGTCGGGTTCGGTCAATAATGCTATGGCCGCGCGCTGTTTTCCCTCAGATTAATCATTGCCGCAGCCATCTCTCGGCACTATCCAGACGAAGAGAAACTTATGACATTTCGGTACAACGATTTTAAGTTTTACCGGACGGTATAAAAATATTCCTATAAATAATAACAATTATTATAAAACGTACGAAAATCCGCCATGTTTTCGTCTCAATACTTATAAACATCTCGTACGTAGTCTATGCCATTAAGTACATTTTTCGAAAATAAAACTATGTTAAATTGGTATGGAGTTAACTACTTAGAACAACTTTTCTACTCATTCTACTCATACAATAGCCGTTACGTCTCAATTCTATCGGATCGAGTCTTTCCACGCTATACATGTGTTACGACACTTAGGTATAATAATTTCCATTCTTACAGCCACGAATGATAGGAAATAGATCTCTACAATTTTAATATCTTTATCTTTTGAAAAAAAAAACTTTTCCGGGTATTTTATACAAACTAAATAAATAAATTGTTTAGAAATCACGTTTAAAAGCGTATGATATAATTGTGAATAAGATATAAACTCAATTTCGAAGGAAAAACTTTAAACGTGTTTGGCCGTCTTTAGTTGTGAAAAACTATAATTATTTTTCGTTGTTGTAGGGAATCGTCTGTGTCAATCGTAGCAGTATAATGTATATTACACTAAGAATTTTAATGAAAAAAAAAAATTTAACTGACTTTTTATAGTATTGAATGTAATAATGTGTCTCTTTTCTAAATTTAAAAATTTGACTTGTCCATAGTCTCAAAAATAACCCATCCAAATCACAGCGGGAGTTATTTCATGTTTAAGATGTAGGTAGATAAAAAAAAAAAAAATCATTCAATATTTAAAACGCAGCCCGTAAATTGGTATATCATTTTAAAAACAAAATTAATTTACTCAACCAATTAGAATATCGTATATATTTTAAACATTCAAAACTGTCATAATATTATCTGCATATTTTTCAAAGAAAAATAAAATAGTTGCCAAATAAAAAGTAGTTGTCACTACTTTATCAAAATTCCAGTCGAAAACTAACTATATTAAACACTGTTCTCGGTAGTGCCAACTTAACTCTGAAAATCTAAACTCGTGGGATTGAAATAAACTTCGGTAAACTATTGATTCTCAAACGTTTGGTTTTAATTCAGACGTGTTTAAGCATTTCATCGTGTATACCCTTCGGTGTTAACCGAAGTTTTCGACAAAGTTGACAACGGAAATAACTTAGGAAGCAGAAACTCCGTTTGATTACCAAGAATACTAGCGACAACGTAATATTTTGAAGGTTTTACGTCACGGTATAAATGCTATGATGTGTTTTTTTTTTTTAGAGATAAATTTATTCGATCCTAATTATTTATTTTGTCTCGGTTTTAAACAAACCTTATCCGATTTCGGCAGAACTTGTTTTCAAGAATTGGACACATAAACACTTTTTAAAAACATCCTAAACTACAGAAGCCATCAAACGGTTTCGACTTCTTATGCTTAGAGTCGTTGATTGAATATCTCGAATCTTTTATAAACAACAATAATTATGCGACCAAAAAAAACATGTTTTTGAGCAAAACTAAAAGTCGTTTACTTTACTAATATACACATCGTCACGGTAAAAAATTCATAAAAAATTTAAAGGACTCGATTTTGCTGTAAACGTCGCGTCTGCTGAAACGACTTTACGCAAGTTGGCTTTTAGCTTGTTCTTTTAACGATTCCGAGAAATTGTAGAATAAAAATTAAAAAAAAAGGTGCTAAAAAAAATAATAATGCGTGCGTGTTTAAACAAACGAGTTTCTTTATTCTATATTTATAAACTTCATTTATTATTACTAGGTACCATTAATTTAGTTTGCATTTCGTTTTTGTAATTTCTGGTTTGTTGCTTCAAGCCTTTAAACATTTATATCGAAAACCCCGGTTACGGACTCAAATGGGCGAAGAAAGATTGACTGGCGCTTTTACACATCCATAGGGGTAAACTAAATGTTGATGATATTATTTTACGTTTCGCTGGAGAAAAAAAGAAAATCGATTCACTTAGATTTGACACTATAAATTCCTGAGTATTGTGCTTCATCACGTTAGTTTGTGTATTTCTACATATTAAATAAAAATTAAAGTGTTTTCTGTCAACGCGGTTGGGTGGGTCGATGCATAATCAGTTCTAAACAGATGTTCACACACTGTACGAGTCAAATTGTTTTTTTTTTAAATAACTCGTCAGAAACAAAGTTTTACAGAATTGAGTTATATAGATATGTAACGTAACTTTCAATAATATAGTTATATTGTTGAGAAAAAACACCTCGTTTGGACACCTATCGATTCCCGTACGATTCCCCCGGATCCGTTACTTCGATATAGGTGTACAACTTTGTGGCGTGTACGAGCAAACGATAAAAATTGTAACGATTATTGGTATTGTTCCGATGGTAATATTGCCGGTGTCAAAGGCCCGTACAGCCCGCGGTGAGTAATTTGAAACACGAAATGTTCCAGTAATATAATATTTGTTGTGAAACAGACGACTGCATTGCGGACGACAGCAAGTAATAATAATACCACACAATCGCACGACTGCAATATTAGGACTCGTGTAGCTGCGCCATGACAATCGAGCGAACCGGAAACGGGGAGACAAAAGTGCGAGAACCGCGTTTGAACACGGTGCGATAGATACATTCTGCGCGAAGGAGAACAAATTTTTCCCCGCCGCATCGAATACTTAGGTATCTGCTTTTGAGTCGAAAACTTTTTTTTAACCTGATACTTGAAAAAAATGTACAAACTCGAGTTAAGCCGGAAGTGGATTTTTCGATTTTTTGATTCAATTTAAAGTTGACAAAAAAAAAAAATCAATTTTACTTAATACAAGTTCGCATTTTTACATTCACGTGGATTTTTTACCTGACATAATATATTATATGTATTCGCTTTCTTTTCAGCTGTCTTCGTGTTGTTTTTTTTTTTAATAATTTTCTTCTTACTATAATGCTTTATTATTATTATTATTATTTTTTTTAAACTATCGCATATTAACATAAAGTCGAAAAAATTTGATTAGAATTTAAATAACTTATTGGTTATTTAGGTGGGTAAGTTAAAAGGTAATGGAAAAAAAACGATGATTTTTTCATAACCGCGTATAACAGTGTAAATGTGAAAAACATATACAATAAACGAAAGATAATAAATACGTACGTCTCACCGTAAAGTTATTTGATCGTATGATAGAATACAGGAACAAATCGTTTTCTGGCTGTACAGAATTTATATAATTTTTTAAAAATAAAAATATTTAAAGACACTTCAGCCTTGAAAATCAATCACAGTTGTTATCGTCAGATAAAAACGTACTCGTAACACGATATTGTGAACTTCAAAATATAATTAAAATTATTATAAATTTGTTTAAACTAACGTGCCTTATACGAATTTATTATTTTGGTACATTTATATTTTATCGAAATAATTTACTATAAAAATTTTTGACAAAATATTCAATCAAATAACAATGTTACGGGTTAGTACGCAGAGACTTTACCACTTAATTAAAGAAAGCGTGTGTTTTAAGACAAAATAATTCCTTTCCTCAACAAAGTACATAAATATAATGGCAATTAAACAGAACTTGAATTTTAGATGATTTATTCTGACAAGTGTTTTACTATTGCCGTATCTATCGTTATTGCACGCCTTATTTAAAAATTTCAAGACCATTTGTCAAACTTTTAAATCAAAGTTTTGATTTATCAAACTCCATTTATTATCAACACGACGTTAATAAATAACACACGATTAATGTGTACATTTTTATCTCACTAAACCTATATTAATTAGTAACTTTTCAAGAAATAAGTTACTTTTCATAATAAATTGCATCGCTTATTTATATCGCGACGAAACATTTTGGTGGATTCAACAATCTGTTCTAGAAATATGCAGGTTACAATATGATTATTTGTTTTGTATGTCGAATACTTTTTTATTAACGTGTTTGTTTAATGAATAAGTCTAAAACACTGCCGAATTAACATCAGTCTAATAGAGTGAATTATTTATAAACGAAATTACTGAACATATTTATTTTTCATCATAAATTACCATATTATAAAACTTTAAATAAACATACAATAGTTCAGTAAACGATAATTAAATTTAAAAAAATGTGTCTTCGTTATCAAATAATAATTGTTTTAATAAATTATTAAATTAGTCTCGGACTGACCGTTTTTCATGTTTTTAAATTTCATGTTTGTACGTTAATCGTCGAATTATTTAAATTTTAAATTTTGACGCAATAAAAATGAAAATGTGTTTAATATTCAAAAAATTGACAAATATTTACAAATAATAAAATGTATACAGGTGAAATATTAAAATTTGAATTATTCACCTAACTATTTTTGACTAGAAAAGCTTCAATTACGAATTTTACGTCACGTGTAAGTTTTGTACGATTTTTATAGTAGTACATACATATTAATTGAATGGGTATAAATAAAAGGTTATCAAAAAATAAATAAATCGTGATTTTTTTTGAATTTTCAATTTGTTTTGTAATATTGAAAAATACAACTTTTAATAAAGTAGGTACCTACCTACAACGAATATATACCCAACTATATATGTATATTATTAAATCACATTTTATGAGAAATCTAAATACCTATATGCTAGCAAATAAAAAGCTAAACAAAAAACAAAATGGTAAATATTTTCAATTAATGAACGATTGAAGGAACTTATGGGATTATCAGATCAAAAAAAAAAAAAACAAACACAATAACATAGCAGTTACCTATTGAAGTGTGCTCAAATCCTACGGATACGGAAGGCACTTTAATAATGTTACATTAAAACAAGTAATTCATAACAACTTTCAAAAGTTATTTTGTTTGTTTTTAAATTAAATTTTTGTATTTTTTTTTTTAAATTTTATGAAAATCCTTTTTCACCATACAATTGTACGCAAAAAAAACTCGAGTGCAATGTTCTTAAGTGTATAATATTGTAATTACGAATACTGACATTTATTAAAGTTGATGATGGCGAATTTCATTAATTAACCACTATAATTTGTTTTATAAAAATAAAAGTCGATTACGGTTTTCAGCTACAAAATATTACAACTAGGTATTTTCTATAACTTGTCTATATATTGCGATGCGAGCTCTTGAAATTTGTGCAGAAAATACGTTGAAATTAACAACACGACTATTGGTTTTTTTAGAAAAATCAAAAAACTCATTATTTTTAATATATATATATATATACTTGTAATATATTCATGGTCTTCAACAATTACTATATTACCTACATTAGATATCGTGGCCAGTTACTGAAAAAACACGAAATTCCGCGCTAAACGTGTTTGCACTCACGATGTATATATTATAGGAGTAAAATTCGTTTAGAATCTATAGGTCATTAATTTCACAGCTCGACTACACTTGGTTCAAAAAGTCGTGTACTTTTGTCCTGTTTTAAATAGGAATTTACGATCGGTCTTGTACGTTTACTACACGTTAAAATTCAGTTAAAAAGAGCGAATTGCGGGGAGGAGTCGTTGCATATTATCAACTTGGTTAAAGCACAGCGAGTGGCTTACGCACATTTTAGCAGTTTCGCCATGTTTTCCTAACGAGAGTCTTTTAAAGTTTTCAACGTTCACTTTTCGTTTATCAGATTAAATATCATTCCACGTACATTTTTAACGGATAATGAACGTATGCTTTCACGTGTGTAAAAAGAACTTTTCGGAAATGATACCATGTATAAATAAAATATGTGTTGAGCAAAAAGCTCGTGAGTTGACTTATTATGTAAATAGCGAGAAGAGCAATAAACGAGTAATGAGTACCGAGATAGCCGTAGATCACTGTTTTGAGAATCAGCGTATAATTTGACGTTGTATTTGGAGGACGATCCACTCGAAAGCTGCAGCTTGAGATAACATTAACTCTGTACAAGCCATAACGAAATCATTCCATCCAACAATCGCGGTCGCGAACGAGCTCGGTGAAAAATTCAATTTCAGTCAAATTCTTCACAAGTGGCTACTGAATTTCAAAGTTCTATGCACCCAGTTCGAAAATTATATCGTATCGACGTTTCAATATTTGTACTGTGCAAACACGCAATGTGATTTAGAACACGCATTTCAGACGATAGTTCAAGATGGTATTATAAAGTGCTGTCTCCGTCCGATAATCCGTGTTCGCATTATCTTTGGATATACTTTGTGTAAAGATCATAGTTTTGTACGGTACATCCGGATTGACAAAAAAGAACAAAATTCAAACAAGTTATGTTAGTGTGATCGCCGTATGCGCTAAAGAACTGATAACTGGATCGTCTGAGAATACTGGTGTGCCGTTTACATCACTTGCTGACGGTTCGGCGTTATTCTTTTGATGGTTTAACTGAGGAATAATTAAATTCTGTTTAAATCCTAATATTGGTTTCTATCAAACGTGCGATCGCATCACATCAAACAGTCGCTTTATATTTTAGTCGCCTGTAGGAGGAAGTGACTGCCGCACCTCTTATTATTCGGTTGATGTACCTATTTTGTTCTAGGACTTCCACCAGATCTATTATTCTTTCAACGATTAGATCATGTCGATCCACGTTAGCTCAGCGCGTGTGTCCAACAACACGCCCCATCCATATATCTTCAGGGCAACGATCGATTTCGATCGCCTTTAAGACGCCAATCACTTTTTATTCTTTCGGTCGATTCCGTTCTCCGCGTCTTTCTCCAACATTCCAAAAACGCTTCTGCCGTGTCTTTCTTATTCGCCATCCACGCGACCTCGGGTGATCCCTGCTCTTTTTTCTTCTACTCCTCGGGACGTATACACTGTTGACGAGAGTCTTGTAAATTCCTACGTCACGTACACGCGCCGTTTTCGAGGAAGCTTCGTCGCACCGGCCACGTCGCCAGATCAACGGATCGCTGTAAACGTGTTTATATACACGAATAAACGTTATTATTAAAATTGTATTTATTTCACCATCCAGCATTGTCTGGCCTTGTCGGGACGTTTTTTCCTCTCTACTTCGCGCCGGCGACCCTTTCGCGCATTATTCACACGTGTGTCCGCAGTAAAACACATCGTGTAATAATGTAAGCGAACGTTTTTCCCGGAACGAATTCCACCGCCTCTCCGCGCGCCATCGCACAACAATATCGCCGTCGTTTTACGCTCGCGCATATTTTTCGCATATTTTTTTTTTACACCCTAAAACGGCTTTCGCACAACACCCCCGCGCGTATATATAGTTATGGCACGCGTAAAAAAAACGATACGTTTCTACCGCACACGACGGTCGTCAACCGGTCGTCTGTCCTGCGCGATAATGTTATATTACGTCTTTTGCACGGCGATACAATAATAATAATATCTATGACCGTTCGTTTGACAAACGGCGAAAAAAACAAACATTTTACACACACTATTGTACGTTATGCGTTCTTCTATTATTGTTGTTGTTAGCGCGCGCGCGTACACCTATTATTATAATAATAATTATTACGGTCGAAATTCCGCGGGGCCGGGTTTATTGTTTCCCCCCGCGTTGTCGAAAATACAACAAAAAAAAAAACGCCGCTTATCGCAACCACATAGCCCGAATACTCGGCGAGAACAAAACCGTTGTCGTAAAAGAATCGGTTTTGGACCGCCAATTTCGGCTGGCTAGGAAACGATTTCTCATTAAATATACATCGGAAATTATTATTATTCGTGTGCGACGCGCAGCACGTTGATTATTGAAACGCAAAAAAAAAAACATTGAGGCCTCTACTGCCGCAAAAGAGTACAACGCTTGAACCGATTCAGGAAAACAAGCGTAGGCGCAACTAGGGGGGCGCAAAAGGGCCTTTAGCACCCCTGAGTTCAAAAGAAGCACCCCCTGTTATTTCAAGTACAACTATAATAACAATTAGGCGTAGCCCCCACGGGTTATTTTTAGGTACTTAATTTTAGCACCCCCCATATTTTAGCTCTATTTGCGCCTATGAAAACAAGTATGTACTTTAGCCGGCCCACGTGCATCGCTGTTTTCTAATTTTAAAAGTATGTTTCGATGCCGGACGGGGCGATACACCCTCGAAACACCATTCTCAATCGTTCGAGTAACAATTCATTGTGAGAATAAAAATTTTTAAAAACGCTTTTGATTTGGTTTTTTTCCGACAACAGTGAATTCTTAAATTCTTGAATTACAAGTGATTGCGACTATAATATAAAATATGACATGGTGATTAGGGAGTTCTTCTTACTCTAGAGCTACTTTAAGCGAGTGATACGTCTTCAAACCTTAAAAAAAAAAAAATTTCTTTCTAGAAATCAAAAACAGAACATTCCAAACGTCTAAAAGACGATTTCATTTCATCCGAACCTGGTATCGGAAAAAATGCTAAATATACTGACGGATGTAATATTTTAAAGGGATCTTTTGTTTTATAGTGTTGACGTTAAAAAATTTTGCGAAAATACATTCCGAATAAATCGGTAAATTTTAGTCGATTTCGTTCATTTTACGGTCTAAAAAGTTAAGCACAATATTTAAAGTATTATACAAGTCGCGCTATTATTTATTGTCGGCGTAATTTCAGAAATTATTGGCTTCGTCGATTAAAATCGGTTGAAAAAAATATTCGTTCACCAGCCCGATATTCATGGACAAAAAATTATCAAATTGTTCCCCCGGCTTTCGAAACAACCGTGATTGATGTACGGCTCTCCTTCCGGCCATAACTCATAACAACTAGCTTTGGTCCGTTCGGCTCGATAGTCGCGCGTTTTCCGTCGTCATCTGCAGATGCACCTGCAGCTTCCCGAAAGTATTCCCTTTGACAAAGTTTCGTTTGAGAAAGTAAGAAAGTTTTATGACATTTTTATAGATTGAATGTTGTAAAATATACACGGCAGAGCTTAATCGGGTAACCCGGAGCGAGTATCTAAATAAACAAAGTCGTGTTTTTTAGGAATTCTTCTCTCTTTTTTTTTTTTCGGTATGGACTTCTCGTTGGATCGAAAAACGCCTTTGAAAGACGGCATTTTATTTTTTTTATAATTTGATATTCCGACAGTCTTGAACTCTGGCCACACGTGAAAAAAATTGTAATAAATGTAGTGTTATTCTAATAAAATATCGTTTTAGAATTCGGACTACCGCGATTTTGTGGAATAAAACAACTCAACGGCGACAAAGTGATTATTGAAGTACACGTCGCGTTTATAACAACACGATTGGTACGAAAAATTCGAAATTGTTTTTAAAATTTTTGAACGAACAATCGAATAACTAGGCACCGTGAGAAAATCAATTGTTATCGCGAATAAGGACGTCAACTACTGCCTACGTCCTACACGCGTAGTAAATTAGAAACATATACTAAGTATATGAAGACAGTACGTCTTAGAGCGAATACGTTTTGGCGGTGAATCGTATTTAAAATGCAAATGATTCACTGTAAATTAAAAATTAACATTGCCGTAACATTGCCGAATCAAATAAAAAAAAAAAACACTCGAAATCCCCAACGTTATCCTCTTTTTTTTTTTGTTCGTTATAATTGTATTTATTTTTCGGTTACGCTCGACGCTCTGAAGATTACGTTATAATTACGTCGAAATCGTGGTGGGCCGTTTGGAAAAACAAGGACTCTCCGGAGACAGGTATAAATACATTATATTGTACCTACTACGGTGTTGGGGATGTTGTACCAGTAGAAAGACAAAAAAGAAGCCACGGGTCTTTTTAATAAAAATGCAGGAATTCCGTTTTATAATATTTACCGAGCACAGAACTGCACTGTGCATTGTCTTCACTCTTGGATAATATATCCGACATGCGTGTGTGTGCAGGTACTAGGTAGTTACCACGTTTGTTTGCTTGTGTGTCGCACCATGTAGGTGGAAAAGTGGAAAGTGTAGTGGAAAAGCTCATTTTAAACCACTACCAGGAAACGTTGTCCCGAGTGTAATGCAAAATAATAGACGTTTTTCAGTCTGCACTTACGTTTTTCAATTTAATTTTTTCTTTTCAAGCCGCGAACTTTCCGTTGAAACTCGGATCGACAGAAAACGTCAGCGACAAAAAAAAAAAAAATCAAAAAACCACTAATTATTATCTTTGTTTCGCTCGATAAACTTCAACGCGCATTTAATAAAAAGTAAAAGAAGCACGCAAAAATTTATCACGGTGCAGTTCGTTTTACGTTAAACGTGAATAAACCATCATATGGCCAACGATCATTTTAATATAGTGAGCTCAGTGAGTTCAAGTTGAAATTTACCATACGAATAGCTATATACGTAAGTATTTACGTTTTTACCTTTATAATTTCTATAGTCTATGCATAAATTTTGAACAATTTGAACGATGAAAGTTTTTTAACAAAATCAAAATTCAAAAAGAGCGATACAAATTTTTCAGATTACAGTCAATATGTTTAACGAAAACAAAAGTTGCGTTAACTGTCTATCAATTTTTTGGAACCGTGTATAGCTACAAAAAAATTTATTAATTTAGTACAATAATGTTTTGAGTTTTTAGACGACAGTTAAAGGTTTTATGGTACCAAAACTGTAAAAATAACAAGTTCTATACATTGCTGAAATTATTAAAGTATGTATATTTTTTTTTTTTTTTTTATGTAAAATGGGCAAAAATTGTTTCTCGTGATCTAAACACATTTCCAGTTATTTAATTGAATAAATTAATGAAAATTACGTGCTTAATTAAATTAATTACACTTAATTAAATTAAGTGTTGATGATTCGATGAAGTGAACACTGTTGTTTTTGATTTTGTATAGTACTCATGATAATTTATATTATTTATACGAATTAATAGTTGTAGTAGAACATGGATGAATTGTTGGGTGATTTTAATTTTGAAGCACGCATGATAAAACCGAACGAACCGAAAAGTAATATTTAAATAAGAGTTTATATTCAAACGAGTTTTATATGTTATCGAATTGAATACAAAATAATAATGAGTAAATTATAGTAAAAATCTGTTACTTTTACGATTGGGTGAACTTTTCAAGATAATAAAAAATAAATGTAAAATTTCAGTTACCATCGAAAAATAGCTCAGTGAATTTCTTCGGTTTGTAATTTACGAACATGTGAATAGAGATCTTAATTTTTGAACGGTACTTAAACCACGCGAACTGTAGTACGTTAATTTTGAAAATATTTTGATTAAATGAAAACTTATCTATTTTATGATACCCGTTATTTTGTTAAAACATAGCACGTTTTGTAAGACGCTGAAGAAATAATTATAAACCGTCTAAGAACTAAATAATTAAGATTGTTTTGTATTCCAAAGTTTAATTATTGGATGGACATTTATCGTTAATTGATTGTTCATTGTGCACGCAAAGTATTCGGAATGCATACAATAACTTTTAACGGTTATCATATCAATATTTGGTTTGTCCGCAATCAAATTATTTTAAACAAACGTTAATTTTTTTTATATAAATCGTTGTTTATGCGCCCTGAGCGCTTATAAGTTAACTTTTTTTTTTTTTCAAATACACGCGGATACGACTTAACGGGAATTGGCACTAAACACTAAAAACAATTTTCCACACAATTTTGTAGAATCTACGAGCATTTTTCATAAATTTATCTTGTTCTTGGCTAGACGCCACTATATAGCCGCGTTAATCTGTGTATCAAACGCGAATGTCGTATTTAGTGTGTACCTATGTGTTATCGTTGATGTTGGATCACCATAAAAACCAATGGACGTAAAAAAAAAAACGTTATTTTAGTCTCAAATGATGTATTTATACAATAAAAGTAGACATTGTGTTATATTGCGTGAAACTCGAGATTTAGAGGTTTGAAAACTTTTGAGTGTGTACTTAAGTCTGAATCCCGATGGGACTTATTACTCATGAACGCAGTTTATAAATGGAACGTCCTAGACCAAATGAATAAACTAAGTTGTCGCGTTTATGTTAAGTAACTGTGTACATATATATATATATAACTTTTATTTTTAATTTAAGCCACAAAATCGCACGAGGTTGATAGTTATGTAAAATTAGACAACGACCATTGTCAGCTCACTATTTAATAAGCTGTACCTTTATAAAAACAAACAACATTGTAAAATCTAATGGAAACTTTTACAACAAAATACGATATGAGCAAACAAGTAGTTGGTTTATAATCAATATAAAGTATAAGCTTATTAATTCCTGTAATAATATCATCTCGTCATAATAACATTGAAAACGGATACGTTTTTAATAAAACAAATACTTAAAAACACAAATCTGCTTTCGATTTATTCAACTATAAACTTTAAAATATAATTATTAAATGTATAATGTTTAGTATGCTATGTGCTGTTTAATTTTTTTATCTGTTGATAGATTATTATTAATTAAAAAAAATAAAGAAAAAAACCTTTGAAAGTAATACAAAACTATACTATTGTAAACGAAAAATTGTTATTAGTTGGAGCATTTTAAATACATATTTACAATTTTTCTGATTAAATTAACAAATCACACATTTAGATATGTGTACAACGTTGACATCAAACGGTGACACCTACATAATATTTGTATGATACAATTGCCACCGTTCTTCAATTAAATTTTTGAAACTGTCAAAAGTGTTTTCTTAAAAACTACATTATCTTAAACACTAAATTATCGTATTTTAACTATTAACTATTTTCAGAAACACGAAACACTCCAAAAAGATATAAAAAAAATCTCTTTCAACATTCTCTTCAGCTCTATAGTTAACTGACAATTTTCAAAAAATTTTTATAACATTATATTGTTTCGTAAAAAAAAAAAAAATGAACTAATTAATCTTATTTGTTTGAATTAATTTTACTATAGAATTTGCGCAAAAGTTTGAACTTATTATTTACGCGCTACCAATAAAACCAGGGACCGAAACGATTTTGAATAAGGATTTTATTCTAAATTTAATAAACCCGAAATCACAAAAATGATACACTTTTTATTGCGTATACGTATTTCAACAACTATGTTGTCATCTTCAGCGCGAATCAACGACTAACTTATAAAGTTAAGTTAACAATAAAGGATTTTATTGTTTACGTAGAATAGACAAAATTATTCCGAATGGAATTTAACATTTTGAAGTAAGCACAATTTAAAGGCATGTAAATGCTCTATAAGTAGAGTAAACTCCGTAAGTATACGAATGCTAAAGGTACAAAACTGGCCGATGATAACAAAACTGATTATTATTACGAGAGATAAACCAGATTGTGCATCGTTTTATGTGTGACTATATAGTGTATTTTATGACACGGCGTTATTTTAGAATAATTATAAGCGTGCCGTGTTGTGTTTTATATTTTTGAAATTTAGTTAAACATGTAAATTTTTAGCTTTTTTCGACACATTTTATGAACACTTGTCAAATCATACAAAATTTGTTATTCATTGAAACGTTAAAAATTATTCTCGAAATAGTATGAAACTCGAAACACGCGTGTATTGTTTTTTACTAAGTATTGAGTTATATCTATATGCTTATTTCTGAAAGCTTTAATAACAATGATTAAATTAAATGTGAAAAATCTGTGTTGTTTCGTAGCGATATAGTAGGACAAGTGTATAACGGACAAACTAAACAACATTTTAATTCGTGACGACTGTAACACGACGTGGTGTAGTTAGTGCTAGTTATTCGACAAAAAAAAAAAAACTCTCACTTTTATTCTTATGACTACGATTATAATATAAATTTCAAAAGTGGTGTGAGCCCGTTCTCGGCTCTTCACAATAATTTACTCATCATATACTCGTACATAATATTTCACACATTACACAACCCCGGGAGTGTCCGCGTCGGCGAATGAAAATGTCATTTGCATTGCTTAACCACCAAAGCATTTCCTTTTTGTACTTCCATTGAAATATATATATATAATACATATTTCTCATCGTGTTTGCCCGTATGCCTTTACATGTATAACAGTGTGTGTGTGGGTACCGCGAGTAAAAACAAAAATATGGTTTACACGTTGAATAATTCAATACGAGGGAAACCAAAAGAAAAAGGAATGGGACCGAAACCGAAATAGCAAAGGTAAAGTAATACCTACTGGTAATGTATGTGCATAAATCATAAAACAATATATACATATATACAAACGCAACAGCCACGTGACAGTGTAATCGAAACTGCGTAAAAATTATTTACCTCGACCGTGTTTGTGGTTATTATTCGAGACGCCTTTACCCGTGTCCCGATGTTTGTGACAGTTACTGTTTTATAAAGTCAGTCAAACATTAGAATTTAGTCGTGTAAATTCGAATGATATGAGATTAATTATACATAAATATTTTTAAAAAAAAAAAAACAATAGTAAAAAGGACAAAATATTAATGTTTATTGAAAAGTTTAAACTAAAGAGATAAGCGAATCAGCTCAACGAAAATCGAAAAACTAAAATACAATACGTTGTCACCGTGCAGTGTAAATATGATAAATAATATGATGCTTACGGATACACTTATATCCTATGTATTTGTTTATCTCAATAATTTTAAAACTGTAAGTCGAATTAGTGTACAAGTTTTATCTTTAACATTCAATTTTAGCGAAAAAAATCAAAACAATACTTTACAAATGATTTAAAAACTTTCTAATAATGTGATGTTATATTTGTATTAAACTATAAAACAATTTAAAAGTTTCACGGTTTTCAAACATAAATAATGGAACTAAAAATTCTGTTTTGATTTTTAAACGGTTTTCACGTATAATAGCACAGTCTTTACATAAATACTTATGATTTATGGAAGAAGTTCCATTACGAAGTATTATTTATTAGAATGTATTAAATATAATTTTTTTTTTTAAGATTAATTCGCAATCGAGATAAAAGACATTTAAAATTAAAAATTTTTAATTTCTTTATTGTTTGCGTCAAAAGTTTCGAATGGTGGCCAAAAACCATTTTGACATCTGTTGAATCGTGAAAAAACATGTAAAAAGCAAATTATTAGTTTAGTATTATTCAATCCTTTAATTGTATATTTTAATCAATGGTAACGTGTATTATTGTTGTTTGCATTATGACGTGGTAGGTATCGAAATAATAATACAGTACACGCGTAATGTACTCCCAAATTTTGAAAGTGAATTCAGAAAATAATAATAAAAGGAATGTAAACGATTTTTTTTTTTTTACGATTCGTGTTGAAAGTACAGGTATGTAAATAATAATAAAGTTTTTAAACTGGATTTTGAAAATTAATGGGCTTTTATAATCTTTTAAATAATAACTGTGTATAAAAACGTTCCAGAAACTATAACAGCTACTATAACCGGGTATAACTGTAGAAGCAGATCTCTGTAGATCTATTAAGATCATGTGAACTACGATAAGATAAACAGAATATTCTTTTGCCGGGGTAACGGTATAATATAACATTTAACCACTGGTGTGTTAGTCATTACCAAGATGGGTGATCATCGTACTAGTACATTTTTCTTAGCTGATCCTTGACGAGGAGAAGTCGGTTCTTCAGGACTGCAGCAGAGATTCGTTCTTTTTTTTCCAGCAAGGGTATCTCACGACCGGGGTTCATAAACATTGACATAAAAATTTGGAATATCTCGAGGAAGCTTTAAAAGAAAACAGAACGCTGAAATTCCGTGTTATCATAAAAGGCGTGGAGAGCGTAAATCTTTCGTGTATGAATAGACAGCACACACGCTTGAATGAATTTGTCGCGATGGCAATAAAATCACCTGCAAACTTTTTGGTACTGAATACTCTATTGATAATGTTATTAGTTTATTTTAAAATATAATTTATTACAGGATGTGCGTACAAATTCCCATAGATTTACACTGCAGTCCATTGATTTAAAACTGATGTTGTGGTGATAAATTGAATTGGTCCACGCAGTTTGTGTTTACTCTTCTCGTCGAGGGTACTATTAAAAAGTCAAGAAACTTTTTTTAACCATCAAAGTTTGCAGAAACCAAGAAATAATCACTATAAAAACTTTTACAGCTCTGAGAATCCGGGTTGATATTATTACACGTAGCTAAAGGAAAAAGGGTTATTTTTGTTTTATTATCATCGTTTTGTAATTAACGACGACTAGAATCATAACTATGTATAAACGAGGGCCGTAAACTTTCAACGGGCTTGGTTTGTTTCAAAACAATCGTGTTTAAAATGAAATTCTATAGATATGTTCTAGAAATAATTTCAAATTTAATATAGGAAAAAAGCATTATTTAAATATTCTTACCGTTCAAGTATTTACTTTTATAAACAATAATTTTTAAAAGAAATATTTACACATTTTTATAATAATTCTGGCTTTAGGATATAGCTTTGCATACTCATTACAGAAAAAGATTTAATAAAATACCTACTGGAGTTATTTTTCTTGTTAATGGACATTTTTTAATGATTCATAGAAATGTATTAACACAACAAATTATTGGTGACTTAAAATATAAAGATTATAGAGATTTAGAAAGTGTAGTTTAATTTTTGTATTGAATTTGTAAGCAAAGGATTGTTCACGTAAACTACGATTCTTAGCAACTCATCGAGTCAAACACTCAACAATTCTTCAATTTCCATATTCTATATTTAGCATACAATTTTACAAATATTGTATGACGCTTTTACTTTGTTTACTTCAATTATATATGGAATTTCAATTAGTTGGAAATTAGAATATAGTATTGTTTTGGATGAATTTTTGCGAAGAAAAAAAAAGAAAAGAACGAAATGGACAAAATGATAACAATAAAAATACATAAATTAACCTAATAGCCGTGTGTATCTTTAAAAACGATGTGATGTAATGGAAGGAATAGTGTCATATTAACTGTTTGATTTCCACAAAATACATTTTATGTAGTATAATGTTAATTCATTTATTGACTTTACCTGTGTACCATTCCCATTTATCTTGAATTTCATTCTTAGTTTATTAAGGGTCAATTTCGAAGGGAGAGACTTTGAATTTGGAACTTCTTTTTTTCATACTATTTTGAACGAAAAAATAAGTTAAGCTCAGAATAAAAATAAAAACACCTTGTTTGTAAAATCAATACATTCCTCACCCCACTTAAAATCCCAAAAACGTAAAGGTTTTAGGAATTGAGTTTTTGTTAGAAAATTACAACTTATATCATTATTCCATAGGACTATCTTCAGGATTTTCATTATTTTATATGGCTCCAATATATACTTTAATAACATAATCATTTATATAAATTTTTTATTTAAGTCAAAAAAAAAAAAAAAACACTTACTTAATTATAAACAAAATAGTATGTTTATCATGTTATCATAAAATGGTTTTGAATGAACATCTAAACATAAATTGAATTAAAAACATAAATAATTATACTTTATATATAATATATTTATCGCTAAAAATTCACAAAATGGATTAAAATTAATTTAATTTAATTTAATTCATAAATAATGTTGTCATATTCATCAAAAGCTTTGCAGAACACAACTGCGACTTTGTCACAATGATCAACGTTTAACAATAATTGGACTTGTAAAAAATCTATTGTGTCATAAAGTTTATTGCCTTTTTTCGGCAGTATTTTTTTACGACCAGAAAAACTATTAAACTCCTCACTTAGTATCTAAAAAAAAAAACAAATTTAAAACGTTATTATTTAATTTGACGTCTAAGGGACATCGATTAAGTTTAGAATAAATAAAAACAATTTTTTTACATTTGATCTTTATCTTTTAAGTCATAAAAACTTTCGTACGATTACGTCATGGTCTTCGTCACAGCAAATGGGTGAAAGTCTAATTTATCGGTTTGCACACATAACAAACAATATTGTAACTATTGGCATATTATATCTGGACAAACAATTGGCAGAATAATTTTGGCGTACTTTTTTTTTATACTTTGCCGTGTTCAAAAATATTTTGTACCTATTTGATATCGAAAATTGTATTTTTAAAAAAAATTAACTTAGACCTTTAAAATTTTAAAAACGTTCTATTAAATATTTAATCATTTGCACGACAGGTCGACTTTACAACATGATGTTTTTAATATTCACGGATCTATGGTTTCGATTACTGGTATTCTTCAGTTTTTAAAGTGATAACTGATTATAAAAACAAGGGATTACACAAAGAAAATTGTTCATAGTGCAACCATAGTTTTTTCTATCTTCGCAGTTCTTAAACTAAATCAAATTGAATCGTTAAAAAGAAAAAAAAAATCAAAAATTAAAGGAAAATTTAAATACCTAGTACAAATTATAATTTCATCGGATTTATCATATTATAAAATCGTTTTCCGTTTTCCGTTATTTAAGAAGTAGAAACGTCCATTGATCTATGGACAAATCTTGTTGCGTACATGACTGTTTTACATTATGTGCCAGCTGCTTCTTAAGAAAACGCCCGTGACTCGATCAGATTCGGTTGAAACAAAAGTAAAGATGAATTTAAAATTACGATGGAATTATTTATTAAAACATCTCATTTACATTTGGTATTGAAATCATTTATTTTTGGCAATCCAACAAACGCTAAATATAGTATTAGAACTTTGAACAAAGGGCGCTTACCGCAGAAGTCGCTTCACATCGTACAGTGACGAATGCGTTTTAAGTCTGAGCTGTATACATATATATATATATATATGGGATTATATGGGGTACATTCACGAAATATCTCAAAAGTAAAATATATTATAGCTGTATTTGAACCGTGAAAGCAACACGAGAAGAAAACTTTTTTGACTGGCTTAAAAAACCGATTCGACAAGCGTAGAATAAACGTCACGAGGTCGCGGAGGCAAAACATAAATTATTATTTTGTCGTATTTTACGAAACGATAATTTTTATAACGTTGTGGTGAAAACTCATCTCAGTCGGATTCTTTATTATTTGTTTAGACGTTTGTTTTAAATTATTTTTCAAATCTAGTTCTTCATTAATATCATTTGTAACTGAAATTAAATTATGTCGTTTTAACCTAGACCATTTTAAAGGCTAATTGCGTTGAAAGAATAAATATTTTTTTGTTATCAATGGAATATTTTCGTTAATATATATTTGTACTACATTTATAATGAAATACATGTACACCAATATAAGAACGCTAAAAAAATTTAAATTTTTTTAAAATATGCACTAAAAGAGCACTAAACTGCACACCTAGAAAATGTAGTATAAATCTCCACCTAGTATGCGACACGCGTGTTATCTCTGAAAAATATACAATACTGACCACTTTCAACGGTTCAATTTTGTTATTTTAACGCCACATTTTCCAAATCATGTACGCCTAAACGTTTAAAGCGTAAAATCTACTTAATCTACTATCACTTCTCCTCTCATTCATTTTGTTTGTATTTAGGAATTGATATTTACCGAGATCTTAAAAAAATCCTTGTGCAATAATATTAGAATAAAAGAGAGATTTCGTTTTGCAAACATCTAGTTTTATAGTTAACGAGTGTGTATGCTCAGGAGTGCTTTTGTTTCCTATAGTCTTTTGTGAGACATAAATTTATCGATAACAAATTAGCACAGCATTCTTTGGGCAATGGACCACTTGATCGACCCAAACACTAGGTATATGTGATTTTACAGCAGTAAATACGTAGTAAGCCAATCGAATGTATTGAAATTGTCATTGAATTTGTTCTGAAAAATATTTAATAATGTAAATTGTTTGATTATTTTTATAAAAAAAAAATACTGCGTTAAATATATACGGCTTACAATGTCACTAAATTTTATTTTTTGAGTTTGCGCTAAGACTAAACGGGTCTTTTTATCGACCTATTTATCGATAACGTAATATTTTTTTAGCTTGATAATAGTATTACTACAAAAAATATTGTAAAGTATACAAGATATTCTTGTAAAAATTCGACCGTGGTATCGAGTTGTATCTACAATTAAAATAACATAAAAAGAAGAATTTTAGCTTAATGTTGGATATAATATTATAAAATAATTATTTAATCTTAAAGTCGCTGCGAACGCACGTATACTTTCCACGCGTGTGCACCGATAAGTGGAAGCAAGTTTAAATTTTTTTTTTTTTTGTGGTCTGACTATAATTTCAAAACTATTATTATGCACGAGTTTATATATTTCTCCAATAGGTTATTGAAGAGATCGATTTATAGTTTAAAACACTCATAAAAACTCCTAAAATCATCATTTTATGTTTGGATAGAAAAAACTGCTCAGTTGACATTATTGATGTTCAATCATTTATGTAGGTACGCATTGTCTGATAGTGTTCGTCGTTCGAGTGCAATGTTTATCGGATCATTTTCATACGCATTCATCATGTTTGCTTGTACACAACCACTAGATATTTTGATCGGTCTGCACTCTTCACGAAGAAGACAAAAGTTGTTGAAAGAAAAAAAATTGCACCGTGTGAATAAAACGTTTTATTCTTATAACGTAAACGTTTATAAATTGTTATTTTTATGCACATTTTTAAACGCGAAAAAACATATTGAAACGCCACATGTATTGTGTACGAAACGTTTCATTTTTGACGCGCTCAACAGATGTATGAGATTTCTGCAATATTTTTCCGCGCGGATTCTCGCCGAATAATTATATTATACGAACGTATTAATAACTGATATTGTGAAATTTTAAAAAATGCGGGAAAAGCTACACTCAATTACTTCAAAGGATATATTTTCCCGTTGGACAAACTCTGTACAGAATATAAACGACCGATAAACTTGGTAATAAATCGAGTTTACGGTGCAGAAGAGAGAGAGTCGAACGCCGCGGGGTCTGATGCCAAATACCGGCTGTTGCCGCGTCGTGTTGTTTTCGGATTAAATATGATGGCGGTTGATTGGAAAATTTCCGGATATAGCTTCGCAATATAACAATACCTATACAATAGAACTGTAATTCCCCTACATCCCCCGCGATTACACAAAACGTGAGCATAAATATAAAATCCCTCTGCCCTTATACACACAGGGATTTCGCCCACCGTATTATATTCAATGAAACAATGCTGTTTGTTGCACACGGATGTATAAAACAACGTTATAGAAGCCGAATTTTCGTGTTTCCGAAAAGCGTCGAAAAATTGTTTTATAATAACGATGACCGACCGCCGCAATTGAATGAGCAATAATAAAAATAACAATTATTCCTCCACTCCAGCATGAACGACGTTACGCTAACCGATTACATATCGGTCGGTATTATACGGGCTATTTTTTTTTTAATTTGTAGACGCCGAGCGATATGGATTTTACAACGATGTTTTCCGTTTTTGTTTTTTGTGAACACATTTTCGGGTAGTTAAGTATCATTCCGATTTTCTAAAATACAATCCCTCTAAACGACGTAAACAGATACTCAAACGAATGTAGTTCTCAAATTGCAGAATTTATTTATTACTATCAAAAACTCTTTGGCTGATAACTTTTTTACTGAAACTCGTACGAATAAATTTTAACTATAAAACAAATAATAAAATATATAGAACCAATAGCCAACAGGTATATACGCGTGGAGTTTAGAGTAGGAAATAATAAAGTCATAATACTATAAACTATATTGTGAACGTCAATGAAATTTCGTTTCACGTAGACAATAATTAACGTCTAATAGAAATTCTAAATTTGAATCGATATTATTTTTAAGTGAAGATTTTACAATTAAATTAAAAATGATTGGTTGCGCAAAATAATTACATTTTTAATTATATGGATTTATTTATTTTACATATTTATTACCTACTTTATATTACGAAAATGTGTATAACATGCTGTTGTCAAAGGCCATTGCGGAAAGTGGATTTCACTATTTTATAGTCATGGGTTGTATAATTGATAAACGATTGGTGCAACTCTAGAGTATACAATTAGGAAGGAATAATTTAATTTAATTTTTTTTTAATGAAACGCGAACATAAGCTAGGCTCTATAGTTTTCCTAAGGGAAACGCGGAAAATTCATGCGAATCGATAAATCGTGGACTCATCCGATTACTAATTTTGAATTATGTGTGGAGAGTGAGGAAGCTTTTAGTTGTGAATTTTTTTTTTTTTCATTTCTATAGCCTTGACGCATCATACGACACACTTTTCAAAGTTTTCAATAATCGGACGAGTTAGTTATACGATATGTGTGGTATTTTTTCTTACGTTGGCTAATTAGGTTTGCAGTTTTTTCTCGTTTACAAATTAAGTGTAAAACGTCAGTATACATCATCCAAATCAATGACACGTCCAAAACATTGACCTGTTGCAAAGTCACAGTGTCTACCCACCCCGATCGCCACTATCGTCACTCCGGATTCCGAGTGTTTATTTGTTAAATAACTTTGTTTGTTTAGTAATCAAATAATTATTTTTATAGGTACTCAATTATGTTGGATTAATTTCATAGCAATACCAACTTAGTATTTAAACGTAATACACGAATGCAAACGTGTTCCAAGTTAACGGGTTTCTGCGTGTTCAAAATTTTACAATAATAAACAAAGTTGTGACGCGTATACATATTACTTATAACCGGTCAGAACTTCACGGTAGTATTTTATTTCTTCTTGTTTTTCCGAAAACACGTTTTTTGGTCATTCGGAACGGCTCTGATATTTACGCATTAAAGCGTGTCTGGAAACAGGCGATTTGTCCTCTCCTTTTTATACTCTGTTTGGAAGCTTTGAAAAAAAACTCATTTTGCAAGCCACGCATCTGCTCACAGATTCCGTATACTGAACGTTGGTGTTCGCCGGCTCAGAAACGTCGGTCTAAAAACAAATGAACGTTTATTTTTGGCCGCAATCCGCGAGATTGAACGGCGGTATAGCTTGTAGACGCGTAGTGACGTCGAGAGAAAGTCATGCGTGGAAAAACGTACGAACGGTTTTAACTCGAAAAGACGTATACTAGAAATTCGTACGCTCGATTCACACGTATTTGCCACGATTTATCGAAAATCGTATACGCCCGTAACAGCGTCTGCAAGTCGAGAACTGAAACCATCGACTCAGATCCGGCGGTTCGAAGCGATCGAAAGATCGATAGCAGTTTTAGAGTCGCTTTTTGTACAAGCGTGGAATTCGGGGCGCACAATGCTCGCGGCACTAAATATTTCGATTCGATTTTTACAGGCATCCCAAGCATTCCAGACGCTCGTTTTCGATTTGAAGAAGAGCGCGAAAAAATGTTCACATTTTTTTACCGGTTCGGTACTCTTAAATTTAACTGTCGATACTACAGTTGGTTTCATTCGCCGAGAATGTTTCGTAACGACACACAAATCGTGGTATGCCGGACACGCATATTGTATTTATGTGCTTACCTGTTATGTATTTAATAACACATATAATTTGTTTTTTTTTTTTTAAGGTGCCTATATAGTCAATAATATGCTAAAATAATTGGTCAAGAGTAGATCAAATACGTAGAATATACATTGAATGTACGACGTTGTGTAAACGATCTGATGAGAGCAGTTCATTAGTGTTTATTAAAAATTCACGATTGTGTAGCAAAAAGAGCGACTGCGCTTTTAAAGTCTCACTACCAACGGTTCGTAATGTACACGTTTGTGCACCTACAACTTACACGTAGTGAAATTGTCTGTATCAAACTACGTGTTATTCAAAAGATTTAAACGATATTACTTATTTAATATGTTCAATAAAAGATCAAGTTGAAAATTTGGAAATAATAGGCGTGATTATTGAAAAGTGAACAACGAATTTTAGTACTTTGTTAAAAAGCAAAACAATTCAGTGTAACGCGTGAAAAAAATTATTCATCGATTTTTTCACAACCATCTGTCGGTCTACATTTACTTGAGTATTTAAATCGTTTTTAAATTCAATCAAAACAATTACGGTTTTATAAGACATATAACTTAATAATTAGAACATTTTAAACATTTCGCTATTGTTTTAAATCCATAGATCTTTTTGCTAAGGCAATTTAAAACTTGTCTATGCACGACACTGATTGTATTTCAAGATTTAATTAATTACCAACGAATTCGCATTGAAGTATCGTTTTATTTACAAAATATTTCGCGATTAAAAAATAAAGTTGACCGATTTCTATTATGACGTGACAACATAGGACGTATTAAAAATGTTACCACGCGTCAATCATAACGTGACAAATACAGATAAAATATAGATGTTTCATACTTGATTTTAAAATTGTTCAAAATGTACGTAACACAAATTGTAACAACTGGTTTCTTAAGCGCGATGCTTCTATAACAAACATGAAAAAAAAAACGTGTAAACAACGCATTGATTGTGAACACGAAAATGCATCCGAAACCCCGGTCGACGTTTCAATCGATGAAAAAACAAAATGGAAATTTTCAAAGTTTATCAGTTCTATACTCGGTTCGAAATTCGTTTGAATCTCTCAAAACTCGTACCGAATCTTACCAATTTCAATTTTTTTAAAAGTTTCGGCTACTTCCGATTGATATTTTACAGGTCACTGTGGCCGAAAAACCAAAACGTCAAAGAACACCAACTCTTCCCGTAAATTTCACAAAGTTTTTTTTAGTTTAGCTCGCACGGTTTCAGAAAAGACACCGATCAGTCATTTCTTTTCCCTGGAAAAATGTTCACAGAAAAACCACACTATCGTAAGAGCTTCGCTGCGCTCAGAACGTTTTCAAATCAAGCGCGCTGCAATGCTGCGTAGAGAGAGTCAAAGTGAGCGGCCGCACGGGCCGGATAATGTGCTCCGAAACACAATCGTCCAGGACGGATCTGACCGATGTTGCCGAACAACAACCGTCGCGTTTGGTTGCACATTTTTTCTTTTTTCGTTTCGCTCAATCCGCTCTCGTTTCTCGGCTGCGCCCTTCGGAGGCGATACGGCCTGTAGGTTTTACGATTTCTCTCGTCCCTTCGCCGCCGCCGCCGACCGCCCCGCGACGATTTGCCGGAAGCGTCTTAAATAAAATAAACATTAAACGCACCGTAGACGTTATTAATTCGCTACGTTTTATTTTTCTCGACCGGATATTTTTTTTATTCTTTTTTTTTCCAAGTTCGTTTCCTCTCAGTCATCGCATCAACCGCGGATATTTTAATCGAGAAGTGTTTAACAAGTCGCGACTAGAATTTAAAAAAAAATTGTTCCTCGTTTTACAAACACGTAAAACAGTTATAACGCGCTATTGCGGTACAGACGTCGGATAAAAAAAACGCCGAATTCAATTATTTTTTAACGACCCGTTTATTATTATTATTTTTTGGGGGGAAATCAAAACTGTTTTTTCGGTCCGGTTTTTTTTTTTTAAAACTTGGCGGCGGCATACGCGCTGCATCGAACGGTCTTTCATCGCGTTTTTCAAAAAAAATTTTCCGCACATGGCGGTTATAGAGTTAAAAGCGGTAAAATGTGTAAGTACTAAAAAGAAGAGTGTATATTGAGTAAAAATGAAAATGTAAATTTTAGTCAATTAAAAATAACAAGTATATAAATGACACTTTGGGTTCGGTTGGATGGTGGACAGTGTGTATACATCGTATATACTTCTATTTTTCCACTTTTTAAACACGATGTAAGGTATCGGAGAGGAAATCAATGTGGAAGAGTATACAAAAAAGACGAAACAAATTAATAGGTCATATTTTAAGACATAATGGGCTGCTATAACTAATCTTAGAAGGTGTAATCGACGGAAAAAACCATAGGGGAAGATCAAGATTGCAATACATAAGTCAGATAATGGAAGATCAAGGATGTAACTCATACCAAGAACTGAAGAGAAAAGCTAGTGATAGAGAAGCATGGAAATTGCTGCAAACCAATCATTAGATTGAATACTGCAGAGAGAGAGAAACACGATGTTGTGACTTTAATAATGTCTAAAACCTGTTAATTTGAATGCAAATAAAAAGATTCGTTAAGAAACGACGATCGTTCTCGATACGCGTTGTTCACCTAATTTACCCAAAACTGTTTAAAAGTTGATATGATTAGTACACAATTCTTAGATAATGTGTATATTGTTATCGTACGAATGCGTATATATTGTATTTGTTTTTTGGAAAATGATGAAACTAACTTAATAATTTTTAGTTTTTTTTTTGTACAGCGTGAATTAAATTCTTATAATTTTGAAAACAAAAATATTTACCATTTTCATCACGTCATGATAATTGTATCTCTACTATATATGTACCTACTAAAAATGTTGATACTAGTTGTTTTGTACTCTTCGCCTAACTGTACATATTATTCTTATTGTTGCTTAGCAACTAAAATTAATTAATGTTCACTCTTAGAAATTCCTTAAAAACGTTGTTTGCACGAGGCCTATACTTTGTAAAAGCTAAACCGTCCGTGAAAGGACAGTAATTTAATTTTTTTTATTACATTTCAAAACGGTTTTACGCTTATCTTCCCTCATAGTAAACAAATCATTCAAATTAATATAACTCATCAAAGAAGGAAAACAAACACATAAAATATTAACTCGACTCAATTATATTATTCGTGTTCTTAATTTAACTATTAATAATAAACACGACGAAAGGTAAAAAATAAAACCATGAATAAATGGTATATCGTGGTATAAATACCAGAATAGTGTTTAATTATTTTACAATCGTCGTCAATACACAATATAATATACAGTGACGAAACCACACATTTTACGCTATCGGGTTAATCTTGTTATCCGAATAACCTATAATCAATCAAAATGTAATAAGAATAACACAAATATTTAAGATTAACCGAATCATGTTGTGGTATGTTTGTGAAATTCAAATTATGTAGGTATCTACCTATAGAAATACAGAAGTTTTGTAGGAAATTTTCAAATCAATATGAGTTGGTAACGGTTAATTAATAGATTTCTGGCTTCGTTCAGAATTAAAAAAAAGAAATGCATTATTAATACCTTGGTCTTTAGTGTCGAAGTTTGAACTAAAATATTTAACGTTTAAATTACATTATCAAATCAAATTGTTCTTGAATGCGAAAGACGTTAATAAAAATTTTCGAAGGCATTTTGTTTCCATACGCAATATCGTAACTTTGATTAAACACGATTTTCGCCTATAAAAAAAAAAAAAACAAACTTCGACCAATTTATAATGTATTTGAACGAACGACTAAAACTATTTATTTATAACTATTTATTGGTAGGTGGTAATGTATTTAAAACATTTTCAGAATTCATTTGCCTTCTCCGACTTTTAAAGACACCATTTTCTACGTGGTTATCAGGTCAGGTTAACTTGCGAAACGAATGCTCATACGTCACGCAGTTTATTTTCCTTTCCTACGGTCCATTTGAACAACATGTCGTTATTCCTTTTTCTTTCGCTTTTTTTCACTTTGGTTTCGACCTCCGTCTGCAAAGTGATTGAACGGATATATCTTAGAAAACGGGGTAAAAAATTACTACACACCACACACACACACGCGCGCAGCTGCTGGTTGTAAAGAGAACCAACATTAATCCGATTGCTGATCGATCGGAGACTCCTCAATCCAACAGCCTGTACCTTTACACGTTTTACCGCCCGTGGAGTTCGATAAAACGTTCGACACAACAACACTGCGGCGTAAAGAAAGGAAAAAAAAATGTCCGAAAAAAAATACCGGTTTATAAGTCACGATCTTTTCATAAAGATGACATCGTATACGTCATTTCGAAGAGTAACAAATAGTTGATGAAAGATTACAAAATTTCTTTGTGAAAACGTTCGTCGCAATTTCGGAATTCGACGTGTCGTAAAACACTGGCCGTAACACTTTGCTTTTTGAAAATTCTAAATCCACAAAAAAAAAAAACGAAATCAGTAGGTATTACGAGCAAATATATAACCTCACAAACACTTATTTATTAATAAAATACTATTATATCCGTCGTATTAGTCATCCAGTAGGTCGTGTTTGTTTTAGAATTTCAATTGTTTTTAGTTCTATTAAGAAGTACGCGGTACGATTTTAAGTACACTTTGTTTCGTAATATTACGCTGTGATAAGTAAAACGATTGTGAAATGCGGAATTATAAATTCAATGTTTATAATGTCGTAGCTTATGTTTGATATTCGGCTGTAAAAGCTTTTTATCATAAAATCCAGTCGGAAATCCACGTGATTGTTCTGGAAATACGTATCGGCAAGACCAGATACGTATAATGTGTTGTTTTAACACTAAAATCACGTCAAAAATTATAATCGAAATTAAGTTTACGGTTTAAAAGTATTTAACTGTTTTCACTTACTTTTTTTAACTGGAACAATGTTCCAAAAGGACTAAAAGTGAGATCGAAAACGAGAAGTTTACAATAAAAATTTTATTGTTATCATCGTAACCGCCGCGTACGCACAGAGTGACTTCAGTGAAATCGTCAACAAGACGTAAACCATACGTATTTTGCAACGTCTTTGATTTAAACACTATAAATTTTAAAATGGCTATAAATTGCAGGTATACTCACTGTTAAAAAATTACGGGAATCGTCATGTAAAAAAAAAAAAAAAGGAATCTGTCAAATCTGTTAAAAAATTTGAGCGTATTAATCATTTCCACTTTCGTTTTGAATGAACATTTTTTTTATTATAAGACAAGAAAATAAATTCGTGCAATGCTACAGCTATGATTGGGGTTTAGGTGCAAAGTGTATTGAATTTTTGATGGTACAGTAGAACATTGACTATTTAAATTTATCGACCTAAAACAGTTATTTGTTTGTTTCAACAGACGTTTATAAGCCTTTTTCATTACGTTTATCGACGTTTAAGCCGTTACTTACAATTAAATTGTTTGAATATCGCAAATCTGAAACAACTTTCAATGTTTGAATAAAAACGTTTATATTCGTACCATCGATTGTGTTTTTAAATACCAATTTTAATTTTTTTTTTTTTTTTCGTTTATATTTGCGAAAAAATTTCGGCTACTGATATGTTCTCTGTTACGGGGAGTTAACACGTATCCAATAAAATTAATTTCAATAATCTTTTTTTAAACACTCTCACGAAATATTTACGATCATTGTAAATTATTATACAAGAACTATTCAAAAACGAGTAACGATATCAATGTAACGCGGGTTCAACGTTAAATATTTTTCGTTTTTTCAAAATAATTTTTAGAGACAACGTTGTCGAGAAAATTGTATCGTAAGCTTGCAGAAAACGGGACTTAATAATAAACCTGCACCAGTACCTACGTTTTTTTCCATTATCGAACAAAAGCAACTAAAAGCTTAAGCGGTGTACCTGAGCTAGTCGCGTGAACGCTAACCGGAAGTACAGTTAAATGAAAAAAATTCCGTGTAATTGAACGAAAATAAATTTATTTTTTTTATTTTTTTTTAACCTTCTATATAGAGCTGGTTTGTGTTTGCGACCGTTGAAGAAAACGTTTATATATATATACGGCGAGGATAATTTTGTCAAAGAAAAATAATGGATTTTTCTCAAGCGTGTGTACATTGGAAGGCACAATAAAAACATCACGGATTGATTAAATGACTTCTGTGAGACGTATTTAATCTAGTTTTTCTGATACATTTTTTTCTTCAATCTTGGCTATTCTTACCCCGGGATTTTTTTCTTCGTTGACAAAAAAAAAAAAAACTCTAGTGAAAAATATAAAGTAATAAAATACCTACGGGTTGAGTATAAGTGTTTTTCTTTCTTTCTTTTACCTGTACAGGAGTTGTTAACCCAAAATTAGGAAATACGAAAAAAGATGAGAGAAATCCTCTTTTGTTCCACGGGCCTCTGCTGCAGGCTTCGTCAGTCAATCGTATTTTTTTGTCTTTTTCCATTCAGCTCTTGTTTGACGTGCATATTGAGGTTTTCCTTTTGATTTTTCCTTCTCTTGTTTTCACTGTCCATTACACTTAATTACGTTCCGCGAATCGAACGAAAAATAATTTATTTTTTCAAATCACGTTTTATTTACAATTATCATAATTAGTTCTCCGTGCATACGTTGGCGCGTAACTCGGAATAATACGATCCTTTTTTTTTTTTTTTTTTTTTCATAGCGTTAAAAATTACTGCAAAAACTGTCCTTCAGAACAAATTACAAATGAAACACGAGTACAACTCCACAAGTATAACAAAGTACGAAGTTATTAAATAGCTAAATTTTAATTACACTAAAATGAGCTGTTTACAATAGTTTTGTTACTACCATATTATAGTGCGCATGTAATCGCATTAAATCGTATGATATTTGTTAAATAAAACTGTTAACAAACTATAATATTCAAATTCCGGAAAACATACAAAACCGAAATGAAAACTAACCAATTCAACCAAAAAAAATATCCACTTTTTCCCGTGAAAATAAAACATGTTTATGCTGCGGTTGATTTTCATGCAAAATCATGACAACAAGGAGTTTAGAATCGACAAATCTGTAAAATTAATATGTGATGTCACATACAATTTTACCAACAACAATTGTAATTTGATAACTCGTATTTTTCGGTTTGACCAAGCACGCACACCGAGTTTCACATACCTATAATATGTTTCACGTAAAATGTTTGGCTTTGTCAGTTGATCAAATTTGCCACCAAACCAAATTTTTGTTGAGAATTACAGGCAAACAAATGATTGCGTGTAGCAGTTATGCACAATAATGAAAATAAATTTTATTTTAGACGTATTTTAAGTCGGGTACGCAGAATGTAAATCAGGATTTTAGAATAATAGCAAGTAAAATGTTTGCAAACAAATAATGACTTGTTCAATATTTAATATGCAGAGCAAATTTAAACGTCATATACGTAATAACTATTGATTATAAACTTCGTGGAAAATAATCTTGATATAAATAATAAACGAACAAAAACACAACTATAACTGGCGAGGAATAATAATATTACACAAACGTGACTATTTATACCTATATATAATGTAATATCCATAAATTAATAAACAGAAAATAAATGTTTTTTTTTTTTTACTTCACATATTTTGAAAAACAATTTTTAAGATCGCAGCATTTGAATAATACTGCTAAAATAAATTATATTATGACTAATGTGTAGACTTTTTTAGTTTGAAATGAAAATAATTGTTATATGCATCGAATATTGATGAAAGCTAAAGAAACAAAATTGTGTCTATAAATACTAAAATGATCTACTAGTTATAAACCTTAAACTTTCAAATGTATGTATAAACATGGACTTAACTTGTAAATCCGTTTAGAACTTATGATATTATAATATTATACGTGCACAGTTAGGTGTCATGATTTGCATTTTAATTATTTTTACAAAACGGAACATAATCGTAAGATTTTTAATATTTTAACGATTATTTTTATGTTTGTTGTACGTTGATGATAATAAATACAATTACAGTAAAATAAAATAAAACAAATTTTGGAAAATTAATTTTATTCATAAAATAATTTAAGACAATAATGGATAATTTAAGTAGGTATTAAGTATTACGAGTTAATTCTTGGTTAAGTATTTTTTATCAACATATTTTAATCCCGTTCAAAATAACGACAAACAAATAAAAACATAAAAATTATTTAATCTCGTGTGAAATACGTTCCATGGAAAAAGTTTTCAATAAGTGTAGATAATAATATCACAATTTAAGACTTTCTCATAAACCGTATACTTTTGTATTATCTAGTTAACTCTAAAATTGCTAGACAATAATGTACCGAACTAGACATACGAAAAAACTCGATAACAAAAATTAAATGTTACGTCTGTAAAGTTAGCACAAACCAGTGTCAATATTTTGCCAGGCAAAATGTTTTATGAATAATTGTTTGCTCAGGAATAGTGGTTTTATAAAGATAACAGCTGTTGAAACAGTGCTTCATGTATTATGCAAATTCAATTTCAAGTTTGTCTACCAAGAAAAAAAAAAAAATGCCAAAAATATTTTCTACGTCCTCAATATTAAATTGCCTATTACATGTTTCGAGCGAATTTTAATTTTCAAACTTTTTTTTTACACCGCACCGTAATCTCAGAAAGTAAATTAATATTCTGTGAATTTAATACGTTTGAAAATATAATACTACGTAAAAAACCGACCTTTTTATTTTTTCTAATTTTTCTCAAGACGGCCATGATTGTTATTTATCGTACAAAAATACCATA
Source organism: Hormaphis cornu (assembly GCA_017140985.1). Lineage (NCBI taxonomy): Eukaryota > Metazoa > Arthropoda > Insecta > Hemiptera > Hormaphididae > Hormaphis > Hormaphis cornu. The sequence continues at coordinate 5,127,145 of CM029357.1, forward strand.
ATTAAATCATTAAAACAGCCGTAGACCGTATTTAACGGTGCAGAGTTTGCGAAGTTATTGGGTTATTAAGTTATAAAATTAACTTTACCTATAAAACCGGACGTTATTTATTATTTTTAAAAACCGAAAAACAAAATTAATTAAAACAGAAATTGTATTTTTTTAGTAACGAACTGCGGTCGTTTTCAACAACACACTTAACATTCATGAATTTGGTTCGTTATTCAAAAAATAAATAATTTTTTTCAATACTGTACACTATCAAAAATCAACTTATAAAAATGCATCGTTTTACGTACCTACCTAATATATTTGAAATCGTGATAAAAATACAGGAACTTTCAAATAAATGTCCAACTGCTTTAAAAGTAGAACGAAAAACATAACAATCATATTATAACGACCCACATTATTGAACGCGACGATACCGCGATAATATCACACGAGAAGATAAGAATAATCGTTGTAATTTCAATAACTGAACCAAGACAATAACAAAACAAGCACCTAATAACTTAATCCGCGTTTCAAGATAGTAAAAAATATAGAAAGTATAGACAAATAAAACATCAAAATGTATAATATTATATAACCACATCAGATGGGGAAAATAAATTGAATATTCTCTCGTTTCATAAAATACGTTATGTACGGTTGTTAGACATTCTCAATCAAAATGCGTCTGTCCAGTGAGAGAAAGCTGACTCGTAAACCGAGCAATCGTCTAGGCTTCAAATTTCTCCCGGTCAATCCGAACATTTCAAAATAAGACGATCAGAGTTTGGCAGGATGACGATCAAGAATTTAGGCTTCGACCGTATTAGCCCGAAATCGGCGTGTTCTCTCGCTGGATAGAGTATAGTCGTGTTTTTACAGTAAACAATCTAAAGACATTGATATTAGAAGCGTATAGAGACGAGAAAACAAAAACAGCCGGATCACTCTGGGTCGCTCGGATAGTTTGGCGGAGTAACGACTACGCTTTGGGTGGATCTATAGCTAAGAATTTATGGTTCAAACGCATTATTGCAATATAAGATGTATAAGCTACGATAAATCATGAAAATACGATTCTGAGCGACCTAAGTTGTCTAGACTCTAGTATACTTCCTGGAAAATACCAAGTTTACCGATAAAAATGGTACGAAAATTCCGAAAAACCTGTAAATAATATTGATTTAAATAACGTGTGAAAATTTCAAACCTTTTGGACTATTATCTGAGGAGTCGATACAATTTTAGTATCAATTGCGTAATGGTGCGCGTAATTTCGTTGTTATAACCAAATCGCACCGTTTTTCAACACTTTTTCTGTACGCGTTCGAAATCTATTGGGAAGATTTTTTGAAACCTTTTTACCAGATATCAAACTTCGTTTTTACCCAGTTTAATTTCGATTGTTAAATAACAAATTTGTGATAGTTATGAATTTTGTTTTTGAAAATAAGTAGAAGATATGACCAATTTTCGACAATTTTCCAACGACGAAAAAATAAATCGTGACTCTGGATTTTCAAAAATTTTCAGTAGCGTATATACATGTTACATGTTGTGAAACTTACGATTAAGTATCAAAAACTTTTGTTAGAAATCACATTGTTTATCGACCAAAAACCACAAGGAAAAGAGAAAATTTTAATGTACTATACTTTGCTCAAACATTTTCAAAAATCACTTGAAACTCGGACCAAACTTGAACGTCGCCTGTTTTAATATCGTGCAAAGCTAGTTCCGTCTACTGTTTTGGAAGTTGTGGACTACAAAAGTAAATCGATCGTGTCGAAAAACACGTTTGCCGAAATTATTAACTGTCAAATTTGACCTGGTTTTTTTTTTGTTACTCTATCAATTTCAAACTTTCAAACATGAGACCCCCCCACCCCTCATAGTACAATTAGAGTTTAAAGATCTGCTGACATATGAGAGGTATCGAACGTCGTAAAAATCGGAGCGTTCCTTATGTGCCATTAAAATTGCCGACAGAGAATCAAAAAAAAAAAAGAACATTGTCGTAAAAATTAGCCGACGCTCAGAAGAGTCGTGAGATTATTCTCGTTCATTTTCCGTGCGTGTATTGTTACCGAAATTCCGAGCCGAACACGGTGAATAATGGATGTATCCGAAGACGTCAGAAACCCGCGGAATCGACGAACAACAGCGACGTGACGGACGAAATGATTAAACGCGTCTAAGCGAGTGCGATTTCAATCGCGTTATAATAATAATAATAATATTTCGAAAAATGTCTGTCACGGCTGCACGATTTTCGCGTGTGTGTGTGTGTGTGTACGCATCTTCGAATCGTTTCATACGGACATTGATTTTCGTAAATAATAATACGAGACACCTCGGCTCGTGGAATTGGCTGGCAGCCCGAGACGCGAGAAATTCACCGGATTCCGTACCCCACGTGTGGATAAACAACACCGTACGTCGGTTGCGCGAAAAACCGGAGTAAATCCGTGGCTTTCGAAAGACCCGATCCAGCTCAGTTTTCCAGCCGTATATCCAGCTGTGCGTCCAGCCAAATCAAAAATATAACAAAAACCGAAACGACACCGTTTTATCGACGCTTTTTTCTATTAGAATTTTCCTAAAAATGGTCCAACAGTCGTGTATACGCGTATGAAAAGTATTGAATAACGCGTGGAAATTTCAAACCATTCGGACCTATATTTGAGGAGTTATTACGGTTTTAGTATCAATCGTCATAAGCAACGCCGTTGTTTAACACGTTTTCCGAATTTACTGGGCATTTCGTATTTTGAAATTATTCGGATGGAAAATTTCGTTTACCATCATAATTTTCAAATCTTCAATAACAAATTCGTGTAACTCGCGAATTTTTTTCCAAAATTAAGCCAAATGTACGACCAGTTATCGATAATTTTCCAACTTAAACTACTAAAAAAAAAAAATTGAGAATTTTTTTGAGTTTTTCCTTAATTTTTTTACCGTAACTTTTTTGATTTTCAACTCTCAAATAAGACCCTACAAAGTAATCTGCTCAGTCCGTAGACCTAGCAGAAAAAATACTGATTTTACTCATCGAACCATCGCTTATACCCTAAAAAGTGTTCAAAGAAAAAAAAAAACAGTATTGTAAAACAATATAAAATTGTAAATCCAAAACGATTCCGAAATGTATGATTTTAAACGTGAAATTTTATAAATATGCTATAAATATCATTCAATAATAACATTATTGGATCATAGAATTCCGAAGATTTTTTGTTCATTAAGTTTATTATTGTAACAAAATGTTTGCAAAATGCTTTTAGAAAATTTTAAACGGTGAGTCCTAACAATGTAAAATAAGGGTTGAATCAGTTATACAAAAATCTTTTTAAAAAATTAAACAGATACCTACTTACTGAAATGAAATGTGCCTCGTGTATAAGATAGGTAAGGTGATTTCGTATAACCAACTTTAAAATGATACTGTGACGTATTGAAAAATTTCGATTTTATTAATTCTAAAATTGATCGGTTGACATTTTTTTAACACGTTAGAGGTACACTTTTTAATGACTTGTGAAAATTTCAAGTATTTTTAAACGCATATTTTAGAAATTTTGATTTTTGATTTTTAGACTATGCCTCAAAAAAATTAATAACAATCTTTTTATAACCATTTAACGCGCCAGTATAAAAAAAGGGTTTCTCGTACACAAACATTATCCATGATAAAAAAAAATCGTTGCTAAATCAATACATTGTTGCTGCACTCAGAATGCGAAACTCAACGGAATATCACAGTTTTCATAACTTCAATAATTTGTTCAAGTATTTACTAAAAGAGCTTGAAGCAAAATTATAATTCACCATTACGGAGAAAAAAATGTGTGCGATTTTGGAATTAAATATTATAACTATACCTAACTTCATAAAAAAAAAAAATGTGAAAATGCGTACCATACATTTTTTACGGATGCTATTTTTTACACGTGTTTCGTGTTGAAACAGAAACATTTAATTGAATAAAACAGACTATAAACAAATATATGCAAATGAACACAATTTTTTCCGAGGAATAAATTGCATCGAGAACGAGACTTACTCAGAATATATACCACACATTTGTAAAAAACAATAAAATGCGTCACAGGAATTAAATTCAAGAGAATCCAAGTAAAAAGTACCAATTACATCGATATAATAATTAAATTAGATCAATCATATAAAATTATAGAAATACGTATCAAAAACTTACCGCATAAACAATACATACTTACCTAATGTTATTGATGTCAGTTTCTCTAACCATTTCAATTTGTCAACTACTGTCGAGGAATTAATCTTTATGACACGAAATACCAATAAAAATTAAAACTACGTAACAAAAATATAACGAATCAATAAATATATAGACACTGTTTTAGAGGACATCGGATTTTAATATTTTGAAATTTATAATTTGGTACTGTTTGCATCATAAAATAAAAACCAAATAGCATCTAGAAACGTTTTACAATAATAACTACTGTTGCAAATATATATACAAAAATAATTTCTCAACCGTATTTTTGATATCGATTGAAATGCGTTTTTAAAAGTTTTCACAACAATTATAAAATTAGAAATAATATTGGTACTCCGTTCAATATACTAAAAACGTACGGAAGACTTAGTCATCTCAAAATTGTAACAAAAACTAAACGTGAACCCAACAATATCGATTAATTTTTAATTTAACAAAATAAAAAATTATCATGTAAAAGAAATTAGAATTTTAGAAAAAAAAAAACTGGAGTAGAGCAGTTAAATATTAATAATCAAAACTCACCATCAAGGTGGATTGGTCACTATTATTAATTGATAACAATCTCATTATACTTATCAAAAACATATATTTTTCAAATATTTATTGGAAAAATACACAGTATTGTGTCAATAAAAATAAAAGTTTGTTAAGATTACGGAAACGGTTGAAGCGCAACATAAGTTTTGCATATAGTGCAACAATGTTGATTAAGAAAGAAATTTCAAATATGAATAAACATTTACTATTATATTTTAACCCATAGTTATATATTTTTTTGTACTGTAATTGACTAAAAGTGTCACAAGGGCAAAGAAAATCGTAAGAATCCGTAAACTTCCAAAAAGTCTACCTACCTGTCACACTGGTCTACGTATATGCGAAAAATCTGGACGGGTTGTTTGAGAAAAAAATTAAACGTTATCTACGCGCCCAATTCTGCACAGCGTAAATGTAAATAATTGTGATTACTACTTTTACTCTCCTTGTGCGCATATATTAAAACACCCAAGTAAAAAAATAAAACAGTATGAAAAATTTGACCGAAGTTTCATAATCTAATATCGGGTACATGTTGCAATCTCTTAAATCGCATTTCAGAATGGTCCGATATTCGTGTAGGTAATGAATGATAAAACAAACAAAAAATATTTATTAAACGTTTGTGAAAAATTTCCGTGTACTCGTTTTTGGTGTACATACCAAAAAAAATACATTTAACTTTAGAACACTTTATAAAGTGACTTTTCTGAACATTCACCTCCACAAATCATTTCAACGTAGACTCGCACGGTTTAGAACGCGTTCAGTTTTCTACCTACACTTTTAAATACCATGAAAAAAAAGTAATCGCTCGCCTTGTAGCGTGTATACTTTCGTGTAGAAATAGCTTGTTGAAAATTATTGCGAACAAAATTCATTCGAGCGGTTCGAAAAGCAAATGCGAACCCCAAAGGGTACACGTGTACAAACAAAACTGTATATTGGAAAGTTATTCAAATCACACAACGACGTTTACTTTACATTCGAGAGATTGTTGCGGGAACGTTCGCCTGAACCGCAAGCCAATATAAACTATAGATTTCCAATGATTCTTTGGCATTATAATAATTGTTATTTTACTTCGAATCTCGTCCAACTTACGAAAATAGTGGCACGCACGGAACAGTGTACCTACATTAATAACTATCGTTTTAATTAAAACTCTGTTTTGAAATATTCGCTCACATTATAGGTGCATTTTAGTTTTCATTCGACATACAATTGATTGTTTAGATATTATTTGATTTAATATGTTTAAATTCGATTTTAAACACGTTTATTTATATTTAAGTTGATAAAATATTGAGTTCAGGCGTATTAAAGCGATTTAAGAGAGACATTGGAAGCTATTAATCCCACAAATGTGTCGAAAGCCCAACCATAGGCCGAAATGTTTTGTGATTTTCATACAACAAACTGATTACACTAAATAATCATGATAAAAACTGTAGTAAAAAAAAAAAAGTTTTTTTTTAACTATCATTTATATTGATAGTACCTATAATTAGTATATAAGAAGAGAATAATAATGTTTTATGATTTCCGTAATGCAAATTGTCTTAAAGATGTGACCATTAAAGTTGTTTTGATCGACACTTATTATAGAGTAAGTATTAAATTTTGTGCTGTGGCGTATTGAGGCGTGGGTATATATATAATATTAGACAACCTGAGCATGTATAGTTTTTTTTCGATTTTAGATTAATGCCTATACGTTTAAAAAACTCAAATGATACACTAAATCACCGTATAAGGCTTATATCAAATGTTTATACTCTCTAATAAAATATAACTTTCTGTTTGAATAAGTTAAAAGTTCACTCTTTTAACTATTATCAAGATTAAAACTGGAATTGAAACCTGAATTCGGCTGAAAAATAACTAACTATTTTTTATCGTTTTAATATTATATCAGTACCAAATTTTGACTTTATACACTACCGTAGTATATGTTGATTAGTAACTTGGATATCGAGTATTGATTTTAAATTTATAAACCATCATAATATGGTATATGTACTGATGAGTATCAATAGTTATTTTAACCTTTCTTAACTCTTAAGTTAATTAATTAATTGTATTCATCGATGAAACATAATAACCATAAACTACATTACAATACTTACAAATTAAATGAAAAATGTGAAATTCCTTGTTCGTAGTGAAATTTAAAAATGTTTAGATTTTAGATGGTTGCCCACGATTACATAAATTGATTTCAATAATCGATTTGCAAAAGATGATTGGGAGTTATTAATAAGCATACAATTTAGAGAGGGATGTGTAAAAGGCGCAGCCCTCCTCGGGTCTGTTTGGTCTAAATTTGTCTGATCCTCCAGTATTAAAGTTGAAATTGCGCCTATGCTATGGCGTTTAAAAGCCACATTAAGAATACCTGGTTGTTTACAACCGTTATTATGGTTACAGCGGTTGGTACCATTGATAACCATAACACGCGAGCACTGAAAAAAACCACGAATTAAAGACAAGCAGTTAAAAATGGTTTTATGTTTGTTCCATGAACATCTTCAAACATTTTTATTCTGAATGTGCCTATAAATAATATGTTCGCTTTTTTATTTTTGTACTTTAAAATGATGTGGACGAGTATATCAAGAACTATAGGTAACTTAGTACCCAACTAAAATCCGCAGATAACTGGTACTGGTTAATTTTATAACTTTATTTACGTTAGGGCGTGTGATGAAATTTAATTCGTTTTAAAGTAAATTACCCAACACTGTACAACTCGTTATGTATATTATTAAAATGTACAGTATACGTATAAAAGGTAAATCGATTTAAAAAAACAAAATATATGCTGCACGCACACAAACAAATTGACTGAGTACACTTCTCTAACAAAAAAAAAAAAAAAAATAAATTAGAATAAAACCGTAAAGAAAGTCTGTTTAATATTGTCATCGCTTTGACACGTTTTTTAACGAACCAAATTGTGTGCTGTATAATACTATGTACCTGATTAGTTATGACAATTATGAAATTTCTTGATGTTTTTTTTAATAAACGCGAAAAGATAATTTAAGCGAAAGTTTAATTAATGAAATACCTAATTTTCTCACTCTTGTTTTTAAATTATGTTTGCTTTTATAATGTTAATCATCAATAAACATTTGATTTCACTAAAATGTATGCATAACACTATTCATGAACATTTTATTTGAATTGTAAATTGCTGTTTTATTTTACGTAATAATTTTGAATTCGAAAAGTAAAAAATTCAATAATAAACTACATAAATTTTTTAATCAAAATTTGATAAGGTATACTGTCTAGGAAAAATTTTAATGTTTTTCTTTTTTTGTATAAAACACTTTAAGATAAAAACATTTGTTTAGTCACTTGTCAATTTAAAAATAGTTTATTAGTTTCAAATAAATATGGATAAAACAATTAGAGCGTTTATAAATGCATAAATTTTTAAATATCCTCTTATACATATTTTCTAGTTATACTGTTAAGTATTTGTAAATTTAAAATTTTTGACATTCAACAACATTCTAAACTAATATTTTCCCTCACAAATAATCGGATAAATACATTGAAACTCAACAAAGTTTTTATGTTACGATTTAACTAAAACAATAATAAATAACTTAAGTACTACTAATGAATCTTTTAGCGATGGGAAATAAAGCTTTAGACATAAGTTGCCAAAAATGTGTCATGAATGAAGTGATACACCGTGAAAAATAAACTTTTCGTTTCAATTAAATGATAATGTAAAATGTTAATGGACGTTTTTCGCAAAACAAGTTAATAAGAGTGACGCAATTGAGTTAATTCTATTAGGAAAACTACAAATAAAAAAATTAGGACCAGGTTCTTAAAATAAAATAACTAAAATTTTATACTATAAATAATAAGAGTTCAAAGTTTCAAAAATTATATCTCTATTCTTTGTGTTACAATAAAAATTGCAAAACAAAGATATTCGTCTGTAAATCGCGTGTGTAGTTTGACAGAGGAGAAAACTACGACTTTGCTGAGGGACACTGTTTTGGAATGTTTAGTTAGAAGATGTTTGTTAAATTTGGAAAATCGCGAAAATTAAAATACTGAGCGAAACTCGATTTTCACTCAAAAAAAATCGTTTGATCCTAAAAATTTAAAAATGTTTTCGAATTATACACAAACGATAAAAATAAATTTGTTTTTCTTAAAATTTTGCATTATTGTGACGACGGAAAGTTGGTGATTTTAAAAGTACCTAAGCTCACCCTTTTAGCGCCCAGTAAATCCCCATATTTTTAACTTTATTGTATTGCATAACCGTCGTAAATAAAGCTGTAAGCTAAATGTTTAGCTCGATGATAGGATGACGGGAATTGGGTTAGATATAATATTTTTAGATTTGAGGAAAAACGAAAACGTTAAAAAAAGTGGTACCGATCACGCAACGACTAAAATTAAATTTTTTAGATATAAACCGAACTTCATTCAGAATCGTCGTTTTCGTACACAAGCAATTTAGAATTCATTACAAATTTATAATACACAACTTGTAACTAAACCTTCCACCATAAATTCGTAGTTGCTATACTCTACCAAATACACACCCGACCTAGACATTTCCGGTTTTTTTTTTTCCCTTTAACATTTTAAATTATAAATATTGTATCCACAATGTTATTGGAAGTATAAAGTATCATATTTGCTCTGTAAAACCAATAACATTTGCGAGTAATACTGCAATCAGAATGATAAAAGTGGATACTATTAACCTTTTGGGAGATGTAGTGAAAACTCTAATTTTTCATATACCCCAAAAACAAAATAATATTATATATCACGAGGTTATTTGTGTTACATCCGCATGAAAGTTTACAAACGCACGTAGCATTTATTTATGTACCTACAAAAACAATATTATATAATATAGTAAATATACTTAAAAAAATAAAAAAAGTTATAAAAATATTTTTCATATTCAACTCGATCGTAATAAAATACAAAATTATTGTTTACTGAAATCAAATGACAATTTTGATCAATGAAAATAATAACTGTAATACAGGGCATAATCCATTTACTTATTTTAAATTGTTAGAGATTGTCGCAGTTATTTATATACTATACTATTTGATGAACATAAATTATTATTTATTTAATAAACATTTTATAGTTCTAATTGTTATCGTGTTTTTAATGAAAATTATACTTTGATATAATATTATGGGTTTTATAGAAATAATTTTGTTCCATAATTATATAATGATATATTTTAAATAAAGGAACCCAAATTGTACGTTATAATGTGCATAAAACTATAAATTGGGACAAAGTTATGCATTTTATTATGTTTTATTTTGTTTTTGGCCAAACAATTACAGGTTTATTTATACGTATTTGTTCATAATAAACACGAAGCAGGCCAGGGTAGTACTTTAACGATAAAATATTATAAATATTCATTTTAAAAATATAACGATTAATTTATTATGATGATATAATACAATATTCCAGAGAATTACAATACATATTCAGTAAAAGTTAGAAAAAAAAAAACTGACAAAAAGTATGTATATAGCTGTATTTTTCAATAAACTCATAAACAAACATTTGAATTACAAAATTTTTCATTTTAAAGTAACGTTATTGAATCATAATTACGAATGTACAATGACAATTTTAAGAAAACAAAAATATATTAATAACTACAGCTACTGATTAGTAATTAACGTCAATAAATCACATATTTTCTAAAACAAAGTTGATTTTTACGATATAAAACTAAATCAAAATGATGTCTGCAATCAAATAACAACAAAAAATGTCACAAATTACGTGTTAAAGTCAGAATTTTATTTTTCGTACATTGTGTTAACGCATTAACTAATTTAAAATAATCAGATGTCAAAAATTATAATATTCGTAAATCCAATGTATAAATAAATAAATTAGTATATAATGAGTTTCCAAAAGCACATAATTAATAAACATTTAATTTAACTAGAAATGAATTGTACCGGATGTTTTAGGATTTTAGTAAAAGCAAATTAAAGGATTAAATTCCCAGTTATTTAACTGAATTTCGGGTTTATGTTGTTCGTATAATACGCTTGAAAGTGAATACATTAATTATTTAAATCTGATACTTCCATTATAACAAAATCAATATCGTTTTCAAAACTATAGAATTTCATTTTGGCATTGAATAGAGTATGTAATAATGTCATTCCACAAAAGGAATAAATCAATTATAAATTTGAATTAGTGCACTACAAAATGGACCGGCTAATTCTGTAAAAAAATATTGAAAAAATATATTAACTAGGATTTATTTCTAAAAATTACCTTTAAGCATATATTTAATTGTTATTCGAACTTTTGGTATCTACCTTATTGCGTTCTTAATTTTTATACCTCACGTTTTGTTTAACTATCATAGTTATGTCGATACTATATTTATAGACGTTGAGTCGAGATAACAATTCGAAAATATAAGTCAAAATACACGGGTTCGCAGTTATTTCCTTACACTCCCGAAACAATAATTCGAATAAGCTTCCTGGTGAATGCATATAATGACAGTCGTTGAACTCGTGCCAAGTCGGCCCCAGTCACTAACTACAATTTATTTCACTTGGATGTAAGCGATATTTGTAATAATAATGGTGACCATCCTACACTTAAAAACTGTACTAAACCAATCATTAAAATGTTTTCTATATATAATAAAATTTAAGTCAAAGACGTTTGTAAAAATTAAATAATCAAATTCAAATAACTATATAAATAGGTAAATTCTAAAATAAATTAGCCTTCAAATTAGGTGTACCAGATATTTTCGGATTTTAATGATTGTTTGTTACTTAGGTATTGTCATGTGTTTGCACTGAGTTTTAAAAATGTTTATGTTGAGACATTTATTTGTACAAGTCCGTTCGCTTTGAATTGTTAAAGTTGGATGTTCATAAAAATTAATTTTCAAATGTAAATGGTACTTATTAATCGACAAAACTTACACAAATAAAAATTTGAATAGTAAAGAACTGGATTTACAATAAAAACAAAAAGTTTTTGATAAGAACATAGGTAGGTAATTTTTTATTACACTAACGTAAAATAATTTCGCTTAAAGTGTTCTGATGAGTAATATCAATTATTAGAACGTCTATACTTATTACATAATACACATTATCTACGGAATTTTTTTCATGTGTTGAAGGCTCGTGAGTAGCATAAAAACGAAAATTTTTTTTTTTATTTCAAACTCTTTTGAAAAATTATAAATAAGTCATTAGCAGAATCGATTTTGCATATAATTTTATTTAAAACAGTTTTTTTGGTTTTCTAAGTAGTTGTAACTTTAAATTTTGTAACTGAACACAAATGTAAATGTCTTTTGTCAAATAAAATGTTTAAACACGTGAGACCATAAAAATAGTAAAACTATCAAAAAATCAGTTTTGTTTTTCAACTTTTCAATTTATGAAACTGCTAAACCATCAATGATGTGATTTTAATGAAGTCCACGTCCACTGAGATCTCGCTTTCTTAGAACTTTGTGTTAATAAACATTTGTCAGATCGCAGTATTTTTCAACGTTTCCTGGTAATTCTCCAGTGAAGTCACCACACTTATAAATCATATTTAGAACACGGACGGATCGCGATCAACGTATAATGGAAAAGAAGCGCATTTTTTTCTCGATGGTTATATACGTTTTATGTCTCGGCGAAATCGTCGTAATCGTTAAAAATTTGTTTTTTTTTTGTCAGACGTTTACCTACGGAAACAAAAAAAAAATATACGATAACTCGCTAACATAAATTCTTTTCGATTAATGTGTTTATCTACAATTAAATAGGTGTTAAATCGGTATTTTTCCCGGTGAAAACGATTATAAACCGTTTTTCGCGTGTTGAGGGTGAAAACAAATAACGTCCCGGTTCTCACACTCGGAACCGAACGGATATCGACCTGTGGTCGCGGGCAACAACAAAAAGCAGTGGCAAAACATCAATCACGGTTCAACAACACGACTATAAATTCCCGAATATTATATTGTTTTGTCAACCCGCGGCCGCCGTTTCCGCCGATTATTGTGCATTATTTATAATATTTTATTATACAATATTCATGACCTGAACGTCCTATCACCGCCCATTCGTTATTTTTTATTTTTGGGCCATAAATCACGTATATTGCCGTACAGTTTTGAACCGGCAATATACGGATACGTTGTACAGTAGGCCAACTCTTCGGAAAATAAATTTGAAAAATTACAAACGAATTATATTGCGTGATAGAAAATTTACTGATAGTGTTTTCCACGCGATACCCACGGCGATTGCTCGTGCGGGCCAGTGAAAAAAGTATAGACAGTTTTAATTAGTAAACCACAGTGACTATTGTAGTACCCGTTAGTAGTGAATAAATCCTAAAAATATAAATAACACGCAGTACAACCCCTAGCAGCAAAAAGCGAAATTTCAAAGGGAACGGGCAATTTTTCTAGCGAAAGCACAATAACGCGATTTTATGTTTTGCGGGTCCAGTGTTAAAAGTTCTAAATCATTTTTTTTCCTTCAAAATTGATTTTTTTTGTTACAAATATTTATAGTCGGCTCACTTTGAACCATGAGTTACATATTCAAAATGTTAAAGTTATATTTCAGTCATTTTGAACGCAGGTACCTAAAAAAAAAAAATAGTTTGATTTCTGTACCTACACAATCGATTTGTCGAATAGCAAAATACGTTTCACTCGTGAGAACGTTCGCGTGAACGCACGTGAAATAAACGTAAAAATCATAGTTCGATGATACTTGTAGTTTTGAAAGTGTGTGGAAACGCGTTTGATCATCGTTGAAAAGTAAAAAGTGGATCTAGATGCACTGCAGGAAACGGCTAGTAAATATAGTAGCAAGTGGCCGGTAACAAGAAGTCGTTTATAGGTCGTAGCGGATGTGAGAAAATGGCTTTTTCGAGAAGATGCACTTGACAGGTACCCAGGCCGGCGAGCTAAGAAAAGAGACCAGAACACACGGGACGTGTAATAATTAATTATCATATACATATATATATATATATATTTGTGAGCTATAAACACGTCTTGGCAACATTGTCGGGAGCCATGGCGAACTTCTAGCAGTGAGTGCATTCCCACAAAAATAAATCCTTGTCCCTAACCTCTAAAATTCGGGTATTAAAAGAAATACTTGTACTACAAAGAAATCTCCGTGTAAGAATAGTATTATAATCGCTACTGGTAATAGAAGCTAAATATTTCGATCAAAATCAAAATATAACTACGGAAACAATAAATATCGAGTAATGATTAATCATTGTTTGCAGTAAACGTCCTGAAAAAACTATAAGATAATAAAAAAATTTTAAGCCTTGGGCTACATTACATACATTTTCCTTTAATTTTTTTTTTATAATTTTAATCATTAAAGTTCAAATGTAACGAATAACTTATACTTCTGTTAAAAATGAAATGATTCGAAATATCATGGACAGTAATTGTACTTTTTTTATTTAAATGGGTCATATAATAATAGAACTCAAACGAGTTTGAAAAGCACACCACTCTGCAAATTTATACGCTAATGTGTAGAAACCTAAATTTGTCAACAACGGCGTGTCTACTTATATTTTGGCACCTATTTTTTTAATATTGTTTTGTATGAATTCATTTTTTATAGAACTGGTAAAAATTATTAATTTATTTATCTTCAGTATTTAAATATTTATCACAAAATTGACAACCAAAAATATGTGTTTGGACCAACGAACACGTATTAAACGGGGATAGAAAGCGTACAAAATTTATAGTTTAAAAACCTTAAACCAACTACTAGCGTACAAAATCAGATAAAAATTATGAAACTTTGTGTCAATGTATACTGACGATTTAATTGTTTTAATAAAAGCGGTATGATTCTCCGAATGGAAACAGTACATGTATATGATCATAGGGGTTACAGAAATGGTCTTATTCTTGTTGTATATAAAGAAAAAAAAACTCAAAAAAACCTTAACAAATTGATTAAAAGAATTTTAAACAATATTCCAACAAGTTTTGTTCTCATAAATAGTGTATTGATTTTTTTTTTTTTTTTTCTTTCTTTGAAGCATTAATTGGTTTACCGTAAAATAGTACCCAAAAAACCGTTTTGTATGAAAAACTTTTGTGGCTTCTATTTTTTAATATTTTTGTACTCCAATTTTTTGATCATATTAAAAAAAAACCTTTCACAGGGCAAAACGATGAGACATCTTTGAATTTCGGTTCAATTTATTTATTTACTTATAGTTAAGCAATTAATAAAATGGCTCGATTTTATGGTAATTTTACAGGAGACCTACGTACAAAAGTGGTTAAAACTCGATCGTCACGCCTTATAAAATGTTGTCGTTCATACAATTTAAAATGCTGATTCTAAAAAATTTAAAACTTAAATCGACAGAGTTTCCCATACATCAATGACAATTCACTTAACATTAATTCACGTTAAGCTCATTTTAAAGAAAAGAATAAAAAATATTGTTTCATAGATACCCACTATGATATTTTGTTCATTGTTATTCTATTATTTTTTTTTTTTTTTGGCTTTGGTTTTTGTCTTGCTCATAAATCACGAAACAATTTAAAAAAGTGTTAAACGTTCAGATTTTTGTGCGCGCATAGGTTCAAGTATCTATTTTTTATTCATTATTCATACACAGATTTAGGTGGGGTGTTAAAGTGGTGACATGGATAGGTGGTTGATTGATTGAGCTATTTTTTTATTTTTTAAGTGAAAATATAAATATATCACTGATATAGGTAAAATATACACTTTATATTTAAGTAATTTAATCAAACATAATGGAAATTGATTGACTATAATTTATTATTCCATTTTTAACTACATTGTAGCAAAGTGTGTTGTACATCAGAAAAGGCTCTTATTTTCTATTAGGTTAAAACATTGAGAAAATAAAAACGAATACACATATTTTATAGAACCGTAAAAAAAACTAGAAATGATAAACAAAGAAGCTATACATCTATTTAGAAGGCAGATACTCACCATCGACTTTAGTCTGTTACATGCACAAATTTAAAAATATTTGTTCTTTTCTCAAATACGTAAATACAGCTCGTATTTTAACGGTTTTAAATAATATCTGTACCTGTTTAAACAAAGTGTTGTCATGCGTGTTTCCGTTGGTAATGTGGTTTGTACGTTGAAATTAAATTGTTTTTTTAATTGTTTTAAAGCAGAAACAAATATTTTGTTTATTCAGTACTCAAGTAAGTTTTTTTTTTTCAAGACGGTAAGAACATTACCATTTAAAATTATTCCAAATTTAGGGGGCCTGTGGTGTAGAGACACCACAGGTTTTTGAAGTGAAATTGACCTAAACCATTTCCATCATAACTGCATAAGTTTTACTCCAATTTTAAGTTTGAAAACGGTATTAAATATTTTATGAAGTCTATTTTGGATCTTTCGAGGTATAATTTGAGAAAAAAATTTTAAAATAATTGTTTTTGGACATTTAGTTTTCAGAAAAAAACTAATTTTTTAAAAAACTTTAAATGAGATTTCCCCCTTAAAAAAATAAAATTTAAAAAATGTGGCTCAAAGAATCCCAAATAAACCTCATGGGAAATTCCAATCTGTTTTCAAAATCATTATCAGAGCAAAACTCAAGTCTGTATGATGGAAGTAGTTTAGGTTCATTATTTTATAAAATTGTAGTGCAATTATTTTACATAAATACATGTTCCAATACTAATGTCACGATTTATGGGTTGGTAGAGAGTGAAGCTGTGAAAAGAAACTGTTTTGATAAAACTCGTACACACTAATGTTCATTTACGACTAATACAACTACAAAACAATTTTAATGAAGTCAGATAAATTGCCTACACAATGCTTCTTAATAAACGTTGGTGTTGAGTGATAAAAATAAAAAAGTCGACTAAAATATACAATTGTCTAATCAGAAAAATAAATTACCTGTTAAATAAATAGATTTTCTCATTTTTTCTTGTGTTAAATCAGAAACGTTGACAGCAAAACAATTATTGATAAAGCAACCGTCTCTAACACCATCTTGCATACTACTTAGTCACATTTTACGTAACGATATAGTTAAAGTCGGTCAATCATCTTGTAAGTTTTATTATTCTAATAGTATTGAAGTTTCTGAGCACAGTGATATGCTAAATGTGTCATCGTGGTTAAGAAACATTTACTAAAAGATGTTGTAAATGTATAAAATATTTATCTATGTTTTTTTATTATGGTCAATAATAAGTTATTTACCGTGTATGTTTTGTTAGTTTGCAAAATATGAACGACTGTGACTGATCGATAATTTTTGCATAGTTTGTAATCTTAGTTTTGGTTTTGATTTATGTTTTAAAAAAGTTGCGTGTCTATAGTGTAACGGCGTACCCGGTTTTTTCGTACAACGATAAAATAAAATACTTATCTGCTTATAAAATGTCGTACTCAGCTTATTGAGAACCGTAATATGTTTTTTTTTTTTTTTTTGAAACTTACAAAAACAAAAAAAATTGACCCTCCTAACAATCACACAAAGTTATAATATAACAAAATTAAAAACTGATAAGAAAGCCCAAGAGCGCTATTTTTACTTAAAAAATTATATTGGTATTGTGTCGTTATCTCGAATCACAAATATTTTTTTTTTTTAAAAACACAGCTTTCCTAAAGAAAAATGACCAATCAAAACTTTTCAACGCGTAAGAATAAATATTTTGTGAGCTGATAACTGTACGAAAAAAAAAAAATTTATTACCAAACAAACAAAAATATTACCAGACGTTTGATATTATTACGTTATACACTCTGGGTTTATAATCTCTCATACGTTAATTACCTGCTATGCTTTGCATGTTTTATAAACGTTCGCTGAAAATTGCTCAACTTAGTTTATGAACTTTTTTTTTCCGATTTATACGAATGACGACTTTGCAATTTTCCGATAACGCAAAACCCATAAAAATAAACCCACGGTGTTATTTATTAAATAATTCAAACGATATAATACCTTTGTGGGATCTCGTACGAGTTCAACAATACCGTATAAAAATATCTTATCTTATTCTTTAACCGAGTGTGCAAAATACAGAAATAATATTATCATTCTGTACAAAGCGCGTGATGACGTTATACCTCTTTGATTATTACCGTACAACGTGCAGGTAATGCCACAAAGCTCTCCGTGACGTTAATGTAATAGTTGTGTATTTTAGGGATTGCCCCTAATTGGGATTTTGGCGACACATTGTTATACTATTTTGTACGGATGACAGTCGGCTGGTTTGGATTGGATTTTACCTTTTACACCGCGTTTGCGTTAATGATGAATATAATAATAACCGCAATGAAATGCGAATAAATTCTCTGATGATATCAGTGGCGCAACCAGGGGGGGTGTTTTGGGTGTCTGGACACCCCCCTTGGACCGTATTTTTTATTTAATAACTATTAAAATTGATCTATTTATATTTTTAATGAGACAGACACCCCCCTCAAAATAATCCTAGTTGCGCTACTGGATGATATCATTTACGATTACGGTTATTTTGTATCGATACGCAAATATTACCAATTTCAAACGTACCTACCACCTACCTATTTAATATTTACAAACAACCGTACGTTTTTGTACCGTAGGTACGGTAGAAACGTAAACGGGAGGACTCGTTCAAATGACAAATGTTTAATTTCCAATAGGACATTATATTACCTACTCCCGTAGAGGAGAGGTACCAATAAATAATCTAATCACGGTTATTATGCTCAACCCTCGTAAGCCTTGTCCTCTCCTTTCGCTTGCTCTCGCTCTATTCGCATCTCTCTGTAACTCTGCGAACAAACAAAGAACTCGTGATGATAATAATCATTGTTCTCCTGCGAGTATTCACATCGAATAACGTTCTGTTCAGCATTCGCCACATACAAATAATGACCGTTATTGTAATCACTATATAGTCACACTCAACAGCGAGTTAACATTGTTGTTGAAATTCTGAAACTCTATCAAGAAATGTACAATATTGAAGGATTTTCATCGATTCAAAAATTGAATCTCGTAAATGACGTTATCACTAAATACTGTGTTTACACAATTTTTTGCAAGACCCAGAGTGTTGTCGATAAACTACGAGAAAATAAATTTATACCTAACCAATAAAGAATATAAATTATTCGACGATACTGATTCAACTGCAAAACCATAGCCGGAAATACCACAATATAAAAAATCAACCAAGTCTTCCAACAACATAACGTTACATTTTATTAACGCTACATACTTAGTTGGATAAATTAAATGGTTACTTTGTGTGATATTCCAAAAACTGTATCCGAAACATCTCCGAGATAAATTTAAACGAGAATAAAGATCATTACTCAATGACACTTACTTATTTCCATGTTGTAAGCATGGTCATATAATAATTCTCTTTGTGACAGCGAAGGCGAAAGCTTATTGTTCGAATCGATTCATCAATACAGGCATGAGCGCGTTGCAAATCCCATGACAGCTTTAAATCGATTTTTGCTGACAATATTTTTGAACTCTTATTTGACGACCAGAATCAATCTCTTAATCCATTATCAAAGTTCCTGATAGTTACAGTTTAAGATTGTGTAAACAAACGTATTATTTACTGTTCAATATTTTAACCATATGCTCCTATACTTTATAATACGTATATAATATTATGACACAGCGATAAGGATACATTTTTTTTTCAACTAAGAAAACGACGTGCAACCCTAAAATCACGCTAAAAACTCTCCTACTGTTACAATTCGGTAATTGGTTAAAATTTAAATTTATACTTGTACCATTTCGGTACAAGTACACATTTTATATTCTGAGCGAAAAATTGTTTTATGGGCCTGAAAACGAACCGAAGAAACCGGTTCCAGAAAAGGAACCTTAGTAACATTTTGGAACCGGAACCTAAGTTTGTGGTTTGATAAATATTTTAATTTTCCAGAAACAGTTATGAAAATCGGACGCGTTGAAAATGTTTTTCCAACTATAATAACGATTTAATCAGGCCTATTTTTTGTGTTTTTAACTTCAGAGGGTTCTTAAAAATAAAATCAAAAATCGAAATCGAATGCGCCCTGTAGAAAATATTCTTTTTCTTTTCTGTATAAAATGTAATTACGTATCTGTGCAAATAGGTACGTGTTGATTCGACAAGACGGTAGAACTTTTCCCGCAGTGTCAATTTTGTCCATTAAAATACATCAAAACCATCAGAAAACGCGCAATAAGTCATTAATTTTCATAACAACAATAATAACCAGTATTAAAACATAAAGTTTGTTGGAGATAGGGGGGTGACTTTTTTTTTTTTTTAGCTTGCCATTCTGTCACGTACTCTGAGATTCAACGCTGCGGGCGTCGGTTAGTTATTCTTTGGGTACCTATCCATAATTTCGTATTTTTCGGAGGAAAAAATTCGATAATTTTTTAGATTTCTTACGAATGAAGCTAGTGATGTGAGCCGAGAATAATCTCAAAGGAATATTATCAAAAAAGAGACTATTCTCACGGTAATAAACTGAAATTATTAATTAACACACATGAATAAAAAAACCTTGATTTTTTTATTGTTTCATATTAAAACCCGTTTCTATTAACGAAGGAAATACTCAATGAAAATTGCTAGAAAAATATTTTTATTTAATGTTGGTTCTTTAACCTAATTGTTAACGTCACAGATCATTCCTGAAAAATGTTTATTTAAACATATCAAATATCGCCGAATCGGTGGAAAAAATTGGTAAAAAAGACAATTACCGGGTGTTCTCCGCTATCGAGGACATTCTCTAAATATATTATTACCGTCCGTTGTATAACCACTGCGAATGGCGTTTTGACGTTTATGCACGGAACAAAATATCGTTTTGTTCCAATGTCGTCGATAAATTATTGCGTCCTACACGCGTTTATGGCCATTGCAGCGGACGACATCTTTCTGAATATTCTAATATATTATGCTCTTTAAAGACGAACCGAGGGCATATTTGGAAATATTAAATGGGAGGGGCACAAAAAAGAAAAATCGGCGATTTTTGGTCGAAGTGACTCAGTATTTTGGATGGTGTAAGTAACAGATATTTATATATATAAATAAACATAATACAATATAATATTATGCATGAAGTACGAAAGCGATGATAAATTATTGCCTACGAAAAGCGATTCTTAAGTATATTTTTTGGCAATCGAGTACCAACTGAAAAAAAACTGTTCGAATTCCGTTCGCGATTCAGTTTCCTAACAACACGTGAAAAATGCGCCAAGTCATTCGGAGCTTTTTGTAAAAATTCACAACGCAACATATTTATCTTTTAAAAACAATTCGATAAGTCTTACATAAATATTATGGATCAATACGTGAATAAGGACGAGAAAAACAAAGAAGATATAATACATGTATTTATGTTAGGTATCAAGCCGCGACGGTACTTGAATGTAGTGAATAGAGATGTCGCATGGAAAAATAAAACAGAATTTTCGGGGCAAAACACGAAAAGTAATCAGAATTACAAGAAAACTTCGACCACCGCGTTTCATCAGAGGCGTATGAACTGACGTTGAAAATCGGATCATTCCGTACGGGAATTTGTTGACAGAAAAAAAAAAAACACATCGCTGTAAAAAACGATAATATTCCTCGCCGTGAATCTAAAATATACGGTTCATTGTGCCCCCCTCGCCTTGCCCTAACTCGTAATGACACGCACGTTGTACCGGGTACGGTGGAGGGTTTGGCATTGTATAAATCGGAGAGAAATGCCGAGCACAACACAGCCTACACAATTTCACGTCAAAATAATCATTAGTGTTCGAGTTACGCTTGCTTTTGTGAGACGCAAAAAGTGTAGTATTCTTCGATTTTTACGATGTCCGAAATTATTCAACAAAGAAGTTCGATCAAATTTTGTATGCGGAACGGAATTTCTGCTGCGGAAACGTTGAGAATGAGTTGCAGAAGGGTGACCAGGCTCTATGAAAAACAACAACATTTGACCGGTATGAAATGTTCGAAGAAGGCAGAGAACGCGTTGAAGCGCCCGGGAAGAGAAAAAACATCGACCGATGAAGCTCACGTCAAAAAAGTCAAGGAGTCGTTGCTTAAGAATCGTCGTTTGACAACTAGAGACCTTGCTGAAGCTGTCGGCATCTCAAAAGGATCGGCTGCCACCATTGTAACAGATATTTTGGGTCTCAAACGCGTCAAATCTCGAACGGTACCGAAAACACTCAATTTCTTCGAAAAAGAGCGTCGCGTTTCCATCCGTGATGCTTTCTGACTATCAAGACAAGATGAAACGCATCATTACGGGAGATGAGACTTGGATTTATGCTTACGACCCGGAAACAACCGATCAATCGAGCGAATATCGAGCCAGAGCCGAGACCGAAAAAATCGCGCCAGAGTCGTTCAAAAATCAAGGTCATGTTGACAGTTTTCTTCGATGGCGCGTTATGGATTCCTTCCGCCCGGCCGAACTGTCGACAAGGAATATTATTTGGGCGTCGTTCGCGTGAAGCTATTCGTCTCAAAAGGCCAGGTTTATGGAAAGACAACTCTTGGTTTTTGTATTGCGATAACGCACCGTCATCTCACACTGCATTGGTGACCGTTTCCGTAAAAATTCAACCACCGTATTCGCCTGATTTAGCTCCGTGTGACTTCTAGCTGTTCTCCAAACTACTCAAAAGACCGTTCTTCGGGGCCACAGTTTTGACGCGATCGAGGAGACGAAGAAGGAACTGACGGCCGTTCCGGATTTGAAAAGTGTTTCGAAGATTGGAAAAAGCGTTGGCGTGAGTGCATTGCAGGGGAGTGCTTCGAAGGCGACGGAATCGATTTAGACGAATAATGTAAAGAATTTTCATTTTATAACAAAATTCCAGGTTTCATTTGTATACTGAATTTCAGCGTACACGTTTTGTTTGAATTCTATTGCGACCGTTGGTGGATTCTCATAACATGTTCACACTATTTCAGGCCTCCGCAGGGTACAACAATCCCGACCGAGTGCTAGCACACTATCGCTCGATATTATAATACGTCGTACGCGTCGTGAGATATCGTGTTTGACTCTGTGCCCTCGTGCGCGTCGGTAAAGCGGAACATAGTTTTACATATTCGGTACGGCCGAGACGTGCTCGGGGGACCCGGCCGTGGCGTACACACTCGCGCAAAGAAAAATAAAAGAAGAAGAAGAAGAAAAAATATAAGGAGAAATTATTTAACGAGTGCTCCGAGGATTTATACCGCGGGGCGGGTCGAGAAATGATAGCTTATATAAATGTCAACGTATAAACAAGCAATAATTCTCGTGTTGTTGTTGCGCCGAGTTTTTACCCGATATCCAGGGCGAGCGTAAAATAGAACGCGTGTTCGTGCGGCGGTGCGCGCGACCCTGGGAAATCTTTGCGCCGAGCACAACGACGCGGTCTGCATAAAAATATCGTAAAAGGCAAAGTGAAAATATATATATTATATTATCGTGTGGGACACCTAAGGGTGAAAATAAAAAAAAAAGAAGACATACTATTATTATGCGTGTAGCTGCAGATTGCGCGTGTGTGCGCGCACGCCGTCTTGGCCACGATCTTCTTATACGCGTAATAATGCGTAGTAAAAAATAAAAAATGAAAAAAAATCACGAAAAACCCGGGTGTACGCGCCTACCTGCGGCCGACAGCTCGAAAGTATGATGATAAAAATACGAATATGTATATCGGCCGCGTCGAGTTTTTTTTTTAATTTCCTGCCGCCAACAAATCTTGACGGTACGATGTGGTGTTGTTAATAACGTTATCGGTTTGATTGTTGTGACGGCAGTATTACCGCGAAGAATCCGGCGAGAAGATTTTCAACGGGGCGAGTTTATGATGACATTATCTCGGGGTCGAAATAAGATTAATACACGCGTTAAAATATGCGTTACATAAATGTAACACGGAGCCGTTTCGATTTCCTGTTGTACAGGAATACGATTTACACTGTAACATCGCGGATCAGTTTTTATGTTTGATTTTGTAAAAAATACGAGACGACATTTAACACGATATTCTTTCGTCTTTATGAATAAATGTTTATTCTGTCCACTGAACTCCTCCTGAACATGCATGGACCGATTTTCATGAAATCTGTGTGTGTGGAACGGCTTGGATCCGAAATTCCACCCCCTGTCGTCTCAAACGCGAATTCTGTCGAAAATTCGACGGTTTTTTTTTGTTCTGTTACGGTCACACGACTCGCACGATTTTAGTTGTTTACTCGACTGAAATGGTTCAAAAGTTTCGTTTCATAATGAAGGGCACCCCAAAGAAAAGATTGTTCAAAATTTAACCACCGGGTATGTCAAAAGGGGCGAAAGAGATGAACGAGAGAAATCGTCTAGACTGCGAATCAATATGCGGTCGGTAGTTTCGTTTTACGATCTGGATAAATACTACTAAACGATTTTAGTTTTTCCGTTCCTGTTCTTGAATAAAAGACGGTTTTGTGTAAATGCTCAACACGTTTATGGCAAATACAGAGATACGCTCCCGCGAAACAGGTTAACGGGGGGCCCTTTTCAACAGTCTGTCGGGTCCGCATTTTCTTCGAGAAATTTATCGTTCAAATTTATTTTCATCTTGAAAACAGCCGACATGTCAACGGATATAGAAATGGCAAAGCATAGGTCTGAATCTAGACGGCTTTCGCGAAATAATCTTTTGTCTAAAACCACTAATGCACACTCTTAGTCAATATTTATATAACGTCGTCGTCCCATCACAAAAATCATTTTCCGCCGTCAGTCGTACTAGGAACTCTCTTCCACAAAATTCTAAACAAAATCGTATCGCAAAAAAAAAAATAACGTTTGACGTTCGGACAAAGGTATTTTTTAATCATTTTCACATCGCATAGCTTTATCATAATATTCTCGGTAAAATACCGCGTCAAACGAAGAAGTGTAATCATCCGAATAGGATTTCTGAAATTAGACGATATTATAACAACAGCTATCGTATTTACGTGTTTTTAGTGAAAAGTAAAAAAAACCACCACGGATTCAAACGACCACATTTTTTTTTAATGGAAAACTCGAGATATTTAGAAAAACGTGAGTAAATTTTTTTTTTCATTCACAATTCTGCAAAATTTTATGGAAATCGCGGGCCCCCCCCCGTTCGATGCGTCGTTTTTTCGGGACTATATATAGGTACTTTGTATTTAATATAATACATACGTATATACATTTTGTGTAGATATTTTTTTTTATTTATTCTCTCCGTCGCTTTTCCTCTTCTGGAAACGCTCCGGATCGCGCGACACGACGGCGTCGCCCGCGGCACACAATGGCTGCGCGGCATGTAGTGTTCGCGCGCGTCGTTATACGTAATAGAAATACGCCCGACAGCGGAGCTCGCTCGGAAGTTGGATCGCGCGACAGTAAAATACGCATCAACATCCCGTCCTCTTGTGTCGATCCCGTTTCCCGATAAACTCGGAAGGAACGAAAAGACGTTTTGTCACGATTAATTTATGGATCGTCTCCCCATCCTGTACACCTATGCTTCGGGGAGATTTTTCCGTACGGATTAAAAACGAGAGGAGGAGGAAAGAATTATCGTGTTATATTCGCGGAGAAATGCGGGAAAACGCGGTATCGCCGCACCGCGTTTTACACCGGCGAGCTCTTTAAAAGCCGCGTGTTGTACAGGGTGCGGGAGAAAAACCCTCCCCGACTCGCGAAACTTTTAAACGCCAAATGAGGTCGAACGTAAAAAAGCGCATTTACGAGCTGTACGCACGATTTATTTTAACCAGTATTAAAAATTACGCCTAAGTGTCGGCGCCATCGTATCTTTCAATGATCGAGCCTTTTTTTGGTTGTTGACGATGATCCTAAGGGCTATTTCAGGCAGGATGTATTACCTTCGATACCACCTTCAATGCTTCCACAGCACTAGAATCCGATCGACGTGATCGACCGGATGTGCGTGCGGTTGCGCCGTTTAGTTTGAAACTACACGTTCTCTTGTCCGTACTCGATGAAAAAAAAAAAATCATTGAATTTCGGGCCGAAGAAAGTTTTCAAGTAACGATTAGAGGTTTAGTTGCCCATTTCTTTTCAAAACGGACACACCAAACGGCGCACAACGGAACCGTTATCTCAAGGACTACGGAGTGACGACGGTCAGGCAAAGTTCCCGGGGGTTTCGTTGAGAACGCGAAACGCACGTTGTTCATAAAATCCTCGACAACACGATGTTCGCCCAAGCCGCGACAAATGCCGACAATGACGGCACGAATAAAACTTTCTGTCGATTCGAATCCCATTAGTTTATCTGAATCCGAACGTAAGTCACAGCCTAATCAAACCGCGGGGAGTCAATTTTTCCGCACCCTGTGTGTGCACCCTATACCACGACGGTCGCGCGTCGAAAACACTTTTCGCGGAAAAAAGTAAATAATAATAACATTACAATGAACGAACAACGAGAAATGATTCAAAATGACGTCGGCTGTTAACGACAGAGTATTTGTTTATTTTTTATTTTCATAACGATACTGTGATCATCGGCTGCGAACGCGAATCTCGTAGTTTTCTGGGCCGTCCGATAACAATTAAGTTTTTACAACGGGTGTCACGTGCTGCAGACAGCCGCGCATTCGTTCAACGACCCGATTCAGTTTATTATAATATGTGACGACAGTATTATGTACAATCGCGGTTGTCATCGGTAAAACTGATTACGTTTAATAACCTAAACTTAATTATGCACGAAACGCGTGTCACTTAAGGGAGAATATTCCGTAATTTTTGTTTTTTTTCTTTTTGGCTTAAATAGTTTGGTTAAGTAGGCTACCTATAGGCTTACGGCGACCCTAAAAAATATTTTTATTTCTCATTTAGTCGGTTACAATAGTTTGTTTGACTATCGAAGTTTAGCATTTTTCAAGTTCTTCCACACTAGTTTTAGTATTGCAGTCGGAAGTTTGTGACTTTTGAACGTACGTACAATCTACACGTATTGCTACTGACAGTGTAGTCGTTGGCTAATTTTTAAAAAATTTTTTTTAAATGATTATGTGAATTAAATTGTAAAATAAATTAAATTTCATAAATATTCTTTTTATCAATAAAAATCAAAAAAAACACTCAACGTCAGTATACAGGTATTCTGAATCTTAATCAATTTTTAAAACAAAAATTGATTACAATCATTGTTTCATTTGTAAAGGAGCTAAGATTCCCTACGATGGTAGCCTACTGCTATAGAAATCGATATAGAACGCGCTCTTGCGAAATTCGATAGTGAACGATTGTAAAGCTACAGAAGAAAAACTACGATCGTATATATCGTTTTCCTATAGCATCTTCATATTATAAAAGTGGTTCGAGTGGTAAATGTGTACTGATTGACGATTTTTAAAAAAAAAATTATTTAACCGGTTCACAGTTATTTCGTGTGTACAATACGTTCTCGTCTTACCACCAAACAGGTAAAATTAAAACTCGTAAGCATCATAATATGCGGAAAAAAAACTACCTACAGAATATAAAGAGGAAAATATTGAGAAACCAAACCAAACGTCAATATCGTTTACTGGTAGTATTGATGCCGGATAACAATCACCTTTATAGAGATTTTTAACAAGACGGAAATTTATAGATAAATGACCAAAAACGTAGGTATTTTTCTTCAACCAATCGATGCAAATTTATTTAAGTTATTTCTGTATTCAAGTGATGACTAAAAAGTAAAAACCGATAGTTAAAGTTTTGTTCTAGTTCGACCATTCGACCGGTGTGGAAAGTTAGAATAGCCAATTAAGCAGAAATAATAAAAACTGAAAATTAAAAGGCTGTGCGTTAAGGAGTTAAAACGTTAAGAGTCGAACCAGATTTAACTGTTAACGGCGAACTTCTGGTTGTGAATTTACTTCATCCATCTTAACTTATTTCTTCTTTAATTAATTTCACCCAAAAAAAATTTGTTATTTAATCCTTTCAATAAAGTTAGTTCTGGTTGATTTTGGTAGTCAAATACTGGACAAACATTCGTATATAGTACTTAACCCTAAATGCAATAAATACATAAAGTTTACAACAAAAAATTTATGGACTTTTTTTTTGTTTAGCTAAATTAAATCAATTTACGATTTAAATTATGTTTTTTTTTTTTAACTAAACTTCTAACATTGACTGCAAATTTGCATTTACTAAACCATACATTTGTTTGAACAAATCAAATTAAATAAAAACAGTCATTAACTTGCACAGCCTTGGAAAATTATCAAGAAAAAATTAACGTGCTAAAATTCATCTAGGTAAGTTACATTTGGTCTGTATGAAATGGCCCACTGGTAATTTGAGTAGGTAAATTTTACGCAAATAAAGTGCGCCATCAGTGTATCATAACTTTTAAGTTGTTATAAATTTTGCGACAAAGACTAGACGAATATGAAACAGAGTTTTTTTGCCGTTTGTGGGTTCACATAAAAATACGTTTATTTTATGGCGATGTCGCCAATAGTGGTCGATACTATGAGCCAAGAAATACTGATGATAATGTAGATATGCATTTTTCGTAGCTGAAAAAACAACATAAAAGTACATTATTGTTATTCGCCGCTCGCAAAGCGCGTTTCTGCTGTTTCCGCAGCAGAACCACTTTTATTTACTGCTTTACTGCTAGAGCAAACAATAAATACGTGGTTGATAAAATTCGCTATGCTATATTATATTATAGTACCTATATCAATCATCGATTAAAGTGGATTTTTTTCAAATTTCTGTAGGTTACTCGGAAGAAAATTGCGCACTTTCGTGCGAACTTATATACATCGTTCTATTGATTCGTAAAAATTTACATAGTTCTCAATACGTTTCCAGATTTTTTACGGACTAAATTTTTTTACACAACTTTAAGAAAACTAACGCCAAATTAATTTTTTGATCATACCAGATGTTATTCCCGCATAAGTATAATATTGAATCTAACTAAATATATAGTTACACATTATAGGGTTAGGCCACTGACTAACAAGAAATGAATTTGTTTAAATAAAGTCTGTAAAGTTCCAGAAAAAACCCGAAGTAATATGAACTCTATCGATAGAACATACGGTAACTAGTTAAAAACTGAATATTTCTCATAATTTGAAGTTCTTTATCACTTTGGTTGAGTTTCAACTTAAACTAACTTTTCAAAAGTAAAAATAGAAAACAACTTTGGAATATATTATAACTTTCCGTACACGATGTGATGAAATTAAACTCTGTTTTATGCAATGATTATTTTTCATCTGAAATACATCTAAATCAGTCTACAGAATACAATTAACATATTAATCGACGTGTTACAGTTAAAATGTATAAATAACTGTAGGATTTTTCACCAACAACTAGTGCACTCAACAATGTAATCAAAAATTTGAAGTTCAATTGAAGCAGTTAAAATGAATATGAATACAAATTTATCAAGTGTGAAATATATGCATAACTTAAAATACGCATAATTTGGTATTTCACATTTTATTGAGTCCACAAGTACTTGGAGTTCCGATTATAGATACATGCCTCACACATTTCCATAAGATATATTATAATTGCGTTTTATTTTAAAATAATATGTTCTCAGATCGTTGGATTAAGAGCTATATTATTCTAGAGGTCAAAAACGTCAAATAATAATTGTACACTTTGTGCTGCCTGCGATTGTGGGAATAATTGTACTTTTACGACAAAAATTCACAAGGATAAAAAATTAATTTTTTTTTTTTTTCTTAAGTTAATTGAGTATACCAAATGTTTGAACCAAATAAAGTGTTAAAAATAATCGAACGCTTTTTTTAAACTAATTGGATTATTAAAGAAAACTAATTTCAATGATGTACTTTTTGCTTCGTAGTTTTTTAATGCTAAGATATTGTTGGTCTTGTATCCGACTCTGAAAACGCAAATCAAATTTAAACAACTCAAAACGCTTCAAAAATAAACTACACAAATTTTTAGTTACCAAAAGATAAATTGGTAAATACCTAGGTTAATAGTCGATTAAAATTATAACTAAAAATAGTCGGTTTACTTAAAATGGTAAAATTAATATAATTTATAATACAACTTTTAACTTTTTAACTCACTAATTCCCAGCATTGAAAAAATATAATATTAGTATCTTAATACTAAAGCAAACATTTTTTGTGTTACAACATTTACTGCAGAAAATTTTTGTTACACATTCCACCAAAATAGGTGGGTTGTGGAAAACATTATTATTTTTAGATTTGTTCTTTATCGTCATAACCGATTTTAGTAATGGAAAAAATAAAAAATTATAAAATGAATCATTTAAAATAATGAACGATGATGACGAAATATTAACATTATAGTTTACTTGAATGGGATTCAGTCCAAGTTAAAGTATAACGCCGCATCCACAACTAAATGGATGGAAATATTATATCATTTTTTATTCACGATAAAAAATTTCCCTAGTAATGGTTATTACTTTTGTTATGCTTCAAAGTAATTGTATGTAACCAGTAGAAAAATATTTTAATTTAGATCAACATAACCTTACCTGTATCCAAAATGGTAAATAGAATCCGCAGCTGCAAAGAAATGATGCTGCCAACGATAATGTCGCCCAACACATCCCAGCCACTGTTAAAGTAGTCGCCATCTAAACAATTTATTTGTTTTAAAATCATTCATTTATCGAAAATTTATAGTTTTTATAAGTAAGGTTTGAACATTTTTTTTAAGTTTTTTTTTTTTTTCAAATATAAAACTAAATATTTCTTTATAGCTTTTAATTATAGTAAAAAAAAAAGCGCCCACAATAATATATAAATACAGCTGGTGGCCAAAATAAATTTGATGAAGTGCAACGTAGATTCTTGAGGTATGCATCTTTTATCTTGGAAATCGATTGTCTACAACACAACTAATCATTTGGTGCTTCAAAAGTTCAGTCTATCTATTGACGATAACTGAAAGAAGAAAGAAATAATTTTCTTTTTTTTTTGAGCCAAACTAATTGAAGGGAGCTTCGGTACTCCAGAATTTCTGCAGTCTCTTAATTTTCAAATCCCTGTTTTGAATTGCCTTTCCGTTTTGTATCCATTTATGTTCCACATGTTTCATGAATAACCGTCCAATTTTTCCAACTATATAAAATTGGCCAACGACGATCCATTTTTATATTTTATTTAATTCCCTATTTTTTTTTTTTTTGTACATTTATTACTATACATTTAAATCATTTGTTAAGTAATTTTTTTTTCGATAAGGTTCATGTACGAGCTTTACGCATTTAAATGAATGTTTCTAACTTTGCAGCATACTCTTTATACCTGAAATTTCTGTAACTGGGCCGGTGAGCCACTCTCGTTTTGTGTATAAACAAATTAATATTATCACACTCTACCGAACTTAAAATTCCAATTATTATAATTATTATAAATAATTATAAATAATAAAAATATTATAAATAATTATTATAAACTGTGTGTGTATATTTACAGCACATTTGAACAAGTAACCGATTATTTGGGCCAAGTAAACATTATTACAAACTTATTTTTGATAGATAAGTATGAATAATTGTTGTGGCCGCATAGAACTTAACTAAATTTAATTACACATTTTTTTAGATATGGCTTTAGTTTTTACTTAGCTAACATTTACACGGAGCTTTGGTGATGGGTTTCGTTTGTTCATTTTTTTTTTTGCCCATCACTTTTTTAAGGAGAAATTGTAGTTTTCATTGTTTAAACAACAAAGAAAATCGAGACGTTCAAAATGTCGTTTAATTGTTATGATTGTATTTGTATTATTATCTTTTTTATTTTTTTAAATGACAAAAACGAGAAGATATTGATTTTAGTATTAGTGTTGAAAATAATTGTAGAACGATTATTGTTTTTGTTCGTTATTTTTGTAATATAATTGGATAATTTGAACTGAGCTTACACAGTCTCACAATTATCGATGACAATAGATTAAGATAAAAGCTGATAAATCTTTTTTTTTACAATTTTCAAAATACGAAATACGTAATAAAGTTTTAACTCCCCTTCTGGAAACTACAACACACACCCCACATCAGAGACAAACTCTAAATTGCTGCTCATGATTGGCTTTTTTTTCTTTTTTTTTTTTTTGACAAGAATAAGAAGAATCGAGAAACCAAGTATTTACTGTGTATATATTTTTTTTTTAACTTAAAGATTAAACGTCAATCATTTATTATTCTTTTTCGGAATTTTCGGATAGTACAGAAAGTATACCACATTATATTGATAAATCAAATTATCAAAGTATACATATAGATCCTCCACTCTAGGTTTTTCTTCGTATCCTTACAACTTATCTTTGATATAATTAAAACTTTAAAGTCCTCATCTCGAAGAATCTCTTGTAATGGAATTTTTAAGAAATGATAAATCATTTTTATACACATTGAATGACGGATACTGGCGTCAAATACAAATTTAAGTAAGTTATTTATATTTAGTCAGCTAGTTTTAACAACTAATAGACGGATGATTTTCCCATTAAATATAATATATATAGTTCGAGCAATGGATGGTTGTACATTAATTTTAATTTTTAAGTGTAGTGGAAAGTATCCTGAAATCTGAATCACATTATACAAAAGTCTATAGGTATTTTTATAAGCAATACCAAGAGTGAAAATATTGTAGTCTTCACTTAGAATAACTGTCAATCCCCCGAGTTCGAGAAATTATCCCTTTTGCTCAGGACTACTAAAAATATTTCTTACATCTTAGAAAACACACTAGAAAATAACATTTTTCGCCAAAATATGTAACTATAAAATTGGTGATGCAGACGTAATTGGGTCTATCGATTCGGAATATTTTAACCTCGTAAGAACTCGTACAAAATCATTGTAAACAATACGCGTAACAACAACTTATAACTTATCTTATGATAAATTATACTGGTATATAGTATTATATTTTAGATTTTGAGCGTCAGCAAAGAATGTATTGTTTTTACAATGATGTTTTTTTTCTTTTTTCCTTTATCTTCACATTTTCCTCTACGTGACAGCATAGTGTCTGATGACAAATTTGTAAAAAAAAAAAAAAAAAAATTGACATATTGTGTTATGTATTCACTAACCCATAACTTATTCACAATGGTGAACCAAAGCTTGTGGTATAGTTCATAAACTATACTAGAACTGCAATAAGAAGTTGTTTACGGTTCGATTTGAGTTTTCAGCACTTGTTTAGATCAATAAAACGAGAACTTTTCATACCAACCACATTATAAAGTGCTCATAATTCTAGTTTTTGTTTGATAAACTTACACATGCAGTTTATACGATTTCAATTGTACTTGTTTCTATTCAATTTGTTAATATCAATATCATAATTATTTTTTTTTTTTTTTTTTAAGCAAGGAAAAACGTGTTACACTATATTCTAATAGAAAATAATAAACAGTTTTTATATTTCGTTTTAATAAGAATACGCGTTGTCTGTTATCTTATTTTGTGGTTGCTTATCGAATATTTTAAAAAATTTAAAAACTTTTAAAATAATTCCAATATTTTTTTCCCGTCTCGGGATTAGATAACTAGGTATAGTTTGCGTAGAAATGTTATTTTTGAGATTAGAGAAAAATGCATTTCTATCGTTCAAGTAGAATCGTATGTATTAAGCTGTTTTTGTCGTTTATTATTTATCGTATTCAATTGCAAAACAGTGATCTTTACTCACCTAAGTTAATATTAAATATCGTAATCAGAACTATATTGAACAATGTGGCTCATTAAAAATGCATAGTCGGTATGATTCCGTAGGTAAGATTTGAAAACGCAAACGTTTTAAATATTTAACGATGTTTAAGATCAAGTACGTATTTATATTTTGCGCCATTTAATTCAGCTTTAATTGGTTCTGAAAAGAGTAAGAAATAAACTGCTGTATAACAATAGCTGCAGAAAAATAATGCGGTTGGTGGTTGCGGTAATAACGCGCGACGACAATGTAATGAATAAATGTACACAAAACAATAATAATCCCATTTAACCCATGTACACAGTTAATTCGTTTCCGTGAATCTTTGTAACAAAATTAATTAAAATGTTTTGACATTTAGAAACTGTAGACGGTACGCGCAATTTGCCGTACGAGAATATTAAGTAAGAGGAAAAAAATGAACACGATTGTTTTAAAATTATTGCGTTTTTGTTTAGAATAATTTGATTTGAACTTATATAAGTCTTGCATGGACATTTGAAACAAAATTAGATAGTTGTTTGGTGATAAAATAAATGAACGGCAAAATAATGGTTTTCAATGTTTTCGGTCACAAAAATCGATCATTTGTAGTTACATGACAATAAATATTTCATATTTCCTATTTTGTTCCCTCTTTCAAACGTTCGTAAACAAGAACATATTTTTCTACTCACAATTATTATATCGTGTACTTTTTTTAGGTAACGTTTAGTTCACTTTCAATAACCAGTTTATGAAAATTCTGTTAAAACATATGCCATACATTAAAATTGGCTATGATGTTTTTAGAAGTTTTTAAATTAATAAGTACGACGAAATTCAATAAATATAAAGCCGTTGTTCGGACAACATTGAAATTGCCAATGATCATTGTTGATGGGTGATGAACGTTAAAATGCATAGACTTATATAGTAGGTAGCTGGTATTTTGTTTACGAAATACATAGCTTATATTTTTTCGAATTTTAAAAATTAGCATTGACACTATCACCACGATTTCAAGTAGTTTACATATTTTTATTATTATAATTTTCTATAACCTTTTTCTATTTCTATTATATTTTTGTAGAAACTCAGATCTCCGGTCAAGCGTGTGATATTAAAATATAATGAACGACTGGTAAACTTACAAAATAATCAAATATAACGTATTCATTTTAACTCTAGAAATAATAAAGGAAGACGTTTGACGTGCAAACATCTGTACAGCTCAATATTTAGTTTTTGAGTACCTATCCTAATATACTAACAAGCAAGGCTAGACATTAACTCGTAAAAATATAAGTTAAATTTAGTTTTTTTTTTTTACTCGTTACCTTATTTCCTTTGTTGACTTTTGACTTAAAATGGAAATTTTTTCTTAAAATTGAACTTGTTAACTTTAAGTTAATCTGTGATGGTTTAAACTTAAAAAAAAAAAAAAGAATTAGTGAGAAGAAAATTGTAAAAGAAAACACAAAAAAAAATTTTTGAAAAGAAGAAAATGTCATACTAGGTTTAAAACCATATGAATTAAAATAAAGAATTATTATCTTTATTTCAAGTAAAGCAAACTTTTTAGATCATGAGCGTCATCAAAGAATGTATTGTTTTTCCGATGATGTTTTAGATTCTGAGCGTTAGCGATGAATGTATTATTTTTACAATGATGTTTTTTTTTCTTCTATCACTTTTTCTAGTAGACAGAATGCTCCGAATTCAACGTATGGTACCTCAAAATATAAATAATTGCTCCAAAATGGTTCTTTGATAGAAGCGTTTTTTTTTTAAATTTTTGAAGTTATGAGCAAAAAAAGAAGACTTCCGAATTTTCGAAATTACTTCGTCCGACTTGAAATTTATATTTGTCATTTTATGAATTTAATGCGGAAATTTCAATAGACTTTGATCATTTTTGAAAGAGTTATGGAAATTTGAAACTTTTAAATTTGTTATCTTACGGCAGTTATTATTCCATAAAACCTCTAGTTTTTATGTTTAAGTCTCGTAACTTTAATACAATCTAAAAAAGACAGTTTCGCATATGTGGTCAAAAAATTTAGAAAATTGATTCACACGATTTTTGTTTATAGTCGATTTCGCGTTGTTATTTTGTTGTTAAACTCTTCATTTCGGGCGGTCGTGTATTTCTTAAGGGGGGACAAACAATTACGGGGAACGTATTTTTTATACATTTATTTTGATTTTTTTGATCATAACATCCAAAACTAAGATCGGACCAAGCTTTTACATAATACTAAAATAGGAAAGATACAGATTCGATAAAAGTTTTTATTGTAAAATTTGTTTTTACCATGACGTATAATAGACTACTGAAATCTCTTAGAATCGTATTTTTGAATGTAATGATTTATCGTTGCTTTCGGATATAAAATGATGCATATAAACTACAACTTCTAAACTGGTGACCCACCCAAAGCGTAGTCGGTACTCCGTCAAACTACCCACGCGACCTAGACTGAACACAGCTTTTTTTTTTTTATTGTTATCTTTAGTTATCTTTTAATTGAATGAAATTTTAGAGTTTAAGAAATTAACTTTTAACTTAACATGTGTGTTTTTCAATCAACTTAACTTAACGAGTTAAAAAAGTTGTTGACTTGCCCAGCTTTCCTAATAAATAACTGCGTATAACTGCGTTTGCGTACAAAACGTGTAAACGCAATTTTCACCACGGCAGTCGCATTGGTAACAGAAATTATTTTGTGAGAGGAACTCGTAGAACATTTTAACATCTTTTCCACTCGTTCGCTCATGATAAATATGATAGCATTTTTTACTCTCAACATAACGAGTTGCATAGGTACTTTTAATTTTCCCTCTTTCAGTAATATATCCTTTTAAACCTTTTATAACCGAAAAAAAAATAGATATAGAACGTATACTGTTTTGAAAATAAGATCTGGATAAGAATATGTCACCCCTCGTGTGATACAGCAACGGATAGCTTGATAAGAAGATGTAACGAGAAGCTGAACAATACGGTTGATGAGCAGTCAAAGGACAAAGACTACAGTGGTTTGGACACATTGTGAGAATAGGGGAGAACAATACAGTCAAATCAGTTATGGAACGGAAACCATTTGAAAAGAGACCTCGGCGAAGACTTTGCGAATGGTGGATCAGTCGAAAAAGATCTAAAAGGTATGGGAACGGACAATTGGAGAAAAGTTGCCAACGACAGGGATAGGTGGCGCAAACGTTGTTTTGGCGGCAAAAGTCGTAATGTTATAAAAGTCGCAAGAAGAAGAGAACGTATAATATAGATATAATATATTATTATGACCAAATTACGAGGATTGCGCTTCGTTTTATTTCGTTTTAGTTTTATTACTCTTTGGCGTGTTTTTTTAATTTTTTTTTTTTTTTTTTTTTACGAGAGGGGATCGTAAAGTTCGCGTTTATAATGACTTTCGGGCAATATCTTAAGTGGGTAAGCGTTTTTCGGCGGTTAAAAATTTAAAGTACGACGCGGAAAAAAAAAAAGAAAAAAACAACTTTGCGGTACACGCACAAGTGACCCGCGCGCGAAACACGACCGTCGCGATATTTTACGTGAGAAAAGTTTACCAAAGTCGGTTATTAAACGCTCAGCTCTTTGCGGGACCGTTCTCGCCCGCCACCGTCACAGTACCGAGATCCTCTCCCGGTCCCGTACTAGAAGATACCTCCTTTCGCCGTAAATAGATTGTACGCGGCAAACCGTGCGAGCACGCCGCGGGAGCGATATTTTACAACGAAATTCGGCAGGAGAAGCTCTTAAAATAGTACATAAATTAGAAACCATTTCGACCGTTTCGGACGACGCGTATCGTTTCGATCGAATCAAACTTTTTTACGCGCTTCTGTGCGATGTATAGAATAAATTGTTTCGTTAAAACACGCTGTGCGCTGAACGAAATATTTCAAATGACTGAAATAATAAAAACAGGAATCCCCGGGATCGCTCTTGGTCACGCGGGTAGTATGACGGAGATTAACGAATTGGGTGAGTCACTGGATTGGAAGTCGTGGTTCAAACGCATCATTATTTTATCTCGGAAAGCAATAACAAACCGTTGCCTTCGAAAAAACGATTCTGTGCGAGCTCAGTTGTCTAGTATACGTCGTGGTAAAAACTAAGTTTAACAATGAAAATGGTCCGAAAAACTCGGAAAGTCGTATCAGCGTTTAAAAAAAAAAAAACTGTGAAAATTTTAAACCACGTAATGATGTACCGATTATAATGGCAATCCAGGCCCGTCGGTTTGAAAATCGCATCCTTTTCTTGTGTCCATTAAATAAGACAACAGATTATTTATTAAAACCAAGATCAAATACAAACAATTACCGACACTTTATATTTGTTGACGTCGTAATTGACTGTCTAGTTTCCTGCGGGGGAGTTCCACGTGAAAATCTTGTAAAATTCATTTATTCAACACATATTAGAACGTACACACTTGTATTCGGTTAACGATAAATTTTTAATTATTTTTCCACGCGTACGGTTTGAATTGAGCCGTAAAAAGTAATTGAACCATTACGGTTACCGCATGGACGATTTAATTAATTTATATTATCCGCTATGTCTACGTAAAGCACTTGACTGAAATATAATAATCATTCATTCATTAATATTTAATACCACCGTTTTAATTAATTTTTTCTCGAAATCCAATGAAATGAATGATTCGCGCAAATAGTACATTATTTTATTACAAAAATACGCGCTCGTACAAACTTTCGTGCTGTGCGCGAGCAATATGCAAATTATATAGTGCGTTTAAAACACAAAACTATTCCAACAACATCATCGCTTTTGTGACGAGTTTGAAAAAAATATATGACATTTTCAACATCAAATATGACGATAATTCGTTTGACTTATCGTGATACCGACCATTAACATAGTAATCAAAATTAATCAATAACTATATGACTGATGTCTACCATTTTCCCGCGAAGAAATTTCAAAACGCTTGTACTTCATTTTTTGCACCTTTGTACGATTCGAGGTTCTAATTCTTGTGTTTTTAAAACACAAAAATACGATGCAGCAAAAACTACAACAGACTGGTTGCCGTCGTAAATTCTAGGACAGTTATATTCTCAAAATAGTACAATCCTAGCGAAAAATGCTGCCAACGTTTTGTCGAATTTTGCTCTGAATTGTTATTTTGGGGTGCGGTTTTAAACTTGTGTGAATAATATTGTCATTGTTATTTTTTAATTCAAAATACCAACGTTGCAAAACCAACACTGGTGAAATTCGATCTAACAGCCAGTTGTGCAAATACGAAGGGAACTCGGGTAGTTGGCCCACTCGACATAATATCGTAAAGTCTCCAGTGAAAGTAGATATTTAATTAATATTTTGCCATTTTTTTAGTTGTGTATAAGAAAAAAAAAATTAAAATTAATAAATATTTTCTGGTATATCATTGAGAATTATACATTTTAAATGCGAATCCGAATTATTGACTAATAGCGTAAAACGTTTGTTCCACTCTCGTTATTTTTAGTTGAAAACGTGTAAATAGTTAAACTATTGAGTTGAAAAACGAAACCATTAAGTATGTACTTAGGCATTATTGAGAAAAAAAGAAAATTACATGTAGTTTTTTGCTTCTTTTCTTTATTTATAATTTTTCTTTGAAAATAAGACGTAAGATTGCATTTCAAACGTTTCTGCTAACCGTCCTGTTGTTAACAAGAGTAATCTATTATCGACAAATCACTTAGAAATACTTCAATGGTTTATCGATTTAGGGTTAATGTTATTATTACAAAGTTACGACAGCGTCTAGTGCGCAGTTTATCGTTCTTTGTTTCTTTAATCTGTATACACTGCGGACGCGCGTGAATTCACGTGATGATTAAGTACAAAAGCCTATTTTGAAACATGGTTGCACAAAAATAACACCGAGACTGACGTTTTACAAGCAGAGTAAATTACAAGACTCATACCCGATAAAACGACGTCTCTTAGAACCCATACTTTTAAATTAATCGAATTAATTACTTGATCAATCTTAATTCTATCATAAGTAACAATATCAGATTGTTTCGCTTACATTTTGAAAAACAAATGTCGATTGAACCTCATTCGACTGTTTTAGAGATACGTACGTACATTTCGTACACAAACAAATCCATTAGTATCACTCGGTGTCTGTTTTATATAAACATAACGCACATATTATGTTTTGGGACTGTTAAAACACAAATAAACGCAAATAACCTAATATTCCGTGCTTCCGAGAAACTCAAAAACGATTCGCGGTTCTCTCTTCCTTAGCAAAGAGAAATAAATGCAAATAACATACGCATGATACTTTAAACGTCCATGTTGGTTCAAAAAGTTTAAGGAAGTTGTTTACGGTATATAAACGACAGATAACTGTAACCGTTTTTGTTGTACCATAGTTAAATTACAAAAGTAAACGTAGTATCTTACTTTATTTAATTTTTAGCGTATTAGATGTTACAGATATTGCTTTAATCGTCGATACAATGTTAATATTTACTTTAAATACGGATTTTTTGTTGTGTGAAAAAATTTCAGTTTTTTATAATAACTTTGTAACTACATACAATTCATTCATATACTTATAATAATATGTGAATCGTAAAAATGGTAAATGCCACATTCGGTATTCGTAGGTAACAGATTTATTTGAAATAAACACCGTTATCAGGGAGTACGCATAATTGGCTGCAAAAATAGACTTTTGATACATAAAATTATTTAAAATTTTTCATTTTTCAAGTCTCAAAATCAAGAAATTGATTGTTGTGTATTCAATTATGATATTTGTGCACGAAACGTTTAATGAATGTACGAACGCCGTAAAACTATATGTTTCTAAAATCTAACCTAACAGTAATATTGTCATTTTAATCTAAATATGTTTTTTTTTTTTC
Source organism: Hormaphis cornu (assembly GCA_017140985.1). Taxonomy (NCBI): domain Eukaryota; kingdom Metazoa; phylum Arthropoda; class Insecta; order Hemiptera; family Hormaphididae; genus Hormaphis; species Hormaphis cornu. Next base: position 5,167,683 of record CM029357.1, read on the forward strand.
ATTTATTTATTTGTGAAATAATCAAATATGAAATATATCTACTAAACTTTGTATCAATAATTACACAGTTTTAGCGCGATTTTATTTCAAAACTAACGAAAAGTCCCGATCCACAAAACAACAAATCAATCATAATGATAATAATTAAATGAATTAATGTTTAATAACCACCGTTTGGTACAATTAGTGTAAATCTGAGTTTCTCGAAATATTCCTTAAGTCTTTGAACATTATACGAATTGTTAATTCGACCCTAAAAAATACGTTTCAATTGCTTTATCGAGTTTTAAGTTTCAAAAACTCGTTAATTTTATAAACTTTCTTCGCTAGACGTAAAATGAAAAGTCTAGAACTGAATGCATTCTGACATCGCAAACTTCAAATTGAAAAAAAAAAAAGTATAAATACGAAAAGAAAAGTTAAGTTCATTAATTAATCAAAAGTCATTCCATTTGGGGATGAGTGGATTTTAAGATTTTGAGAACTCTAAAACTTATCAACCGGATAATAAAAATACGAATATATTGATCGTATTTTTAAAATACAATTAAGTTGAGATGCATAGGTACACATTACATATTTGTCACATAACCTTTTCATAATAATTGTGCGAGCCTTTTCTTATAAATATAATGTGTGGTATAGTTATAATATGATATGTAGAAAATAAACATAAAATTTCAACTGTCAAAAATTATGTCTTATCTGATTTGTAGAATATAATATATAAAATATTTAGTTCATCGACAATATACACCTCGTGTATTAAGAAATCATTAATAAGTATACATTGTAAATACTATTTCTTCAAAAATTTCAACAACAATTTTATAAATTTTTATAAGTAAAAATAATAATCTAATAATAGGTATTTTTGTTAAATGAAAAAGCCGGGATCACTAGGTCAAATGGCTACTTTAATCATTGAATGAGTCACTTTTTGGTTTGGAAATTGTCGTTCAAACGTATTATTTAATACCTGAAAGCAATTATAGATTATTTCCTTCAAAAAAACGATTCTGATCGAGCTCAGTTATGTACTATACCTACGTCCTAAAATACCTTATTTTACAAAATATTTGCTTAGAAAATTATTAAAAAATACCTAGAAAAAAATTTTTGAAATTTTTTTTACGTAATTAATTGATTTAGTACAAAAAAGTTTGAAAACAACGAGGAATAATTTTTTTATAACAATTGTTTAATAAGTTTTGACGCCGGAATTGGCGATTTTGGTATTTTTGGCACATAACTCAGAAAATAATCTTAACATCACATAATGTTTCAAATCAAATTAATTTTAAAGCCTAAATCCAAACTTTTATGTGGTGTTAACGATCGGAGGGTACTCCAAAAACGTCATTAAAAAACTAAAAATTTTAAATTTTTCTTTTTTTTATGTTGTTTGGAGTAAAACTCAAAAAGTTAGCAAAAAAAAAAAACATCATTGTAAAAACAACACATTCCTCGCTGACACTCAGAATCTAATAACGAGGATTGAGGAATGATCTCCACTTCATTTTCGATACTAGGCTTTTAAAATATTATGCAACACGAGTGAAATAGTCGAGGGACATTAGAAAAAAAGTGTACAGTTTAGTATACGAGCTTATGTATATGAAAAAAAGTGATCAAATTTAAAAATTATATTTTGTTACTTTGCATTACTGAATTGTATTAGTATTCCTTCTCGGAAACCATTAGAAATTCTACACAATCACACGGACGTGGTGTTTTCAATTATAGTTATCATTATTTTCTGCTTCAATTTGAATACAGGCATAAACAGATGTTCCTTATGCATTTATATTGCTGAATTACCGAAATGTAGGTATTTCGTAAATTTTACGATTGAAATGAGTAGTTACACAAATGGAAAATACATAATTTTTTGTATAACTTTAGTTAAACTGTATAGTAACTACGTTCACTACAAATCTAGGAGCAAGGATGTTTATTACTGGAAGTTACAAAAGCTTAATATTTAAAAGTCTTCAAAATCGTTTTTAGATTCTGAGCACAGCAAACAACGTATTGTTTTACAATTATGTTTTTTTTTTTTTTAGCGTGAACATTTTATAGGGTATAAAGTGCTCCGATTTTTTAAGTCAGCACCTCTTCTGAAAGATCTTTGGACTGAGTGTGGTACTTTGAGGGGTCTTAAATTTGAAAGTTCAAAATTTTGAAAAGTTACAATCAAGAAACTAATGAGAAACATTAATTACGACAAACGTGTTTTTGACATTTCGATTTAAATTTTTGACTATTACATCCAAAATAATGATCGGAACAAGCTAAATCTTTTATAAAATATTAAAATTGGTAAGATACATTTTTGATAAAAGTTTCAAGTTATTTCGAAAAATTTTGAGCTAAATATACAACTTTGAAATTATCGAAAAATTTACCAGGACGGTATATCATTGCTTTCAAATATTAAACGATTTGTTTGAATCACAACATCCGAACAGTGTTCCACCCAAAGCGTAGTCGCTACTCCATAAAAATACCCAAGCAACCTTGAGTGATCCCGGCTTTCTTATATTCGTACTCAATTTAATTGAAATTTAAGAATTTAAAAATTTTCTGTTATCATCCGTTCATAGATCCACATTTGAATAGAACAATATTGGTTTGGCACCATCAAAGAAAACAATATAAATATTTTCAACAACATAATATAATAGTAATATTAAATAGTTGTAAAATTTAATTTACCTCATTTATTTTAATAAATACTAAAAACAAAACAAAATTCGTAAATGTACTCGTGTGAATATTCCACCTATGTTCATTAAAAATTTACTCATTACGTTTTGTTGAAAGTATATTATGATATTATAAGAAGTAAAATTTTCTACGAAATAATCACGTTTCGCCGAACAAGAAAACTATTTTCAGGCGGTTTGTCAGCGTATAATTAGTTTTCCACCGGGAGCAAAACGACGATATTCACAAAACGAATTCCTTAACTTTTAACCAGAGAACAGACGCTTACTCAGGGTATCTAAAGAGATTTACGACTTTTAAGTTGAGTACTGATGTAAATTCCGAACCAGCGCCATCGTAAATTAACGCGTCTAAGTGGAACACTCTGAATATTGGAATGATACTATATTCATATTTATATGTATGGTTTAATGATATAAACATATTTCTAAAACACACGACAAAAATAATGATATTAAATACCAAATATACATATGAACTAATTTTGATATTAAAGAAAGCCTGTATCAATCTAGGTTGCGACTACTCATCAAATAATGTTCCAAATGGTTCGAAAATTTCACACGTCATTTAAATTAACATTGTTTACTCAAAGACGCATTTTTGGAACATTTTTAATTATTAAATTTGATTTTACCAGGACGTATACTAGACAACTGCTCGCTTAGAATCGTATTTTTGAAGGCACTGTTTATCACTGCTTTCAGATATTAAATAACGCGTTTGAACTACAATTTCTAAACTAGTGACCCATCCAAAACGTTATCTCTACTCCGTTCAAACTACACACGTTACCTAGAGTGATACCGGCTTTTTTTATTATTAAT
>CM029357.1:5171639-5203676 GCA_017140985.1 Hormaphis cornu
TAAATCTTTCATAAATAAATTTTAAATCGATTATTTTATACAACTCTTTACAAAAAAAAAAAAAAAAACAATTTTGAGATAACTCAGTTAACTAGTGTACATTTTATACGTCCTGGTAAAAACCAAATTAAACAAAAATTATGAGTTTTATAAACTGTACTAACTGAAATACGACATTTTAAGGTAATCAATACGCCAAACAACTTCTCTCCGACGTCAAATATACCTAATCCCTTTCTTTCCTTCCATCCATTTTTCTATGCAATACTACATCTTCTATATTATGTCATATAAAAATAAGGCAATTTCAAATATTGGACGATATGAAATTTTTCGATTCTCATAGACAAATTTTTTTACCAAAGTTTCATACAAAATATAATTTAAAGCCAGATTGTCAACTTTTTTGTAATATTCAACGTAAAAATCGGAACACTTCTTCTACATAGTATCGTCATTACTCATTACAAACTTGAAAACATCAAACTTTTTGCCATAAAATTATCAATTTTTGGGGGGTCTTTTGGGTATAACTCAATAAGTAAGCAAAATTTCATAAAAACTGGGACCGACATTACACTGATAGTCCATAGACCTATCAGAAAAGTTACTGACATTAAAAATGTTTCAACCCAAAAAAGTTTTCACAAAAAAAAACATCATTGTACAACAAAGCGTTCTTCGATACGCTCAAAATCCAAAATACTTCGGTCACATAACATATTTATACAGTTTACCAATACATTTGAAACTGATACAAATAACGGGAGCTTTGCACTTGTCGTCAATAAATCAGTATATAAACACAAACAATCAAGCTCACACGATGTATCCAATACTAATGAGTAGTACTTAACTCTGTCATATTTAATGGCGGTCACATTTTAATAATTAGTAAATCTCCCAGTGCGTCGCACTCGCGATCTCTTCTTTAGATGTTGAAAACTGGGACGATTAATTGAAACAAAAAGTACATCAGCGTACCTTAGAACCATACAAGACTTTACAGATAGAAATTAAAGGTTACGAATTAAAATCTATTTCTTTTATTTTTTGAAAGAATAAATTTAGTATAAATTGTAAAAACATAACTGTAGCCTGTAGGTATTGTATCTCCCCATTTTTCGGAAGTGAGTTTCAATACTGTACTGTGTATGTATTTAGGAGCTAATAACGTTTTAGTTAAAGCTGTGATTTGATAATCATAAAAAAAAGACGAAAAACATATACTTAAGTAAGTTATAGTATATATCACACGTACACTTTTAGTTTTTTTGAAGCCAAAATACTTTTCATCTTGCAATGGATTTGTTTTATTTTTTTTTCACCAAATGCTCCGAAAGTTCTTCAAAAAGGCACTTAAGGTTTAGATTTAAAACACAAATCAAATTACTAATAAGTAGGTAGGGTTTTTTTATTTTTCATTTTCTAAATACGAGTATTTTTGACAAATTTAAATACATATAATAAAATATATATTGTATTTTTTTTTTTTATCTGAACCAACAGCAATAACCTAAATTGTTGCCTTAACGTTTTAATTTAAATTAAATAATATAATATAATATTTATATAATATTCGTTCAAATCTCGTTATGATAGTATGAAATTTTATAGTAGGAAAAAAATGAACAGAATATTTATTTTTGATATAAGATCACATTTAATTTATTATTCTTTAATTTATATTTTAGCAAGAAACCGCTTCTATCGATTTTCTTTCATGCACCCATAACCTATTTATTATTATTGTTTGTTTTTTGTTTGTCAAATCAACCAAATGTAAATTAGGTATTACAAACGTATGAAATTTGAAACGTTCAGATTATAATTTGACCTAGAGTAGAAAAATATTTATGAATAAAGTGTGCTAACACGCTTTTATCAACTAACTTACTATTTAACCAAATAAATCAATTTCCCGTGATGAAACAAAAATGTACAAAACATTTCGTTGAACGTTTTCACAAGGATTTCGACAGTAATGATACTGACCTAATAATTTATGAACCAAAATCATTTAAAACTTTTTAGAGATCAGATGTGCAACGAGAATGAAATATATTGTGTATACCCTTCACTAATATTCCACGCCACACTAGAACATACAACTCTTCTAAACTTTCAACGATTGTCAAAAGTTATAGCGTATAAGTTATAACTTAAAACTGACAATATGGTTATCGTAAAATATATTTGTTCAAAGTTGCCAGTTAAATTTTCTATGAAAAAACAATTTAATTGAGAACGTAAATATTTATGTTTGTTTATTTTTTTTAGAAAATGATGTGCTGCCATGTGATTTTTGGCTACAAAAAATTGTTTGAAAAAAAAAATAGTCTTGTAAATATTCAAATGATTAAAATATATTGTATGAGTAGGTTGCCTTTAGCAAGTTTTACTTATTAATTTTTACGACACATAATTATATTTTTATAAAAAAACATGTATGTTGATTTTTTTATGTTCGATACAGAAAAAAATTTTCAAATAATCGTATTTTCATCATATTTTTATTAAAAAAATTAAGAAATCATTAGTCCATCTAAAATTTATCATAGAAATCAAAATTAAGACGTCTGTAGAGCAAAACTACTTGCATACAATAGTTCTCATAAAAAAAATAAAAAAACTGTAATAAAATCACATTACCCCTTATCATATCAATAATATGCAAAATGTTCACACGAGTTTATACTTATATTTATTTTTTTTATCATAACCATAACGTTGTTCACAGTGACATAAAACATACTGTTATTCTAATACTATGGAAATTAAATTTTTCACTTCTATTTTTCCGTTCTGTACTTTGTTTGTTTTTTTTTTTTTTTGTATCCATCCATCTCTGTAAAAAATAAATATTTTCGTAACCCAACATGTGTCACGTAAGATATCTTACTTTATCTATGTATCGTACTTATAGCACTTGATTTAAGTACAATTATTGTCATGATTTAAAACAAAAAATAATACGTTATCTCTAAGCAAAAGAAGTTTGGTGAAAAACTGACATTTTATGTATAGTGTAAAAATTGTTTGTATGATAAACACACCAATTTTTATTATCAGTGGTGAACATATAAAAATACTTCTCTTAAATGTTCCAAAAGGCTTTCGCATAATATTAAAATATTGTTGAAAATGATTGTTATTTTTAGTGTTTTCATTTTGTACAACGTTTTCATCAAATTTGGGAAAAAATTTTTATTTTCCTTTTAGTAAGTGTAAACATTAAAATTAATCAAATATTTTACTTCATTCGTAAAATTTGCAAACTAAAAATACTGTTAGTAAAAATATTTTTAGTTTTTGCTCACACAAACGTCCATAAATTTCGTTCACCGACAAAACTTTTACGAAAATTAAATCTCAAAATGTCATCTGGCTCAAGCCCTTGAAACGTTTTACAATTAATGCAAAATTGTACTTTGTTATTAAAAATAACTTCTGAAAAATTGTGCCATGGTCGCGCTGTGTGTTGGAGATTCGTACCAAACTAACTGATTTTATCGTTATATTCGTTCGGGTTTGCGAATTCGAGTAGGTGCTACACGAAATATTTATGTTTCACGTTGTGGTAGCAAACATGTTAGCGGTGTTGTTCATGCGACCGACAAAATCGTAATATCGTTATAATAGACGGTCTAAAAGCCTAGTTGACATATATTGTTATCATTTGAAAATAATTCGCCTTCGTAATAACCGCACTCGTCGTGTAAATCTCATTGCGTTGTAGCATAGAACTATGCTCTGTTTCAGGCTATTGCAGCTTTTGCAGTCAGAGAGACGAGAATTCGTGTTTTCCCGTTTGTTTCGAGTGTTTGTTTGCTGTTGTTGATGTCGCAGGTTAATCGGGAACGCGATGAGCCCCGAGTTTGAATCATTCAGTTGAATTCTCATATTGTAACGACCAAGTGGACGTGGAGATATTTCCAATTTTTCCGATATTTTGTTGGCGTTGTTAATCATTTCTTCTTCGATAGTTTTAACTCTAAAGGCATTCCTAGTGGTAGAATTGGATTAATTGGAGAATGGTTGCCCGTAAAATTATCCTTAAGCGTAATAGTCATTTGCGTGACCTACGGTTTTTCGCATGAAGTTTGAGCAGAGGCGGCTCCAGGACGTAGGCCACGAGGACCGAAGAAACAACCACAGCTAATATAGATAGGTGTACAAAATAACTACTTTTTTTTTTATATAGCAGTATTATAGTACCTGTAAATCTGTGGTTACTGATTTTATGACTAAAAAAAAAAAAAATCTTGTAAAGGTGCGACTCGATAAGGCGGGCTCATTTTGCTGGTGAGAGGTGGAGTTTCGCTTCTTTTGCTTTGCATGTAATTTCCTTTACGTGTCCTGAGAAGTTTAGCTTAATGTCGGTAAGTACCCCTATAGGCATTTGATTTATGATGATTTATTTAAGAAAATAATTATCCTACACACACGGTTTTTAAAAATTATACGTATTATTACGCATATAAGGCGACCGTATCAAGTTTTAAACGATGTCTTAATTGTTCGGTCGACACTATTACGTCATCAGTCATATCCCAGAACATCCCCTTCGTGTTGTCCTGAGATTCTGATAAAATGCTAAATACTAGGTAAGTTTTGTGATGTAAACAACATCGTTTTTTTAAATAAATTACTATGCACGCAGCAGATTTGCTTTAACGTATTTTTGAACAAGCGCCATGATGGTGCGATAAATAATACGATGCGATTGGCAGCGAACCAATTTTAAATATAATTTTATTACACGTTTTATAAAGTACCTACCTACACGCATGGATATGGATTATTTAACATTTTTCAGTTTTCGTAAAATTTTGGTTACGACTTTTCGAGTACAATATACGATACGTGTCACTGTAAAATGTAAATCATTTAAAATTCCGTCGGGCCGATTACGTACCTGTTCTATTGTAATAGTTTTTCGGAAATCGTTTAGTAAGAAAAAAACTAGTGGCATGTGAAATAGGTTTCGTAACGGCAAACGTTTGAAAACGATTCGCTGAAGTCTTATGAGAATGGAGATCGATGATAATGGTTCCCGATTCGAACGGAAAACGAGAAAAAGAAATTATTTGTTTTGACAAAACGTTCTCGCGAAATTTCCAACCAAAAATACGTATTGAACGATGTGTAGTTTGACGAAAAAATAAAAACCCAGTCGGTGCCCCCGGAAGAATACAAAAATCAGAATAATAAATTCCGGGAAAAATTATTTCAGGAACAATATTATTTTTAGGGAAATAAAATTCGGGAATTCTCTTTTGACGAAAAAAATACCAGGATCATTTGATCCATCTGGTATAAATATATTTTCTTGGGAAACGTAGGTAAGATGTGGAATTATTTACAACAGAAAAACCTTTTTTAAGTAAACACTAATTTAGAAACCGTCGAAATCGGGATTTCTTTTTCTCCAGAAAAACTGCAAAACATGTCTGACACAAAGGGAGATCATAAAAAACCTGTTGATAAATTAAAACCAAGTTTATATCGATTTTTCTCTGAAAAAATTTCTTTCCGATTTCGATTATTCCTGAAAACTGTTTTCCCGAATTTCACTTTGCCGATTTTCATAGTGTTTGATAGGTGTATTTTTTTTTTTTTCCAATTGTTTTATCGTCTCCTCAAAACCGCTTCCCCTTTGTACGCCAAAAATATCGGTCCAATTCAATACTGTTTTGCGGTCTCGCAACCATATATTATAAACGACTTACGTTTGAAAACGATTCGCCGATGTCTTGCGGGATGGGCGCTTTGGGTAGGTTCGATTCGAAACACAAAAACGGTAAAACGCCAAAGACCAAACGTCGATTTCGCTGTCGCTGTGCCTGGACCGGAGTACACGTGTCGCGAACACGACGAACAGCGAAATATTTTTGGGAACTGACGGGGAGGACGCGTGCGACGCGCAGCGCGATTCTTGGCTCACTGTCGACGGCGCCGCGTGTGTCGCGAGTATAGAGGTGCCCGTCAACGCCGCGCCAAGCGTACCGTCTCGCGAACCTACCCCGTCGTCATGCCCACCCGCGGCCCCGCGTCGAGGTGTGTTAAAATCGTAGACACATCGCGGATGTACATTCTCAAAAGGTTCTTAGATTTTTTTTTTTTGTTTTCTAATCGACTTTTTTGCCATTTTAGCGTACAATATTTTCTGTTTTTTTTTTTTTGACGAGAAATGGTTTTTTTCCATTGCTAAAACTGAAACGCGGTATGTTGTAACGATCAACGTTATCTGGATTCATAAGCAACGGCGCGAAGACTGTGTGTTAACCCGTCGTTAGTGACGTTAAGTTTGTATACCGTGTGAGCATTTCGCTCGCGCATATTAAAAACGCGGGTTCGTTTTATACGAAACGCGAATTTATAAAAATCGCCCTAAACAGTACAAAAAGAAGAAATATGATGATGGACGTGTTTTCTGTATTATTATACTGCCCATATTGCGGATGTAGCGATGCCGCGAATTGGACGCAAAAAACGCGCCACGAAATTCGGCTTTGTCACTTTGGGACAAAATAAAAAAATTTTTAATTATTTTAAATTATTATTCTGTTCTGTAATGATTTTTGTTAACAAAACAAAAAAGCTTATTTTGAATTTTTACGCGATAAATTGACATTTGAGTCAGTGGTTCCGAAAATGGCAAACGTGTGAGCGAATTGCTCGTAGCATCAACAACGACGGGTTAATTAAACGTAGACGATTTGCAGAGCTTTCGACGACAAAAAAGAGATAGGCCGAAGCGTAGAGCTAGAAGAGAGAAAAAAATGGTCAGGATGAGGTCAGAGAGAAAGCAAATTCAGAAAAAGCATCCAATTTTGTTAAGGGAGGAAACCAGCGAATGAATCGAATTTGTAACTATTGTATTATACAATACTTTTTTTTCATATCATCGATTAAATTGATTGAACGTGTGATTTTTTCTAAAATTGTCGTTAAATATTAATATTTTATAGTAATTTATTGTGCTGTATTAGAGATTATAATTTAATTATAATTTTTATATATTTAATTTTAACAAGCGAAGAGTTAGTCACACTGATATCATACTAAAGTACCCTTAACATTGAGTTAGGTATTCATTATATTTTTGTAGTAATAAGTTACGTTTCGCATTAAACCGTGTTCTATAGAAAATTTTGTTGTTATAATTACTAACTAAAATCAAATTAGTTACGTTTTACAAAAAAGACAAACAGAACAACAACAAATTTAAGTTAAAAAACTGAATAATTGAGTTCAATTATCTAAGTGCAGGAATTATATTTCAATTTTTTTTTTTTTGTTAAAACAAGAATATATACAATTTGTATTCTATAAGTAGCTAATAGATTATTTGAGTAAATGATACATGGACTTAATTGAAGGGGGTTTCCAAAAAACTGCACTACTATACACTTTTAGACTATTATTTTTTTAATGTTGAGAAAATCCTTGAACGATATCGCGCTTTAATAATTAAGATCAGTATATATAGGTATCTACGCGAAATTTTCGAAAATATTTTGATTTTCAACCGATATATAAATAAATAGTCAAAATTTAAAAAAATAAAGCTTTAAAATTACCGTCTACGTCCACTTTCCAAACTTTTAAGTTGTATGACATTTTACGATTGGACACCGCCTTTTCCCGCCAAAGTGATAAAAAAAAACATTTTAAAAATGGACAAGGCATTGGCTACGCTAAGAATCTAAAAAATTAATCGAGTTTTTATACCATTAAAATAAAATGTTCCCATGATGCTATTGACCTATTTTTCCAAGCGTTTGAATTATCACTATAATATTTTTGATATTTGAACATGCACTATAACTAGGTAGTAATTAAATATGATACCAAAGATTAAACGGAACGTTTTATTTAATCTGTATCACTATACAATTTAAAAATACCTAAATTTTATGGGTGGGCGCTATGAATCAAAGATAAAATCAATGGTTTGTTTATAAATAATAAAATTAAATCGAACGAGATATGAACATTTTTTTTTTTTTTTTTTTTTTTTTATTATTCTAAAAAAGTTCTTTCTTTTTTTCTTTAAAATAATAGACATTAATAAACATGCTCTCATATATTATATACAAGTTTGCGAATGAATTACACCCAAAGTCTCCAAATAACTTCGAGTGAATACGTACATATGTGCGTAATATGTTTATCAGCTTTTAAAATAATATAAACCAAAATGTTTAAACAAACCATAAATCATACAATCTAGAGAGCGACACCCGTAGTAAAGGTACCATAAAAACGTGAATTATAGTTGTACCGATAAAAATATGTATCACATTTTTGCATAAGTATTACGTACATTCACTAGGTGATAGGAATTAATCCTTTTAAAAATCATTCATAAATTGTTTGCTCTCATATACGAACATATATAGGAACAACGGTACATAAAAAAAGGTTTCCATATGTCCCAAATACCCGGAATTTTCAACGGTTTGGTAGAAAATGTATGTTAAAACATGTATTTTTTAATGTCTGGGCTTAGATTTCAGTTAAAAAATTAATAATAATAACTAAATTATAACTGAACATTACTACCAATATGATAATTAAAACAGCGGCCATCCGGACTGAAATGCATTTTACAAACCCAATAAAAATAAATTATTTTAAATCCTTCTTTTAGGACACGAGATAAAGTGAAGCTCAAGGACTTTTTAAACTCAACTGAGTAAATTTTTTGGGATTTAATGTGCACTATCAATCTAGGATAGTTTAGCGTGGGTGGAGCAAAGAGACAACGGCATTGAGCGAGAAGTGTTAGAATATTGTGATGTTATAAACTATTTTTAGATAAGTTTAAATTGATTTAGACTTTATTTAAAAAAAAAAAAACTACCTAAAGGGATGGGTACGAAGTTGAGTTCAAAATAACCGAGGTTGCCTCCAACAAATTAGGTTTAAAAATATCTTACATTAATTCTGCAGTGGAGCACTAAAAGCAAAACTAATACGTACAAGTACCTATACATAACCAAATTTGGTAAAAACATCGAGACAAACTTTCTAAAAAATATTTTATACAATCGCCGCACACGTTACGATTTACATAATAATATTATGTTCTACTTGTAAGTGTATTGAATTCTCCATTTTGTTATCACACGACTGGGACGGCGTGATTGAATCACACGTTGCAATAGTATAAATAATGACAGAGAATAACCAAACACATGGTACTTCACGAAAATGTAAAAAAAATATCTATTTAAAGCACAAATGTGATTATTTTTTGAATAATAAGTGTACGGTCCCCAATGGAAACATTTTCACTGCCAAGTGTTTTAGAGTGACGTCTAAAATTAACGGTTGAAACTACCATTGCTTTAAAACTAGCTCATTGGAAACATGGTCACAGAGATATTCTATAGTTATTTTGTTTTAAAACAAAAATAACAAAAACTATCAAAATTAGGTAGCGTTAATAAAAAATCCAAATGATTATAAACATTATTGAACAATAATTTTCTCTCTGTGAATTTTGTTTTTTATTTTACATTCGAATTTTAACGCGTGTGTTTTAAAAAATTTCAAATTAAATGATTAATTTTTGAAAATCCGTACATGTTTTGTTTCCTTTCACTTGACTTTTGTTATATACACTCGTTAATGAAGTCATAGATTTAAAGTCAAACGTATTAGACAGGTAGAGAATAAAAAAAAATAAATGACTTAAGTTAACGTTTAATCTTTTTTATTGAAGTGAAAATGGTAGATTATTTTGTATAATATTGTACTATTTTGGATAAGTCTTGATTGTTTAGGAATATTTTGGATCATTTTGAACAATTTTTGCTAGTTTGAATCGTTTTGAACTATTTTCGATTAATTTGAACTACCCTAGATTATTTTATGACTGTTTTGGACCATCTTTGACTACTCTGGATTATTTTGGAATATTTTAGACAATTTTAGATCATTTTGGACATTTCAATTCCGATTCTAATTCGTATCAAGTAATCAAATCCAATTCCAAAATAAATTTTATATTTTAATCCTACATTAAATTCAAGTTCATTTTCATCTATCATATTCAGTAATTTTGTTGGTAAATTTTTTTGGGACAGAAAACTTGGAGGCTTTAAGTAAACGTTTTTTGACAAATTATTTATTATTTTTTTTTTGATAATACGCATGATATTATGTTTACCTTCAGAATTTGATTAGGTATCCCGCATAATACAAAAAATAATTTGTTCATAGATTTTTCACGCAAACCATTTACGTGTCAATTTTGGGGATGGCAATTCAAATTAGTGCAAATCACGTGCTAGTTCATGAACTAAAATATACTTCAAAATTTGTAAAATTTATATTTGGGACGTTGCTGGGGAGGCGCAGGACATAGAAAAACTGATTTCGCTCGAAAAACCATTAAAGTGTGAATTTTGAAAACATTAAATCACATGCTAGTTAATGGATATGTAATTTTTTTTTAATGTTTGTTTTTAAAGATTGGACGGTGCTAGAGAAACGTCCTCTTATCATCCCCTTTATATTTTTGCCATTGAAGATTTATTGATGTTATGGCAATTTTGAAAATGTTCATGCTAATTACACGCTAATTTCTGTTAAAAAAAAAAAATTCTATCAATGTTATCAGTTAATTTTTTCACCACATATTAATACAATTTTAAAATTTAGTATGACATTTGTTAACATTGATCAAGATATTATTCTATTGATTTGCTACAATTAACATGAAGGTGGATTATTTTGTCAGAATATGAAAAGTTCCTGGTTGGGCCACTAGTTTAATTAAATAAAACAAGTCCTATTTTACTTAAAATGTTAAACTATACTTGCACTTTACAATTACACTCACTTTTCAACTAGAATGTTTAATTTCTTAGAAACGCGCGAAAAGTTCATTTAATGAATAAAATTATTTAAGTCCAAGTATCAACAAAAATGTCAAAGTAAATAGGTACTTTCTACGGGAACATCTCAGATCTTTCAAACTTTAATTTATTTTTCTCACAACTATTTACTTTAAAAAAGTCTGTACCTACTAATAACGATTTTCTGAAACATTTCCCGAAACAAACGCATTATTGTAATAGTTGGTGAATTATATCAGTACCTATATATTATATCAGTTTAAGTATTATATTTTATGAGAAATTCACTTCAAGAAATACAAAAGTTTAAAATATTGACGATTTTAATACTAATTTTTTGTTGTTGTATCAATTATTACCTCACAGCTTTTTTTGCAAAACTAATAAAAATATTACAAAAACCATTGTGTTTGAGTATATAAAAACATTTTTAATTTTAAATCATTAGATAAAAGTAACTTACATTAACAATACTAGACGTCGCGTGGACTCCGATGACGAAGTAATTTAACAGACGGATGTGTCTCATCAACTATACATAATTATTCTCCACAGATCACCATTTATCTTCAAAAATTGATTTTCAATTTTTTAAAGGCTTAACCTTGGTGGAAAATACGAAAAGGTAAAATAGGATAACCTTATTTTTATTCTAATCACGTGAATGAATTTTAGGTCTTAAACGTATACGAAATAATAATATTTTGTAAGTTTTTACATTCAAGATTAGAAAATATTCGGTTAGCATGTGATAATATTCAGTTTCTATTACAGGGGTGTCCAACTTGCAAGGCCTCAAGGGCCAAAACTTAAACCTCTGATCTGGTTGCGGGCCATACACTAATTGACATTGTATAAGTATATATATTCGTAAAACCTTACGCGGGCCACAGTTAATAGCATCGCGGGCCGGATGCGGCCCGCGGGCCGCCAGTTGGACAACCCTGTTCTATTATGTTTTAAATACGATTATTTATACATTTGCTATTTTATTGAAATAATATTGGGCTCGTTTGTTTAATGTAACATTCTAATAATAATAGATTATTTTAATTTCAAAAAAAATTTCTCAAAACTGTAGTATAGTTCAATTTTTTGAATGGATCTAACATTATTTTTGATTTATCTGTTTCAACTTTAGCCAACTATGAAAAGGAACAAGTAATTCTTTGGCAAACATTTTTTATTTAAGAGTATATTTTTTGAAGATAAATCGCTATGTACATACCATCGTTTAACAAATTGGTGTCTTGAACTTTACGAATTCAAGCAAATGCCGTATTGTTGTTGAAAAAAAAATAAAGTGGTGAAATTGCAATCAACGGAAGAACGGAAATTACAGTATTTTTGATAAATTTTATCAACTAAATATTATTACAATATCAAACATTGATCTTTGGATCATTGAATCTTTTAAATTCAACTAAAATTTAAGATTTTTCTTAATATGTGGCACATAATGCAAAAATTTAACGTAGGTACCTAAATGCGGCCCATCAAATGATACTGACCACATGTTAACTTCGAAAACTTTGGAATGGAAAGATATATTGTTGTATACTGCGAAAATGATCAACAACTAGCGTTAAATTACTGCAAAGTTATTATATAACTTAGATTTTTCAGATTTCTTATTTATAATTTAAGCGGTTTCACGTTTTAGCTCTTCAATAAGTGTTAACAAACCAATATTAAATTTAAATAGTTAGATTTACCGTCTAACTATTATGTATAATACATCAAATTTATATCGAATTTGATATTTAGCCCTAAAATGAAAAAAATCCTATAACTATTATATCTGATCATCTTGCATAAAAAATTGTATGTGTTCTCTTCCGTTGCATTCGTATTATTTATAATAATAATGTTTAAGAACAAAATACTTAAATAAACGATTATCAATTTTTCGCTTGTCTGTATTGAAAGTTTTTACCAAGACCGCACATCGGTTATAATTAGTAGTACTGGTCGTAATTAAAATGTAATAACAAAAAAAAAAATAATTGTTTTTTAAAGCAGTATTTTTAACTTGTGTTCCGCGGAGATACTTAAGGATTCCGCGAAAGTATTATTATCAAAATATTTAAAAATTACAGGTTACAGGCTCAGTACTTCAAAGACATAGATTGGAACAGGAAATTATGTTATCTTGCAGACATACTTCAACTTTGAATGAGCTAAACCTGCGTCCCATCAGGAAAAACAGCAAACCTTGTTTCACAAGTTATATAGTAAAATGAAAGGGCAAAAGAAAAAAATTAAGCTGTGGATCACTGCGAAAATTGAGAACAACAAACTGTTTTGAAATGTTTAGCGCAAACCAAGACTAAATATCGAAACAGGTTGAATTTGACGCCGACACTAAGACTTTCATTAACAAATCTTACTCCGGATATCGATAATGTTATACGCAGTCACATTCATACTCCCATTATGATTTATGCACTAATTGTATTATTATTTTTTCTGTTATTACAGTCCAATGTGAATCTAATCCAATCTAAATATAATGTTACTTCTAAACATAATCTAAATTCAAGATAAATAATTACATTTTGCAGTATTTAATATTTTAGTGCGTTGCTTATGTTGCCGTTTCTCGCCATGTTTTGTGTACCCAACTTTTTTTTAAATGATTTTCACGAGAGTTCCGCATGAAAAAAATATTATTGTTTGGTGTTCCGTGAAAAAGTTTAACAAACACTGCTAAAAAGTATTATTATTCAACAGCATCGCATAGAATAGATAGTACATTTTTTTTTTTCGCACTTCCAAAACCATAAACAAATCAAACAGGTAAATATAGGTACAACGAGAACAAATAAATACACATAATTATGTATTTTAAATTATATATAATATATATTTCCTATAAAACAAACGTTTTATTCCATAACATAATGTTTTTTTTTTTTTTTTTTTTTTTTTTTCTGGTCTCGTAGTATTATTTTGCATTCATATTATTTTAAAATACTTATAATATACGACTGAACGTAACAAATGTTTTACAAAACTAATAATTAACCAACAGTTTTATATTATATTATTTATAATACTTATAAGATAATCATCGTAGAATTATTTTAATTATTTTTTACAATTGACTACATGTTTGTTTTTTATTATATAATAATATATTTCGTATAATAACATTATATTAGTAAAGGTAAGTATAATTAATTATAATTATTATTAATCAATATATATATATATATATAATTCCTATTTTGTCTTTTTTTTTTTTTTTTTTTTTTTTATTATTATTACCTATTATTATTGTTATATAAATCAAATGACCTCTACGAAGTTATTATTTCGTGGTCTCTACTCAAGTGGTGTAAAAATACCTTAAAACTTTCATCTACAGAGCACTCAATTTAATCGTACGTAAACCCATAATTTATCATTAATACTATTGTTCCTAACAAAGCTATATAAAATAATAATTTTGAATTTGTTTCACTTAAACATACAGAAGTACTTTATAGAGTAGAAAATTGATTAATATTATACGTAGTTTTTATATGGCTATGTACATATAATAATCGTTAATATAATTATTATATCATAAGGACGGTCCTCTCAAAATGAATTTTTACGAAATTTAATTAATTTTGTACCACTTTTGTGGGTATGATGTGCAAATTACATGTTATCACACCGAGTCCACGTGAAACGTTTCCCCATCGGTTTTCTACTAGTGTTGTTATCATGACATTCTTCCGGAAACCACAGTATTCAGCTACTTCCTACCGATACGTATTATTTGTACTCTAAAATTCCCCCTCATTCATTAGAGTTTAAAACAATATTTAAAAAAAAAAAAAAAACGCTATCTATGTACAGGTAGGTAAACAATATTAACTTGAATTTTTAAATATCATTACAAACGGTTTTTTATTGGTTGCCCCGTGAATAATATCAACCAAATTATGATTCTACATTAAAATTGTTCTACTTTGTAATTGTTTTTGATGTTCGTCAGATAAAGGGTTTTTCACAAAGTGTTTTTTCAAACGTATAAAAAAATTGCATTTTAATGTTGACCCAATCCTCGATTCCACTTTAACAAATTTAATATTACTGATATTGAAAAAAAATTATGGAATCACATTATATTCGCACGATGCGTTTGACACGATTATCTTAACGTAAGTTTTAATTTAAAATCCATAATCGCGTTTATATAGTTAAAAAATAGGTAGTAATAATGAATACTTGGATTTCAAAATATCAGAACTACAATAATACATTATAATATTATTGACGTTTTCTTTGCTTACCTAGATCTAAAACTTTATACAACAATACATATTGAGCACTTTTCTATTAATATAATATATATTGACTTACGTAAAGAATTCAATTGGCACAAAAACGAACGAAAAAAAAAAAACAGTTTTCATGAAGGGCGTGGAATAAGATTGAAAAATAAATTGCTCAATTATCAAATTTAGCGATCTGTAGGCCGTAAGTACGAGGTATTGATTACAGACTACTATTCATACACGTTTGGACGGAGCTACCTACAAAATAAAGCTAACTCGTGTTACATCACACATTATACACATACATACTTAATAATATAATATTACAGCGTATATTATTTACATAAATATGCATGTATAAATGTATAAAGACAAGTTTATAACTTACAAATAATTTTTTTGCAACCGTGTTTACCTAAACCAGTCAAATAATTGTATAAGTTAACCCTATTTGTTTAAAACTATTACAGAATAATATATATATAAATATATTGACCATATATATATATATATATATATATTTGTATATTATACAATTTATACTTGAACATATTAAATTTCACAACAAATTTAGCATATTTCATAATAATTTTTAATAATTCTAACAGGAACAACAATTATTTAATTAACGTTTTCCAATACCATCAGGCCTACGCGTGCCATACGTTTCGAAGGCCCAATCGTTATATTATCTACGCATAAACGAAAATCAACAGTATGCGAAAACACGAATTAACTAAACATAATAATATCGTATATATACTTGGTAATATTCTAAAACATTATTAGGTAACACAATCGAACGCTAACTTCGAAATAAGCTAAAATTCATCACCCGTTCGAGATCACTCGTTCTAAAGAGTAATAACATTTATTACGTACCTACTTTCGACAAATACGTATATCCGTTTAGTATTTGTTTTTTTATCAAACGGACTTCATCGAGAAACGTCCCTACATCGCAATCAGTATAATGTTAGCTAGAAATGTGTAAAAATCCGTTACAAATCCGTTAAATCTCCGAACCGAGATGTGATTCGAAGTTGTGTTAATTCAACGCGGAGAAAAAAAAACATTTCGCTATCGCGTTACCGTAATGTTCGGATTCTTCGTTTCGTCGTACGTAAATTCTGGACAGTAATGTACGAGGTGTGATCGAAAAATACCCGGATTTTTCAAATAAAATTTTACTAACCCGATATTATTCTAAATATACATTATCGCCTTCAAAATAATCTCCCTGGGAAGCAACACACCGTTGCCATCTTCTTTTCCACTTTTGAAAACACTCCTGGTACGCACTAATTGGAATGTCCTTAAGATCGATTTCCGCATCTTGTTTAATGTCATCAACTGTTTGAAAACGACGTCCTTTGAGCGTAGATTTTAACTTCGGAAATAAAAAAAAATTCACACGGATAGGGTGAGTATGATGGTTGTGGGGAACTACTGGAGTTTGATTTTTCGCTAAAAACTGACGAATGAGCCGTGAGCCGGGGCGTTATCGTGATGCGACGTCCAAGAACCACTTTTCCAAATTTCTGGCCTTTTTTTCCTAACATTTTCACGTAATCTTTTCACGACTTCTAAATAAAAATGCTGATTTACTGTTTGTGTCCTCCAGGCACCCATACCACAAAAATCAAAAAATGTGATTAACACGGCTTTCACATTTGATTTAACCTGCCTTGCTTTTTATGGTCTAGGAGAATTTGCTGACGACTTCCACTGTGACGATTGACGTCATTTGGTTTCAACATCGTACCGGTAAATCCAAGTTTCATCACCCTGTTATAATATTTTTTAAAAAATTTAGGTCACTTTCTGCTCTTTCAAAAAGTTCTTGAGCGATGAGCGTCTTTCGGTTTTGTTCGTCGGTTAAGAGGCGAGAAACAAATTCGGCTGCTATTCGGCTCATGCCCGATTCTTCGGTTAATATTTCTCGGCACGAACCGTACGATATTCCAACGTCTTCTGCAACTTCTCTAATCGACGATTGTTTCGAATAATTTCACGAATTCGAGCAACGGTTTCGTCTGTTTTACCGGTCTACCAGGTCGTTCGTTATCCTTAACAGATGTTCCGCCTTCCTTAAACCACTTCTTTAAACTACTCAAAACCCGTTGTTCGAGACAGGACGTCATCTCCGAAAGCTCGCTGCGAAAGTTTCACCAGCACTGTTCCTTAATTAAAAACAAAATTTCACGCGCACGCGTTGTTCTTATTCCATGACGAAATTCGCCACACGAATGAAACATGTTTTCGTATAAAAGTGAATATTGTTATCGATTTAATAAACCAACGCTGAAATCCTCGTTTGAAGTTACTTTATCGAACTTTACTTTATCGAGGTTATTTACGTTATCTCAATTGATGTAAATATTATTAACACGATCCGGGTATTTTTCGATCACACCTCGTACAGCGCCTACCTAAACGTCCCGTCCAAGTCCCGACTAGCAGCTGCTCTAAAAGTCTCTCTGAAAATACGTGTGGAATGTCCGCGTATCAGAATAATATCGTCGAAATGGCGCTACGGAACCGATATCGCGATACTGTGATCTCAGCAACCGAGCCGCTTGTAAGAGACAAAACGGCACGCTGGCTGCTGGTGAGTGCGCCTCCAGCCTCACTACTCGGATAACGAACAGCAGCGACAGGAACAAAACTCCGATGACTATTTTCGCTGTTCTAGCGCCGGTCGCGGTCTACCATTATTATTATTCGTTTGTAAGACTGAACAGCGAAACGTGCGCAATATCCATACTATCCATCGTGATAACCGTCGTCGTTGTAACTCTGTACAGACTTTGTGTCGCAAAAAAAAAAAAGGAAACGTACTCTACAACAACCTACGAGTCGCGTGTACGTAAACAGGCAATCGCCCAGAACGAGACGATTCCGTTTGCGCCGGCTTGAGAACCGTTGTGGCGCGACCCCGATTCCGGTGGCGAGTGACAGTCGGTGTGGACAGCGATTTCGGACAGAAACCGTGCGTTGTTGTGTAATGTTGCACAGAAACCGTGCGATGTTGTGTAATGTTGAGCTCAGCGCGGAGAGCGCTTTTCGCGTCTTATTCCGGTCGGACGCGCGGAAATTCTGTCCTCCGAGTTTTGCGCAGTTTTACCAAAAAAAAGGAGGATTTGAAACACCGGCTGCAACACTCGAATCCTGTGTATCGTTATTTTTTCTCCACTACGCGTGTCAGTCGAATGTGTGTGTCGGCCCGGATTCGGGGGATCCACGTTCGTTTCGTCCGGCACCCTCGACGGCCGCACCACCGGTTGTCCATCCGATTCGCCGCGTTGTATTTCATCGAACGCGTCTCGACGCCAACACGGTTCGCGTGGAAAACACAATATCGCAACAACAATAACAAATCGTACCTTATATAATTCAATAATAATAATAATAATTAATAATAATATCGGCGTGTTTCATTTTTTTTTTTTAATATTATTGTTCGTCGTTTAAATCTTTGGTCCCGGTGATCCTAACCGACATCGACCCGCGGCGCCAACGCGGTGTCTCGTTCGTGCGCGTCTATCGGCGAGAACCCCGCGGACTCTCCCCAGAGAGAGAGCGGGCGGCTCTCTCCACTTGTTTCTTTTTCTCGGCCACCAACCGCGGGGGACGTTTCGTGATCCCGACGCGTACAGGTGTGTAAACCGTCTCTCGGAAAACGCCGACGACTTTTCCGTTTTCCGCGTAGCAAAAAAAAAACCTAACAAAAAAGAAGAAAATCGCGTCCTTTCCCCGGCCTCCGTCGTTTTACGTGACCGCCGCGTGCAGCAGCAGGTACGGCCGAACCGGCCGGCGGCGGTAGACCACGTGGACGACGACGGCCGCCGACAGCACCAGGAGCGGCGGCGGCGGCGGCGCCGCGGTTCTCCCGCCGCCGGCCGCGGACACGTCGGTGAGACTGTAATCGTCGCACTTCTCCTCGGGCCCGTCGTCCGCCAGCTTCACGTCCTCCACGCACACCGGTCGCTGGTCCGAGTCGCCGCACATCGACGCGTTGCGCACGCACAGGTCGCCGCCGGCGCAGTGCTCGTAGCAGCAGTGCTCGCTGCGGTCCGTCGGCGACACTTGGTACCCGATGTCCGGATCTGCGAACACGGAGTGAGAGACGGTCGTCAAAGTTTTGTTTTGCGATAATATTACGATTTTTGTATGAGAGAGATGGGTGAGATGGATTCGTGTCGAAGGTACGCGTTGTACGACGTTTTACGTTCAAAATCGTTTCGTATGTTTTTAGGGCCAGGGATCAATCCGAAAAACCGTCGGTCAAAAAGCGTGACGATCGTTGATTTTTATGGACTTTTGACACCTGTATTCCCGGCCAACGCGTTATTTCCGTGGCTCGTGTATGGTTAAAACGGACGAATGGGGGATAATAAGAGAAGACGGAAAGAGAAACGAATGCGTGTATAAGAGACGGTGTCGGTGGCGCGTCAGCGGTGGAGAGGATAGGCTGAGATGGTTTGGACGTACGACGAGGAGAGAAAGAAACTGAAGGAATAAGGGCAGAAGAGTTATGAAAATGAGAAGAACGTTGGGAAAAAAAGACCAAAGAAGAGACGGACGGAAACAGTTGAAAAAGATAAGAGGGTTTTTGATGAGTGTGTGTGTGCAGAGTTAGTTGGGAGAAAGGCGAAGAAGAAGTCTCGTATAATACGTGGAAGTATCTACTTATGTTGACACGATTAGGTATATTGGCCATACGTAATACGTATAAGTGTATCTGAAAGTATGTGTCGACGGACAAACGTACATACATGTATAAAATATGTACGGGAACATGTATGAACGATCACCAAATGTCAAATTTATTATCGATACGAAAACATACCCCATGGCTCGTTGTTTCCCCATAAAGTGGAGAAAATGTTTTAAGTTTTGGTATTGATCTTTGATTCAAACATTTTTGTTTTTTTTAAACTATTCAAATTTTAGTTTTTAAAAATCAATTCGATCGAGTGACGCTCATCATGCGATATATAAATTAAAAAGCCAATTGAAATCGATCTGGTTCGTGTATAATTTGGTACGTCTGTATGGAAAAAAAAACTAATACCGTTACGCGATGTTCCACCAGGCACCGATTCCTTTATTTCCCATATCGCAAGATGTCACAGCACAAATAATACTAAACGAGAGAGAGAGAGAGAGAGAGAGAAATACAAATGAGGAATTAACAAATGTTTACATTTGTTCAGATTAAATCAAAAAACTAGCATCTAAAATAGAAAATTAATGACACGATAAAAACTCAATGGAAAAAAAAAAAAAAACTTATAAGTATTACCTAAGTATTGTTTAGTTCATAGTTTTTACGAATAAAGTCGGTGTCACAAGCCCTTCTTATAAAGTCGTTCACTAACTAAATGTCAACACACGATTCACAGTAACTGATTCGCTAATATTGTGTATCTGTTTAAGGAATTTTCACATAAATATTATTTTTATCACAATAATGCACTTTTACCGGAAAAAAAAGAATCATAAGGTATTTCATTTGTAAACCGGAAATTAATTAAATTTATTTTATCTCTAAAGACAACCGGAACCAATTCAAAACCGGATCAGGATGTGGACCAGTCAAGAAAAATAAATAAGTGTTAGCCTATTCTCCGTTAATGTTATAGGCGTGTTTTTCTATTTTTAAAGTTTTTATTTTTACGATAACTCACTCAGCACGAAATGGAATTATGAAATTGATGTGTTAAAAAGAAATACATTTAGTAACTAGTAATAAAATAAATTTACATATATCGGTTCATGAAATTGACAACACTGTACTCTCCTATATATTCATTTTAATTGTATAAAAAATACGTCTAAACTAGACGGAGCAAGAAAAAATAAATATTAATTTCAACACGCATTGTCCCGTGTAAAATTCAATTTATAATTTAATACAGCAGGTATGTTTTTAGACCAACGAACACGGTTACATAATTTCGCATGAGAGGAGTCGTACTCATCATAAGTTTTGCTTTGTAAAAAGATACGTACCAACTGTTATACACTTTGACGTACAAAAAAAAAAAAAAATAAACTAAACGATTTAAAAAAAAAATTTAAGTGGATATTTTATTATTATGTTTAAATTCAGTCTATACTCTACATAGATTTGTTCTAATCGTTGAGTTAAAATAAAATAATTTAATGAAATAATATTAATAATATAGTTGTTTCATTACAACACACAATTTTCGTACGTTTAGGTATTACAAGCTTTTAGATGTTTTCACAGAGTCAACTATTTTTTAAAGACTCGGCTGACATTTTAAATAAAACGTGCTTGACACAAAAAGCCTTTGTAATTTTTCCAAATAAAACGAATGGCAGAAAACACGTTTTTTTAAGTCGTTTTGTCTTTGTTCCACACGTTTTCTCTTTCATCTACAAACCGTTTTTCTCATAAAGGACGAAATCTCTTTTGTGAACTTAAATCAGTCGTTTATAAAATAGCACTCCATTACACTACTGTATATTTATCTATTTTTAACTGTTTCCATTTTTTAATATCTCTTTTCAAAAACACGTTTCAATAAATAACTACGTTAAATGAATGTAAATGAATGAACTACACAAAGTAAAACGATTTTTTTAAAAAAAAATTATTACGATTCCGGTCTATGATCCATATTTGATTAGAGAAACTGTACACGCTGTACAAAAATCGACATGAATTTCATTTTAGAGATATCTGTATTGTACTAAGTTATATTACGCTATACGTTAAAAAAAACCACACATCTTTGTGAAATAAATATCTTCCTCGCTTCGTCCAGTACTTAAAATAATATCGTACAACCGAACACAAGTGTGTTGAAATCAAAACTAAAGTTAAATATTTAAAATGCGTTACATGTACAACATGTGCATGCATCTCTCGAGCCGTATCTGTATTGAAATTTTACATTGATTTTTTGAATTCTAAGCGGTGCTGCAGGTCATTTATTGATTTCATAGTAATTCCTACATTTTTCTGATGGTAAAACAACTTTGTTTATTACGCATGAGTATGCAATTAAAAAAAAAATTGGTAATTGGCCCGGGATGTTTTACATATTTATACATGTGTATTTAAACCTTTTTCTTCAATTTTGATTGTTTGTTTTTTTATTTGTTATCTGAAAACAAAAAATTCCAAAATTTCAAAAACTTTTTCAAACAACCTGACAATTTTCACGTCGTTCGGCGAAGAATAAAACTAAAATGCAAACAATATTGTAACCGGTTACGGCAATATTTGAACAATTTATAAAGCTTTCATAATGTACAACTCGTTGAGATGAGAATCGATGAGAATCGTAATTTTGGTGGGAAATACCAATGTAGTATGGGTAAACATTAAAATTCAACCTTCAAAAACCGACTATAATCTGTGAACAACTCCGATGATGATGTCGCAATAACTTTTAGTTTAGTAATTATATTGCTCTTATTATTATAAGAAATTAGTCAAGTGTTTTTTTTTTTCTTTTAAATCTATTACGAGACACACACAAAACCACGGACCTACAAGAGAGTTAAAAAGAAAATTACATTAGAGTTCTTCGACCATTGAGGTTTCAGAAGTGTAAATTTAACGAAATATTTTTTATTCCCACATGGAATGTACATAGGAAAATACAATTTATTTTCATATATTGTGGTCTAAAGAGACGTCTTAAGGAGAAAAATCAGAAAGATGATACGAATAAAAAAAAAAAGAAGCAATTCTGAATTTCAGAAAAATTCGTGGAAGTTCGCGCTGTTCCCGTGTAAAATAACGAACGTGTATGAATGTTTTCACTGTTACATAGTAAAAAAAAAGCCAAGTGAGGTACAAATCCGTTATATAATAAAACAATAAAGTCGAAAGTGGATAATTTTGCACATTTTCTTTGTTTAGGCACACAATGGATTTTTCGGACTTATTAGAGCATATTATTTCATACTGTAGCATTGTATTCGTTCTCGGAAATATATCGTTTCTCCGATTAGGTTAAAACATACTTGAATTCTTTCTGAAATACTTTTCCAGACGTGCTGGGTACTGATTCTCAGTAATTGTTTCGTTTCGTTGTAATCCCGTGCGACCGTGTGGATTTTATGCAGTACGAAATCCAGACGAGAGAACAAACTGTTCGAGAATTCAACGAAACGACAAAGCTTTGAACTTCACAGAGTGTGTGTTAGTTTTTTTGTACGTATAATAAAAAATTTAGAACTTTTAAAAACGATTATATCGTTATAATTGTTCGTCTCGGTCTACGAGTTGTATTGGATTTTTTTTTTTCAAACGAATATTTCTGACGCTCTCAGTTTTTAGATTTTGGTGCGTGTGAAAATGCGTACTTCCGAACTTTTTGTCGCGCGTTTTTCTGGTTTTTTTTAGTGCACGCGGCACCGAGTTAACCGTTTTTAAATCGACGCGAACCCGCGATACTGATTGTTCCCGTGCTAACAGTGTAAGTCGAAAAAAAAAACATTTTATTTTTTTATTTGATCTTTGTGAGAGAGTGGTGTACTTCTAAGTAACTCGCGGTTGCACCAGCGACGTTCAAGTGTAGGTGTGTTTACCGGAATGTTTCCGAGTTTTTTTTTTTCCTCTCTCAGCGTCCACCTCGCCCGCGTGCCGGGTCCACACACACACACACACACACACATGGGTGCTGGACGGATGGCGAAGGGCCCCTAGCAACAACGATCGGTGGCAACGCTGGTCGGTAGTGGTAGTGGTAGTGGTGGTAGTGGTGGTGGTGGTGGTGGTGGTGGTGGTGGTAGCGACGACGGCGCGATAACCGAAAACGAAGGCGTCAGGCATTCTCTACCCCTCTCACTCCCTGTCTCACTCCCTGTCTCTCTCTGTCTCCAAGTGCACACACACACGTGCGCGCTTGCGTCGCATCGTTCGTTAGGACATCCGATTTTTCAACAAACGTCCCGCGGAAATACGATAGTAGTTAAATATTTTGCCGATCGCGTAACTCGGACGGGGTTGATGTAGGGGGGGGGTGTTTCGTCATCCCCCCGGGGCCAAAATCTTTTTTTTTTTTCGGAGTCGTTTGTTCTTACAGGTTCTTACACACGTCTCGGTGGTTTTTTTTTCTCCTGTTAAATATTCGAGCGTAAAAAATGTTACTTCTTCTTCCGGCTCGATCTACTCTGCGAGAGTTTTCGCAACTTCACGCCACTCATCCGGACTATCGATTATATTTTTCCAGTCGTTAACTCCTTTTTAAATCTCTCTCGACGGTCTCTTCCCTGTTTCCTGGTTTCCAAGCCACGCATTCTTTGATTACGTTATCGTCACGTCCGCGCGTTATGCGCTCGAACCGCTGGAATCTCTGTCCACTTATGTAACGCTTAACCGGGGTCATTCCTGTTCCTTCCATCAGTTTTTTGTTAAACCCTCTCCTCCACTTGCCGGTGTCCGCGTTTAGCTCGGGTCCACACGATATCACCCGCCATATCTTGTTTTCGAAAGTGGTAAGTCTAGTAAAATATTGCTTATCGGTCATTAATCGTTTTTTTTTTTTTTACAATTATAATTTAGCTTCTCGGACCGACGTTATTGGCGAAAAACAGAGTTAAAAAGAACGGGTAAAGGTGCGGTAACGGCTACGCTTTGGGTGGGTCGTCGGTTTCAATGTCGTGGTATATCCGTATTATTTTTTAATATCTGAGAGCAACAATAAATCATTGCATTCGAAAAAAAAAAACGGTTCTGAGCAAGCTATCTAATCTAATAAGTGCTGGATGAAAATAAAAAAGATTTTTCTCGACTTACTCTCTTATTATACGTAAAAAAAAAAAAAAATCTATGTAAAACCACCTATTACATAAGGCACTTCGTGACAAAGCCAAAGAAGAAGAAAATGTACAGTGAACGAGTATAACCGTTTTTATTTTCTAAAAAAAACTGCGGTTGTTTGTACTGCCAATACCTAATAGAATATTGCAGCAAACGTAAGCGTCAGCAGTGTACTAAAATATCTAAAAACAAATATCAAAAATATTGTCCATACATTGAGTAATTCGTTGCTGCAAATTTTTATTACTTTTTTGACTCTTAAAAACAACCTGAACAAAATGCCTGGAAGATTTTGACATTTTTGAAGTCCTAATTTTATCACAAAAACGGTCAAAACTGTTTGAGATTTTACGAACTTCGTACGTAACGTTAACGGGAGAAAATTGATCGTGGTTTATTTTTAAAAACAGATAATCAAAAATTTTGAACAGAAATGATTGATGTCGTAATATTACTAATATTGGCAGTTGTATCGTAATAGGTACATACGAATCTGGAAAATTACGATTCCGAACGGGCTCGGCAAATCGAATGCTCAACAGTTCCTAGAGCTAAGATTTTTAAATCGTTTGACCGGAATTCTTTCTTTTACGACCTTTTGAAATGTATTAACGTCCGAAAATGTCGAAAATCCGATAACGTTCGCGTGTCAGTTCAGACCCTGCGAACACTGCAAGTCGTTCGGAGCGATTTTTGAAATTTTCGTTGTAAAAACTGATGTTTAAACAAATGTATAAAATCGAATATCCTAAACATTTTTCGCTGTGTCGAACTCGAACGAGTCCTTCGGCTATTTGCACGTGAACGCGCGTACTTTAGCGGGAAACACTGCGGTCTGGAGAACGTACTGTGCGATCGTATGAGTGCGGATTTTCGGACTGCGAGTTCAACGCGGACCGAGCAGGGGACGGCACCCCGCGGACCACCGAACCCGCCCCTGCTCGGAATTTTGGGAAAAAAAAAGAACAACAGTTTGTTTACCCATGCACGTGAAGGCCGCTTCGCCCGCGTACGGGTTGGTGTCGTCGGCCACCGGTAGCAGCCACGGGCACATTTGTTCGGCCGCCAGACACACGGACCGGCAAGCTTTCACCCTGTAACGGCGCACCCGCGCGTTAGCTGCGGTCGCGGCGGCGGCGGCGGCGGCGTCGTCGTCGTCGTCGTCTTTGTCGTCCGCGGTCGGCCGTCGTCCGTCGTCCGCCGTCCGCGTCCAATGCGGCAGTATCGCCGCGCACGCCCACCGCGCGTACGCGTCCTGAAAAACGTGATTGATTTTGAATCGTTCATTATTGTTGTTTATTGTTATTATTATTGTTATTTGTGTTATTTTATTTTTCGTACGCTCATGCGGCGCAGACGAGATTCCGTAACACGGATTCTCGTTGTTCGACCATTTTTTCCGATTTTTCACGCGTGTGAGTAAATCGACTGTAAACGGTCGAGACGTCATGTTTACAATCGAAACCGTCGTTTCAATAATAACCGTTTACAATGTTAGTTTTGGACCGTGCCGCATAAAAGTTCGTTTGTTCGCTACTGCCTGGACGGTAAAATAAATACATTTTTCAACTCAAGTGCATCGGTGGCGTATTTGGCGGGGCGTGCTGAGGAGGCGGCCGGAGCCCCCCGAAATCTCAGATGGATTAAAATTTTTTGTTTAAAATCTGTTTTTTTTTTTTTTTTTACGTCCATCGTACGTGAATCTTAAAAGAATTTCAAAGTTCCATACTTAACTCGAAAACGTTTTAAATCACTTGAAACTTTGAACAGTCTGTAACATACCTATTTGAATTCTATACAAAAGTTTCACATTGTTCCGATCACTATTTTGGACGTTACGGGCAAAAAACTAAATCGATATGTTCCAAATTGGTTCCGCCTTGGTTTCGTGACTGTAATTTTTTTGAATTTTCAAATTTGTGACCCCTCAAAGTGTTATAAAAGTCCATAGACCTTTCATTACAGGTGCCGAGTTTAAAAATTTGGAGCGTTTCATACACCCTTAAATTGGTTCATAGATAATCAATAGGAAAACGTCCCGGTAAATTTTTCGAGAATGTTATACTTAGCTCCGAAGTTTTCTAAATTACTCGAAAAAAATTGTTTAACTTGTATCTTACCCGTTTTAGTATTGTGTAAAAGTTTCGGCTTGTTTTTTAGCTTTGTTTCGCATCTCTCATAAAGCCTCGTACAAAGGGTCTATAAATATCTCTAATGAATGTATTATTATGTTAATAAAGAGGAAATAATTGACGTGTTCTTGTAGAGGTATTTACAATTATTGTTAATATTTTATAATATGGTATTTCTACACGTGTAGAAAACAGTAAACTCATTGAAAAAATCTTTAGGTTAATAGTAACTGTATAAATGTTTATAATTCATTGTGAATACACACAAACTATAAGACTGATTTGTATATTATGCGACGTGAAAACGGGTTCACAGATTATACGTTCCAGTTTATCTACACTCCGTTTTAATCTTTAATATCGATCAGATGTTTCCTTGGACGGTGACCACCCGTCCACAACATGTTTAACGTTCGTCGGTTTATAATATTTTAAAATCTGCCCATCAATCATCATTGTGAAAAATGTTGACAGCTATTACGATTATAACGGCGAAACGTCCGACCATGGAAGAAAGAGAGAGTTAGTTTTTGTATAGTAAAAAATATATAATGTTCGCAGTAAAAGCATGCTTGTGCTCACGTTTATTGTATGATATTTCGCACTTAATAATTCGAGATCCAAACGATGAATAAAACAAGAAACGTATTGATTTTCCAACAGTGCATACACCAGGAAATGATTTTTATAAACATGATAACACAAAAGTTTTCCAAGCAATTATAGTTTAGTTCGTATACTTATATACTTAAAAAAAAAAAAAAGTGATTCCGGGATATGGGTACATTTTCAATCATACCGAATGGTTTAGCTGCAATTAATAGTGTGTGTGTGAAAAACAAAACAGTTCACTCGAAAAAGAGTAAACAGTACTCGTGTATTTTTAACACAAACATTGTCGAATTTTTCAAAAGTAAAGATTCGTTCCTTGGTAGAAAGTCAAAATAACAATACGAAAATAATCGAATTTTTTCGTTACACTAACGTCCACCTAACTATTAGGAATGTTTTGTAAGTACTAAATTTGTGTTTCCCTCTTCTTCAAAACAGGTTCTAATTATAATAGTTTTATCGCGTAAACAAAACTATTTTGCGGTAGTAATACGTGTAAATTTTAATAAAAACTATTATAGTATTAACGAAATCGATTAATTATCATTCATGCTTATCAGTAGGATTGTCGTTATTTTTAACGCGCCTTTAATTTATTTTCACTTCAATAGTTCAAAATGCATAATAATTCACGCTTTTTTGTTTTTTGTTTAACTATATTTTACAATATCAACACGATTGATAACAATTAGGAATTAATACACATTAATCTTCGTGAAAATGTCAATATTATTTGCAACGTTTATGACGAGTAAAATGCAAATAGTAGTTCAACCCGCGTGTTTAAAATGTCAAATTTACAGTATTAAGTGCGAGTTTATTGTTTGAAACTAAACCAATTAAATTATCCAAACAATCTGACGATAATGTATTACTCGCCAACAACGTTTAAGCATCATTATTATTTCGAGTACCTAACAATAGTAATTCGAAATAAATCGTAAAAATTATTGAATTATATGTTTGAAGTAAGTTTGTATTTTAATTGAAACCGAAAAAATAAAAAAAAAAAACGTCTTATCGAGAAAATATAATAACGATTTATTTTAGTGATTTTCAACTAGCCTTTCGCGTTACAATACGTAGTAGACCAAATTTTTTAGTGAACATTCTATGTGTTTTATACTCGTCTCAATGTGTTTGTAAGTTATTACTTACGATGCCTGTCTATGCTTTTGTATTGATTTTTATAGTTAAATATGCGCCATAATGCGTATTTCATAACCGTTCATATTTGTTGTGGGAGTATTAAACCTCCACTGTAAACCTATGAACAGCCTAAAGCTTTAAGATACATTTTATGGGGAAAAAATACGTCTTATCAATAAAAATAGGTTGTTAGCCCGTCGCCTACAAAAAGTGTATTGTAAATAAAGATTAGACGCAGTGCTTGAGGACTGTCGCCGGTTCTTTACTAGCACACGTGAATATTTACAACACTATGGATAATCCGAGACGACGGGATAGGAAAAGACAACTGTTGTACACAACGTCATTTGCAGAACCGAGTGTTCTACCGAGAGAAGTAATCCGTTTTTCAGGCAACGGATCAACGGATTTTTTCGTGCGGAAATCAAAAAACTTTCATACGATCGCATGTTGCGTCGGTGCCCCAGACTCGGATTACGGAGCCACCCCCCGTTTTAGACTTCTGTCGACGGAACCTGAATATTGGACAGTTCGGGGGGTCCGTTCACCCCCAAAAAAAAAAAAAATCGTGGCGAATGGATCGTCTTTTTTTTTCAATAAGTCACGTGCGCTCGCGTGTTCATTACGATCACGGGGGAACGTCACCGCTGTACCCTATATTATATTACGGGAGCGGTTTCTAAACGTTTAAACTTTTTCAATTAAAACTTGACGTGATTTTATTTTCATCCACCTCCCGACGCCACTGGTGCACCGGGCCCGCGCCCCCGCCGCTTCTGCGTTCCGGCCCACATTCCCCGTCCGACGTGAATCCCTTTATCCTCCTCCGCCCACGTTATACACTACGTGTATTATTATTATTGTGGGTCTGCTCTCGGGGATCATAAAGGCCGGAAAATAACCCTGCGGCGAGGCGCGCGCCAAAGTGGGCTTACAGCTGCGACAGGCACTTGTACTGCACAAAGTCTGACAAAGGCGTGACGGGTGTCGATCGGAGTTCAAGAGGTCGCGCCGCTCGTTTTACCTTTCCCTCCCTCGCTCTGTCCCTATCTATCTATCTATCTGTCTATCTATCTATCTTATTCTTTCCCCGTTTCTCTTTTTATTTCGCTGTCAGTTCACTATCCGCGCTCACATCACCACTTCTCCTCATGCTCCTCCTTCTTTTCATCACCGTCGTCACCGTCCGGAAATTGGCGCGAGAGATTCCGGTCGTGACGGTCCTCCCGCGTTAAGCCTCATCATCGTGACAACGGAAAATAGCGGAGACGGCGAGTTTTGCTCGGGGCGCGGGCGGGCTGTGTGTGATCTCCAAAAATCCCTCTGTAACTCGACACCTTTTTGTTTCCGCACGTTTCGACCAGGCTGTACGGAAGAAGAAGAGAAAAACACTGCTTGAAAAACACCGCCATTCGTCGTTTTCGTCGCGATTTATCTCCGGATAAGGCGCGCATTTTACAAGATCTGCTGCTTGCGCGACGACGTTCGTTGCCGTTCGAACGTCGTGGCGCGTCACGTCAAGATCAGCCGGGGGGGAAAAAAAATGATCCGAAAACATAAGAATATTATGCAACATAGCGTTATGCGATCGGAGAAACCGGCGTCGCGATAAGAACATCGAAAACGTTTGATGTGTTGTACGTACGAGCGTGTATAAGCACTGGGTAATTCAAAATTAGTCGGCATTTCTATAAATTTTATATGTTCCGAAATAATTTATGCTCTATCGTGGTATCGACGGGTGTCGAGCTGACCGAACTATGTGTGTCGCCGTATCCTTAGTGATCCTGGTTAGTCTTTATAGATAAATTTTAAAATATTCGTGCCACGTTGAGAAGAAGTGGGTTTTGAAAAATTTTAGAATCAGAACCAGTGCTTGAAGATACACATCATGACCGTTTGGGGCTGTATTGAGGAGGAACGTCCGAAAGTGTCACTATCGAATTCCGCCAGAGCGCGTTCTATATCGATCTCTATTAGCAGTAGGCTACCTTTGTAGATGATCTTAGTTCCGTCACAAACGATAACCAACCGAATTTGATTTTGAAAGAATTACAATTCAGAATAGTAACATACCTGTCTTGACTGAGTTTGTATTTTGATTATTAACGAAAATGAAGTTCATTTTTGAACAACGCACACAATTTTAAACCATAACAACATAAAAAAAAAAAAAAAAAAATGAATTTAAAAAGTCGGCCAACGACAGTGCAATATGTATAAATTGTATATTTAAAGTTACAGACTTCTACTAGAAAATTTAAACTGGTGTGAAAGAACTTGAAATGCAAAATTTTCATAATTGATGTTGATATACTGACTAAAAATTAAACGGGTACAGACAGGGATGAAGAGTATTTCAATACGATTAATACAATATGTTTGTTATTTTTTTTAGGGATCAAACGAATTGAAACATAATTATAGAAAATGATCGCGATTCACAGTGTCGAATAACTTAGTTCGCAAAGTTCAAAGTCGTATATTTTATAGAGTAAAAAAAATACGAGATATTCAAAATATTCTGATATTTACAGTAAAAATGTTCTAAACATCAACCGATTGTTGTTGGAGTCTGGAAAACTCAAAAATAGACAACTTAAAGATGCCAATTATAATAAAATAACCGTCAAGTTTGTAACATCATAAATTAAAAAACCACGATTTTATTTTGTGTAGACGCTTTAACTGTAAACGAAATCAAAACTATTTAGTTCACCAAATAAAAAACCGTATCGACATAAATTAAATCAGTTCCATAAAATACGAGAATGACTAATACTGTCCGTTAGCTAATTTCTTTATACTTTGTAAAAGTAGTTACAATGCGGTTATCATAAAGTACCCACCTCACTTTTACTTTAACTAAGAATTAAGTAATTTACATAAATATAACGAAGTTGTATGAAGAACGATTTACATACTCCAAATACACTGGTTTAAAGATTACCAACAACAAAAGTTTTTGGAATGTATTTATTTTATTAACTTGTACACCTGGCATGTATACATCACGTATTTATGTACACCGACTGATTTAAAATGATTGACGGCGTTTTACTGCGGATATCTACGTCATAAAATAGTCATTGTGATAAATTGTTTTTGCGAATAGATTTGTTGTGAAAAGATGAAAAACGGTTATTTCAGAAGTGAGTCGACATTTTGAGCTAAAGGTAAACCGTTTC
>CM029357.1:5208676-5235657 GCA_017140985.1 Hormaphis cornu
CCGCGAGTATTGGATGGCCACGAGTAAAAATCTGACCCAGATTAGGATTGTATTTCTTCGAACAGACATTCAAAACACGTAAATTTATAACTTTATTATGTGAACATACTATAAATATTGTTATAGGTATTATTCACATTTCTGTAACATGTTAATGATCGTCAAATTGCAATACCATTTTATTTCACGGTTGTTAAACAAAACGAACTTTCTAGATAACTTCACTTTGAAAGTTGCAAAAAAATAAACGAATGATAATATAATATAGTAAATACTATTGATACTTTTTTAGTATATTCAAGTTTTCATCTAACTAAAACTACGAAAATGTTAGACATTTTCAAAAAATTTAAAATACTTAGTGTAATTTTTGACTCCTGGGGTTAGACACCCGACTTTTTAAAAAAAATACACAGAAAAGACACTTTCTCGTGGGACAAATGAGTGCCCTTCCAAAATTTTAATTCCAGCTCTTCAAATTGCGCCTACGAAAACTGTAATAATTGTACTTGGTCCCGTTCAAAAAAAAAAAATAAAAATCCTATGGGTGCGCCCTTGTTATTCGAAGATCGCTCCAACCGTGTTTACAAGCTATTGTTTGGAAATTAGCTTATTGAAATGCCCCGAACATACGTCTACAAACGTACAAAATGGGCGGTTAAATTGCCGCAGACCGTTTAGTCATTTTCTACGACGTACCGTCTAAATGACCGAAAAACGGATATCGTTCGAGTCGTTGAATTAAATTTAAATTGGTTGCAATCGCTCGTGCTTTTATCACGTTATCAATTTAACGTTTGGAAGTCATTTTTAAAAACTTCACAAAATCGAGACACATTGATTTTTTTTTTCAATAATTATTTTGCTTAAAATTACAATACAAAAAGTCAATATCCCATAATTTTGTTTTTTTTTTATGTTTAAATGGTTTGGCTGAGTATGCCTTTAATTGATACTAGACTAACATAAAAAACATATAAATCAATTTTCGTTTTTTTTTTTTTTTAGTCAATTAAAATAGTTTAAAAATAGTAATCTTGCATTTTAACTTCTCTCGTATTAGTTTAAATGTTGTAGTCAGAAGTCTGTAACTTTGAATATACGATCTGTACATACTTCTTGATACACCATTGTAATTAGCCAATTTTTCATGAATGATTTCGTTCAAAGTTACATTAGGTTTAAAATTCACAGCGTTGTTGAAAATCGAATTTCATCGTAATTTTTTTTAATAACCGAAATTCCAAATAAAACTCAACGACAGTACACTATTCTTAAACGCGATAGATTTTCAAAACAAAAATTGGTTAATTTTTGTTTCGTTTCTGAAGGACCTGCTCAAATAGCCTACTGCTATAAAAGCAACGTATTAACGCGCTGCGGCGGAATTCGATAGTAACTTCATCGGATATTCCTCCTTAAATAACATTTTTTTTGTATTTTCTCATTCCAATCATAATGCCCACGAAAACCCAAATTTAACACAGCGATGCGGCCGTGCATTGTGCCAAGTAAATCGTGTTACGTAAATTCCATTAAAATTTTTAATTAAATTGTCGCAAAGACGTGGAAATAAAATTAACGTGAATATACTACGGTGGCGTTGGCGGAATACTAATATACTATTTATGTCATTAGGTGCAATCGTAAATTTTACTTTACGCGGTTATAACTTACTATAACGACCGCACGTTTTACTAATAAATTTATAATTTTATTAATATTTGAGCACGAACAAATGTATGCTTTGACGTACGTGTCACGTACGACGGCGCATAGATTCATCGTAGAACGGCCTAAGTCCCTCTACAAAATTGCCTGAAAAACAAATTTTTACTTTTTTCAGTCGTGAAATATTTCAAAATTGTACATTTCACCACGCAACTTTCAAACACTATAGATGAGAAATTTCGTATTAGATTCGAACGTGTGAATATTCCCACGAATTTTTTTACGCCTAGCTATCGTAGTGCTGTCACATTTACCGTTCTTTCAAAACAGAAGTGAGTGTCGTGTTAAGAAAAATAGCGTCTATTTTTTTTTTCTCGAATATTAAGACATTAATGCACGACCGATTAACGGTTTATAGTTAGCATAAGTTGTATTTCATTTATCGCGTAAATCGTTGCGGTGTCAAATCGAAACCAACATAATGAATTTATCAACGCCCCGAGAGGTAAGTGTAAAATATACGTAACAAGCGGTGTTACAACTATTGTACCTGCGACGAATTAAGTTGACGAATTGTTAACACGGGTTATTTAACATTGGTAAAGAATTAAAAAAAAAGCAAATCGAAATCTACGATTTTGTTGGCGGACCTGTTTGATTTAAAAGCGGGTATTCCAACCAGGGGTCACTGCAAAAGGGTTCTAAACGTTGTGTTTGACCGATACCACAGGACGGTCCGCTATTGTGCCGTTCGCTAATCTACAAACAAACGCCACGCATCGTCATAAAAACGTCTTTACATTCTAAACGGCCCGAGACGCGTTGGTCTGCTCGCGTTCAGTCTAAAAACCCTCGTTGAACGTAAAAAGCGGTTTTGTGCTTGCGTTTTTATCCGGACGGCGAATCCTGCGCATTTTGAAACGGTCAGTGGCGTCTTTGAAACAACGTTCGATTTACCGTCACAGTCGACACACGGAAACGGTTATTTTTTTCGGAAATTTTTTTCAGAAAATTTTCCACTCGCATCACCGCCGCCGCGGTACCACCACCACCAACACTCGTGTGTGGCGCACGCAGAGCGGAGCAAATCGATTAACGGCGTGTGCACAGCGTCTGTAAGTCGCAAACCACACGTGACACCCCCGTCTGATGATACCCCGGTCGCCATAGTAACCCGACCGGAGGATTATAACCTACGTTCATCCGACGGCGGTAGCAAAAGCGCCGGCTCACCCACCGCGCTCTCCGGCCTCGGCAATAAACGCGCAACCCCTCTCGCCGCCCACTCGCCGCCGCCGCCGCCACCGAGGGTTAGTGTGAACCTGTATATCGTTATGCACACGCGCGAGAGACACGTGCGGCGCGGAAGGGTGGTTGACAGACTGACACCCTTTCTCTATACACGTATAATACCTGGGACCCTGCCGTCCGCCGACTGCGTTAGAGAGGGTCTTGATAAGAATTCGGAGTACTTGTAACCCGAGAGTTGAAATGTTCGCGAAACGTCACGATGAATTAATAACGTCGTGAACGATTTTAATTTTACTTTTCACATCTGTCCGATGTGTGTTTAAACGGCGTTTTTTTTTTGTGTCTCCGAGCTGTATAATAACCGTCTCGCCGATCGTGATTAGCGAGCGAACCGGTCGTACAACATGACGGAACACCGCTAAGACACGTACGGACCTGGTTCATTTTGAAATTGAAATTTTTCACCGGAAGCGTCAAAGAAAAAACTTTTGATTGATAACGTTAATTATTGTTGTTGTTTGAGGATTTTTTACTTGTAGTATTTTGGGCAGTTTGTAATTTTTTAGTTCTAAACGAGAATTTAATTCGAGATCGACTATAGTATCGAAATGTAAAGTTTTATAAACTTGTGATTACTAAACTGTATTAGGTTCGGCGTGACTGTTGCCGAGAAGTCGATTTGTTCGCAGGTAGTCACCGACCTCCGTAGTTTTTAATGAACGTCCAACACTCTATTCTAGCTTAAATCTGTTATTAGGAGGTTGATTTACACCTTTGTGAAAAATTATTTTTGTATACAAATTATAATATTGCGCAATTACCCATTGAACCTTTTACGAGTTCAGTTTTAAACTGTTTAATTTTTGCTAAAACGAGACAAAAAAAAAAAAACATGTTTTCACTAAAATGAAACGTTTCGTGAAATTATTTTGAGTTTGTTCGTGAAGTATTCCAAAATATATACATATATATATATATATGTATATCTACTCAGTAATCGTTTTACAGAATCGTATCGTCACATAAACGGAGCGTATTGTTTGAGGACATAATTATGCATTGTGTTTTGTTAGTCTGTTTTTTGTTTTTTCAGACAGGTGTACATTTTTGTCATACAGGCCTAACCTTGGAAAAGATTGTGAACGCGTTCTTCCTCCAAACGTTTGTAAAAATGGATGCTTTAATTATTTTCAATATGCAATTTATATCAACAAAGAAAGCTTAGTGATTAAAATTATTTTACTCCATGATAGTAATATATCGTGCGTAAACATCATTCCGTACATTTTAATTAATTCACACGAGACACACAATATACAGTCTACATTAATAATACACCCGATCGTCAGTAAAAAAAAAAAAAAAAAACGATTAATGCATGTGCTGAAAATACTTGATCAAACTATTTTTAAAAATTTCATAAACATTTATATACACATATGTTTTAGTTTCAGCGTCCGATTACAGTCATTTCTTAGAAATTTCTAGTTATTGAACGAATATCAAAATCTCAAATGGATTGATAATGTGTAAAACGGACAAAACCTTATCAAACAACTGAATTATGGACTAAGAGGTACATATTTTATTTTATGACGCCATACGCGATTGTATTTCTATTGGAGCCGAGTACGTGAATTTAGGCTCGACAGTTTTAGTGAAATGTATAACTGAAATAAAACGGTCTCTTATTAACTTGATTATTACTGTTTTTTACTTCCTTTTTTTATTGGGTCCAGGCACTACAACAAGCGCATTCCTTCTTTTCCAACGAACACGCGCTCGTTTTTGAACAAACCACGCGATTGTTTTGTGTCATTAAAAGAACATTGAAAAAAAAAAAAAACGATCCAAACAATCTATTTCGAACTGACGTCGCGAAAAAATATTCACACAACAATGACCGTATTTTTCTGTAATTTTATATTACACCTAATAGTCGTTTAATCAAAATCGATTTAACGTCATACAATATGTTTAAATCGATATTGAGCTATTCAACTATCACATAGGTTTGTTACACCTATATCAGACTTGTACGCTATTTTATTTTACTAATTTAATACGATTTTTTATTAAATTATATAAAAGCATTTAAAACAGTGAAAATCGCGTCAACAAGGTAATATTTTAGGAACCACTAACAGTACAAAATTAATGTAAATACAATTGTCCCATAGACAATAGAAAACGCCATAGCTATTTCCTATCATATATGCACCCATTTGTGACGCTGCCGTGAAAACATTTTTTTAAAAAAAAATTTTAAAAGTTAATACGATTCTCACATTAAATTTAAAACTATAACGCTATTAGTATAAAGCTGCATAAGAACGACGAGTTAATTTATTATTTTTTTCCATACTATTGTTTTTTTTGTTTTTGATACTGCAACCAAATTCAACAGTAATCACAGTTATTAATAAAATAATTAGAAACATTTTACATAGTAATTTCTTTTCGTTGGATTTTGATATTGACTTTGACAATTAGTATTTTTATGCAAACAAATCGTAGAGTAAGACAATAAAAGTAAAAATGTTTTAAATATTTATAATATTTTATTCAATTTCATTTAAGTGATCGATCACAATTTAGCTTTTAGGAAACATACTACGCATATTTCATGGTGAAATACATGGGATTTTCGTGCGTTCCGTAATTTATTAATATAACAGTTCTATTTTTTAATATGTTAAGCTGAAGTTAAAATATAGTTATAATAAGAAAACATAGATATAAGAAACGTTGTTTCAATTAAAATTTTTGACATTTATAAAAAACACGCGTTGGTGATCACAGGGTGTTTCGGCCATAAAGCGTTTTTTATTTTCGTTTTTAAACTTTAATAATCGTAATATAATACTTTTATATTGTTATTCGATATCAATATAGGTATTATTAAATATTCAATTAAAACTGAAAACGCTAATAATACGCTACTATCAGCACACATTCGGTATAAAATTAATCCTTTTTTCAATATTACTAAACCTTCTATCAAACTCATCAGATAAAAATAACAATGGAGAACAGTCAAACGTATAATACACATTATAACATTTACCGTACAGTTTTAATCATAGCACGAACAAATGTTTAAAACGAAAATTCGGTGTGTTAGAGGTGCCAGAAATATCTACACTTAATTCACGTGTATTTTGACATCACTTTCTCGAGTGTTTGAGCTAAATATGTTAAAATGCAAATTTATACAATATACCCACTGCTGTCCAAAAAAATGTGATCGTCACCGCCAACAAAAACCGCAATCATTTTTAAAACGAATCGTTTTACCAAAACTGTCGGACTGATACGAAAAATCAAAATTCTGTTTCACGCGACGTAGAAGTGTATAGTCAAGCTACTCGAATGTTTCTACAGAATCGAATGATCGGATAACTCATAGCGTGTTACCTATTATTGTCTTAGCTCATTGATCCAAACAAAGAAAATTCAAGTGGGTATCGAACGCCCTTAGGCGACGGCGATATCACACCCAGGGGTTTGAGTGAGGGGGACGCAGAAGGACTCAGTTCTGATAACAAAAAAAAAAAAAACGTTCCCTTTAACCAATTCTAGAGAATGAACGTTAAAACGTACACAAAATGGTCCGTTGATCACCTACCCCGTTTTTTAAACAAAATACTTCTCAAAATTCAAACCCGTTACTTAAATAATTTCCATAAGACTGCAGCGGAGGACCGGCAATCCATACGAGTAGTGTAGTAACGCGATGAATTGAATTTAAATGTTGTGTCATAAATTGTTACTGAAATAGTTATGTCAAAACATTCGAACAACTTTTAGAGGAGTTATGGCCAAAAGCACGCTATAATGACAAAAAACAAAACGGTAGTAATATCACCGTGTAAAAACTTCTATAAGTAACCCGAAGTTGTGTAAGCCGACTTTCAAAAAAACGTTAGACGACGTACACCGGGTACGTACGTATTTATACGAGTTTTACAGAACGCATTTATGTGCGAGGGGCTCCGAGATTTAAAAAAGGAATTCGTGAAACTGAAAACTTCAACGTTAAGAGTTTTTCGAAACCGTTCCGACACGGCCACCGGTTCGTTGAATCCATGGTTAGATGACGTGTGCGCCCTGTGCACCGCAATCACGTGAACGAATACTTCTGTTGCGCGAAACGCCGCAAAATCGTTTTGGCACGAGCCGTAAGAGTTTGCGGAGAACACCGCGGCCGAAACTCGGAGGAGCTGAGAAGGCCGGAAAACGTTTGGCTGGAAATCACGTTTTTCCGCGCCGTTCGCGGTCGGGTCGCGACGCGTTTC
Organism: Hormaphis cornu; assembly: GCA_017140985.1. Lineage (NCBI taxonomy): Eukaryota > Metazoa > Arthropoda > Insecta > Hemiptera > Hormaphididae > Hormaphis > Hormaphis cornu. The sequence goes on from CM029357.1 coordinate 5,215,897, forward strand.
GTAACACGCGACGTCTGAGACGATCCCGCCGTGCGGGACCCGCGAACTGCAAATAGGTCGTTCGGGACAAACACGTGGCACGAATGGGGGGTGATTCGTAATTTCTCATTTTTTCTTCCTTTTTTTTCTTTTTTTTTTGGGAACCCTGCATCGCGAAATCGACAAAACACAATACGACCGTACACCGGACTTTTCGGTGACCGGCGCCCGCGGTGGGATGGGATGAGATGAGCGCGAGGTGAGGGCCGCAGCACCGGCGCGTCGACGGCCGGAGAGGCGCGCGCGATTTTGGCGCGTACTATTGTGGTGTGTACACACACGACCGGCGATGGCACGGTGACCTAGATTCGCACACGTCGCGTTTTCCCCGGGTCATCCCCGGTACGACCCTTCGTCTCCGCTTGTGGGCCCAGCTGCGCGGACCCGCGACACTCGGTAGCGTTTCGTCCGTCGATAATATCCCGTGGGTTCTCGGCGACGGTACTTTGGTTGAATGTTTTTTATTTTTTTTTGAAAATTCGCACATTTTTTGAGTTTTACGCCGAAAAACCGAAGAAAAAACGAGCGTTTTGCAATGACGTACGTTCTCGGGCAAAACGAGTGCTCCAATCGTTGCGTAGAACACGTACCGCACACAAACACGATGGGATTTCGGCTACGAATTTTGTTTCGTTTTAGGCATTTTTTTTTTTTGTGTTTCGATTTTATTTTCCGAGTTGTGCGTACCGAATCCAGCGTCAGAATTACGACGCTACCCGGTTAAACCGTCGTTATAAAAAATTGTTCCACGTCGTTTTCAGACTTTTATGTACTAAATCAATTCAACGCGTTATAAAATATCGAAAAAAGCTTTCGCTAGATATTAGTACGCTATTTTTTTTTTTTTTACGTTGTAGGAGTAGTTTGCGATCTTTTTTATTTTCACCCGATTAGATTAGATAGCTGCTCGCTCAGCAATGTTTTTTTTTTTTTTTATCGTTGCTTTCCGGCGTTAAAAAATACGGATAAACCGCAACTTTGAAACCAACGAACCGCCCAAAGCGTAGTATTTACTGCACCTTTACCGCAGTACCTTTTTTTTTATTACTATTTATCTTATCTATAGATAAATCTAAAAACGATTATCTACGTTTTTATCTCGGACGAATATTGTTTGTGTCATCTTCGTAAATCATTATTGGAAAAATTTGAAAAAAAAATTGTTTTCCGTCAATAAAATTGTCTGAAATTTTATTAGGGGTGGCGAAATTTCCGTTTTTATTTGTTGATATTGGATTTTCGTCGTAATAACTATTTAGTATATCGGTTACAGCCCGAATCAACTACAAATTAATGATGTTCATGGAAATAATTAAGGATCAAATAACGTAAATCATTATAATACATACGCCTTGTGTTAAAAATATGTATTTGTGTAAAAAAATTGTTTTTGAAATACGTGTTCAGGCCCTATAACCGTAAAATAATTTTGATATGGGTATGTTAACTTTTTGCTTCCCTCAGATTTTAACCAAAGTCATACGCCATTGGTGGATGTAACCGTGGTGCTCGAATTGGAAAAATAATACGATGAAAAAAACGCTGTAAAGTACAAGATAAGGAGCGTTTGCCCATACTATACCATAGGGAGTTGGGGACTGTAAAATCAAAAGGAAAGTGCTTAAAGAGTGCTAAAAAAAGTTGAGGAGCTCGGAATTGTAATTTATCGTAGAAAAACGTTAAATTTTTCGTCTCCACAAAAAAATGTCTTTTTAAAGTTCTGTAGTTATTGAAATTTTTTAATTTCTTATCACATTCGTACTGTGTTTTTTTTTCTATTGTCTATTTTCTTATATTTTAAAAAAATTTTGATTCGTTTGAAAATTTTTTGGAGGCGTTGCTATCAAAAAAAATAACAGTGTACAAAATGTTGTGATCAAAAATCGTATTACACAGTTGTTAAACCGTTTGCAGAAAAAATTTTCATTATAGTTTAAAGTTTTCAAACTGAAAATTAAAAATTTTACAAATCTGCAAAAATCAATATTATTTAAACTTACAAACGTCCATATTTTGCTAAAAAATAGTTATAATCGATTCGAAATTCGATGACACATGCATTATACCATTTGTGTAACGGTGTGTAATAGCATTTTTAGAAATGCTAGTTTTTTTATTTTAAAACATACATAATAAAAAGCGAAAATGAAAAGAGTAAGTTCAAGTAAGTTACCATTAAACTCCGATAACCTATTATTCGAGCGATTATATTGTTTAAAGATTGTATAACCTTAAATATTGCTTTTTATATATTATATAGTTTCTATTATTATTAGAAAATCGTAACTGAATTGTTAGACATTTTAAATATGTCAACGAACCGAAATGTTGGTAGGCAAGTATTAAAAACATATATCTATACAAAAGTTTTTTAAACATTTAGGTCCTGAAACCTGGGATCTTGTATTTAATCCGGTCGAGTAATCTGTACATAAAACAAAAGCGCTTACGTACACAAGCGGCGTTTTTCCATTGCATGACTTGAAAACAAGTTTTTAAAAAACAATTATCCACGACACCCGATTTTACCATTTACTTTTTGCAAATGCAAAAGGTATTTCATTTTTTCATACGAGAAAATGTATTTGTTACAAATTACGAACAGTTCTCTTGTTCGTGACATAATGAAATTTTAAAAGTCTTAAAAGTTTACAATAGCGTTGGGCAAACATATGCAAAATAATATGTACCCGTTAAAACGCATGTGCTTTTATTTTAGGGATAGTGAAAAAATTCAACAAAGGGGCAACAATATATCGACGTTTCTGTACTGTACAACATGAGCAAGCACAAAAACCGTCATAAAAACAAACTAACGATTTTGGTAAATCCACACTAACCATTTTTATTACGTGTACAACAGTTTAAGAAGTTATAACATACAGATAAAAATTGATATTGAGTTAAATTTAAGTAAGATCAAACATTTTTTAATTTGCATAATCCTTTGATTTGGACGAGAAGCAGAAAATGTGTCAATGAAGATCACAATATAAGGTCCTTGGCGTTCTGCAGATGCCAAGTGCCGAGGGAACAATAGACTTTCATAGGCTTAAATGCTTAATATGTCCCAAAAATAACTATCTGCAGCCACGATAAAAACACTTTTAATCTATGATATCAGTTACCAGATCACGACTTTATCAATTTAATTTTAGTGTTACCAATCAAGCCTCAAACTAGCTAGGTATTGTTATTGAAAAAAAAAATCAAGCGGCAAAATATATCTGGAGGGTGAGTAAAGGACGAACAATAATAATTGTCCATAAAAGCGACTGGCACCATTTATGCAGTGGAACATGAACGTTAAAAGTGTCTTAAAGGTGGTTAATAAGGTGTCATATTCCCTCTAATGATTTTACGACGTTATTCAAAACAAATATATTAGTGCTAAAAATTAATTTAGTTTAATTAGAATTATTGATCGATATTAACAATACAAATATCGTAATTGAAAATATTTTCCTCGATTCTATAAAAATATTGTATAAAACGCGTACGAAATTTGTACGATCATGAAATCACTATACTATTTTTCAAATCACGTTAAAAATACTTGCGTAGAATGTCACATATAAAAGTCACATCAATCATCATAGTACTTTCCCTCAAATGTCCTTTGTATATTTAATACTTATCGAAACAAACAAAAGTGTAAGTATAAAAGAGGGTGTAACTCTTGTGGCCCACCAGTAGTAATGTTCGCAGTATTCACATCTAAATTTCCATAGATTATCTCAGAGATTACTGGTCTCTCCTCCTTAAGGGTCATCCGAGTTCCGGTCTTCGTCGCTCATGGGTTTTCTAATTCAACCAAGGTTATGATATTTTCCGATTTTTACCCCAAAAATGTGTCTGAACGCGAAATTACATTCAGAGACTGCACGTGTCAGACATTTGGGAGCATTATTTAAATAGCACAAACGCATTTCGGGTCATGCCAATACATTTTATTTTTAAAAACACAGTTTCGTATGGCGCCCATAATTGAAATTTTTCCGATGAGTTTAGGACCGAAACTATACTGAGTCGAATTAAAGGCGAAAAACTGGTGTCGCGAGATGATTTTTCAAATAAATAAGCTGTTCTCATAATTGTACGCCCGTTTAAAATTGATCGAATGTCGTCATACGATTTTCGATAATTCAATTATTATAAATCACTTTGGGAAAAAATATTTCCAAAAATTATCTTGTAAACACGTCCAAAACGAGAACCGGATAACCCTACAGTATTGCCCAGACCATTTTCGCGTCGTACAAAATCATCCAGAGTGACGGAAACACTTAAGGAAAATCTGTCAAGTGTGCGCGCCACTGAATCGCGTGGTGACCTAGTTTTTCCTCCGTGTCGGGGGCACATTGTGCCGTGCTGTTCCCGGGTCAACAGTGAATAACGCAGCTCTTATCGCTCCACATGCTCTTTACCCCTCCCGTGGGCCAATCAACGCGACGGAAAACAGGATGTGCACCGCGCTGCGCTTTTCCGACTACGCGTGCAACTCGCTCGGCCGGAAAACGAGTTTAATTCTTTTTATTTTTTTTTTTTTTTTTTTCACAATTGTAGGTACCTGTATAGTTAAACGCGACGTGAAGAAGTACCTAGGTACTTCACAAGAGAGAATTTCGAATGATTTGTCGCGTACACAGCACTTTATTTTTTATTTAAATCCTCGCGACCAATTAAAACAAAATGTCTTCTAAAATTACAATTTTTTTTTTTTTTTCAACTCCGGAACGACCGTCAGAATAGATAATATCACTGAATATACCCGCAGCGACATTACGGTCGAAAGTAAATACATCGAAATTTCTAACAAATTAAGGAACACTTTGAATTGTGTGATTTTTTTATCGTTTTTTTTTTTCGGTCGACCACTTTTCGGGTGGAAAGAATGCTAAGATTTTAAAAGACAGTACCTTCACTACTGATAGGTATACGGAGTCCGGTGGTACTTTAGTTGAAGCTTTTTTTGAAATTTAGCTTACTTTTCGAGTTTTACTCCAAAAACCAAAAACAATTAAACATTTTACAATGACGTTTACGGGTGGAAAGAATGAAAGAGAGCACCAACAATTACGTTGAACACTATATTCAAGTTGGGGTTTCGACTTTAAATTTTATTTTATTTGAAGCAGTTATTTCAATTATTTTCTGAGTTGCGTGCCGAAAATCGCCAAACCTGGTGTCAGAACGGCTCTACTTACCAATCGTTATAAAAAAAAACAATTCCACGTCGTTTTCAAACCACTATGTACAAAATTAATTTAATACGTTACAAAAGATTGACAAAAGTCTTTGCTAGGAATTTACATAATTTTCTGTGTATACTTTGTGTTGAACAATGTTTATACCAGGACGTGTACTAGATAACTGAGCTCGTTCAGAATCGTTTTTTCGAATACACGAACGCTGATGACAATATTACTGTCGTCATTGCGCGACCAGCCGTTTACCGTACGCGCGTAACGCCGCGGAGTAATCGGGTAATAAAAAGCGTCTGGCGTAATGGGGTGGCTGTATGGTAAAATTTCCACGGAAGAGTAATCGAGAACCGGGAAACGCGTATGACGTGCTAACGGATCATAGGAAGTGATATTACGACGGGAAAGCGTATTAATTAAAAAAACCTTTTTTTTTCTCTCCCTCTGTTTGTAAACGATAACTAATAAATGTCAACCCTTTCCCGTCCCCTTGACCTAAAAATCCTCGGGATTTCTCTCGGATGTATGTATAGTTTATACGTGCGCGCGCGCACGAAACCTATATAATTAAGCTAAGTGTACCCGTGATTCGATACCGGAACAGTCCTTCATCTCTCCACTCCTCTTCCACCCTCTCCTCTCTCGTCCTCTTCTATTTTACCCACTCCTCTTCTCTTTCACCCTCTTCCATTCACATCCCTTCTCGTTCGCCACGTCTCTTGCATCCCTAGCCGCACCCCCTATACGTTGTGCGCCGTCCACGCCGACCCTCCGGAACCTGTGGCGACGTCCATCAATCAGTTTGCGGTGATGGCGACGGGGAGATTTTACACGGAGGCCGCCGATCGTGGTGCGGCGGTGGCAAAACCTCTTCGCGCGTCGTCGTCGTCGTCGTCGGCCGCCGCCGCCGCGATTGTGCTCCGCGAGGAGGGTTTTGACTTAATAACGCCGCGAAATTCGCCGACTCGACACCTTAATTTCCGACCGATATTCTCCGCCAGTATATATAATAATAATAATAATATTCCGTATAAAACTACTCGATATTACTCCGGGAATAATATCGCGTAGACGCGGGGCGTAATTGATTATTTTTATATTATTATATATTTTCCGTTGCGAATATAATTTTTCGATGATTATTAAAACAACGACTATGAGGTTGCGCAACACGCAGCAGACTTGGGTCGGTCATACTCGATTAGCTACACGTCTTATATACTAACGAAAGAATCTAAATAACGTGTAAATTTATAGTTGCGAGCAACCATAGTTAACAAGTTAAGCGCATCGGAAATAATTGGGGATAATAGATGGGGTAGCTCAACGGGAGAGCGGTGCTCCTGTCTCGGCATGCGAGAGGTTCGGGATCCGGTCGGCCCAACGGCACAGATTTTTGAGCCTTTTTTCCGACAATTCAGATGTGGGATTCAAACCGTCGCCCTCAAAATCATACATAACATAATATAGTGACGGGTACCTAGTACCACCAGTGGCGTGCCCAGAACTGTTTAAAGAGAGAGGATTTAAATGTAGAAAAAACGGTTCGTTACAATTTACCTTACTTATAATATACCTAAGTACGATTGAACAAGTGGAGAGATTTAGGAGAGCTTACTTTTTAAAACTACAAACAGCCCCGGAATTCTGTGTCAAATGTTTAATTCCTTCCCGAAAATAACGACTTTTTCACATTCGACTCAATGGCTTTATTCCCTCCCTAAATGTTTGACCCAAGTTTTGCCGGTAGCCTTCAGACGTACATTCAAGGAGTATCAAGAGCTAAAACATTACAGGGAGAAACATTAAAAACGGAAAATTTGTAATTTTGAATAAGTGCTCCAATCGTTACGTTGTACAATACATAATAGTCGGGACTTTTGCTTTAAATTGTATTTTATTGAAAACATTTTTCTATATTTTGATTATTTTCAGAGTTGTGTACCGAAAACGACGAAAACGTCGAAATCGCCAAATTCAGTGTCGAAACTGTCGATATAATTTATTTGGCCATAACATGTAAAACAATGATCAAAACAAGCTGAAACTTTTACATGACATTCAGATGAGTAAGATACAGGTTTGGCAAAAGTCTCAAGTAATATCGAACATTTTCGAGCTAAGTATAGAACTTTGGAGTTCTCGTTTTTTTTGAAGGCAATGATTTTTTCGTTGCTTTCAGATATCAAATAATACGTTTGAACCACAACTTCCGAAACAGTGACCCGCCCAAAGCGTAGCCGCTTTCCCGTCCAATCCTAACCGCGTGACCTAGAGTGATCCCTGCTTTTTTCGCATTTCGTTTTTATAGAAATCAGGCGAATAAAATGAAATGGGGCCGGGAAAAGAATATACCGAGATGACGTCGTGTTATTTAATAGCGAGGCGACGGAGAGCGTTAGTAGTTTTTTCGTCGTTCCCGTTAACGTTTCGTTTCTGTCAAGGGGACGGGAAAAAAAATTGATGATTAATGACGCCTTCTGTCTTAACGCGACCCGAATTTAAATCGACCGACACGGCCGCGTTTTGCTGGCCGCACAAATAACAACATCAACGACTAGTAAAACAGTAATTTTCTCCAGCAGCAATCTCGCGTTTTTCGTCGATCCGAGCGTATGCCAAAAAAAGATGTTCCCGATGCTGCTCGGGCTGAGGATTTCACCCAGTTAAATTATTTTACACGTCGCTAAAAAAAAAGTCGAACGACCCTCCGCTTTAAACGTTTTTTAAAAAAAAAAAACTGTATACGTGTCCACTCGAAGGATAGAAAATTTAAGCTATTTGTCGAGAAAAGTTTTAAAATGGCGTAGATACCTATTACATGCCCATTCACAAAATTAAGTTCTAATACTCGGGTCGTAATGTTATGTATACTTCCTGAGTGTAAAATAAATAAAAAATCAAAGGCATGAACCCGTCATAGTAAATTGTAGGTACGTAAATATACCGCCAGTATATTTACTGAAAAAGAATGACCGGTAAAATGCACATTTCTGGTTATGAGATATCTTACATATCAATGTATGATTTTACAGTTGGTAAACGGACTACGCGATTGGTGATAAGAATAATATGAAGGCAAATGTTGTTTAATATAGATAACATTTAAATCGCACATGATAAAGTCAAAGCGTTCGAGGTCAAAATTGTTTAAAAAAAAGGATCACACCATGGACCCTCCACACTTTTCTCCTTCGGGGTAATTGCTATTTCTGACCCGAATCGCAGGAAACATATAGATCGCTGCAAACTGCCATGAACGATACTTTATTATTATGGAAATTATACCCACGATGGGTTTCAAGCTAGACTGATATAAGAAATAAAATTTCTCAAATCTAATAATATACAGTATGTCCCAAAAAAAAAAAAAATGGAGCCACGGCCGAAATTACAGTTAATACGCCATAACAAACATCATTTTCAAGAGAATACAGATGAACATAATTTGTATTATTTCACCCCTCTATAGATTTAGGGTTTCACATTAAACAGTATTCAAAAGTAGGTCCATAAAATTGTTTGAGTGATTTACTTGTTAAAAATAGACTCATCCGGTTTATTATCCATCATAGCCAATTAATATTGGTATGAAAATGAAAAAAACCGGGATCAGTCTAGGTCGTGTGGGTAGTTTGCCGAAGTAGCGACTTCGCTTTGGGTGGGTCACTGGTTTAGAAATAGTGGTTCAAACGCGCTATTTAATATCTGAAAGCAATGATAAATTATTGCCTTCAAAAAACGATTCTGAGCTCGGTTATCTAGTATACGTCCCGATAAAAATTAAGTTTAACAACAAAAATGGTCCAAAAACTCCAAAAGTAGTATCCATTAATTTAAATAACATGTAAAAATTTTAGAACGTAAATGGCCTACCGATTAAAATGGTATCGGTTTCAATTCTGTCGGACAAATACTCGCAACTCCAGCGTGCTTTTTACTATAAATTTGTGTGTTTTCGGAATATTACTCGCAAAATGTGTAAAACTCAAAAATTTGTTTGGAACAAGATATAACTTAGAGCAAAAATCTCAATTTTTTCGCGGTATTCAAAATTAAGATTTGAGCAACGTCAAACGTCATCACAAACCTGAAAATTTCAAATTTTTGCAGTAAAATTATTAATTTGTTCTTGGTTTTTGGGGTGTTATTCAAAAAGTAAACAAAATTTAAAAATTCCAGGACCATTCTTAGAGCATTTCTTTCAAAAGGAAACTCCATCACAAAACTTTAAATTTTAAATTTTTACCGAAAAATTCTCCACAATTCCTAATTTTTTTTTTTTTAGTTATTGGGTTTAACTCAAAAAGTATGCAAAATTTCAAAAAAAGTTTCAATCAAAGTACCACTGGGGTCCATAGACCATTCATTAGAGGTGCTGACTTTGAAAATCGTAACATTGCTCAAATACAAAAAGTTGTTGATAGAAAATAAAAATTGTAAAAACGCTGCGCTTAAAATCTAAAAAAGTGTAAGTATAAATAAATATTATACATAATGCGTATAAATTAATACGAATTCACACCCATCGAGCACACTGAGGATTAATTTGTTCCACAGCATAGGCATCTAATTGTTAACTTATGAAACAAAATTAAATAGCACAGCTATTCTACGTATTAACAAAACCAAAATTGTATAAAAAAAATATGAACAAATAAGTGTGGAAAAAACATTTTCATACATTTAAAAACAAATTCATAATCGACATCAATTGTACTTCAAAAATATTTTACATATTTACTATTGCGTTTTACACACGAAACTTTAATTTAGTCGATTTCAAGTGAAATTTATCATCATAATTACTTTATGCATAAATATAATGTAAAATAAGTATGATTTAATTACAAAATGTATCGGATGAAATTTCCTGATTAAACTTCCTTAATTAAATAAAACACAACATATATGGTGCCTGGTATAAGAAAAATAATTGGTAAAACAATATTATTTACGCCGTAAATCAGTAATTTTAACTGAGATTCTATGTAATATATTGTTGCAGAAAGTATAATGCTATGAATAACTAAACAAAATAAGGGAGATATTCGCGGTAAAATCAATACTGTATAATTATCATGCATCTTGTTAGTTGCTACGAAACATGATTTTCGAATAGGACAAACCAAACTTGGAAAAAACATTGGAAAAAAATTCGCACTTTAGTTATTCGGGGTCAAATATAAATACAAAAGAAAATTTAACTTAATCAAATATAAAGTAGAATTTCAACGTAAAAATATCAACAGAAAAAAACCAATTTTATAAATCGTTTTTACGAACTGTAAAATGTTCCAATCGAGTGAAAATAAAAAAGTATAAATAAAAATTACCTAGAAAGACCATTCAAACTTCAATTAAATAACCTCGCGGTTATTTATTTTAGTGAAAGATTGACATACCAAAAGACCTGAAATTGAATCGGATGACATAATCATCTAATTTCAGTAACCTTAGTTTCAATACATCTAGAGTAATCATTGTTTGTGTTCAAAAATATTTTGTTTGTTAAGTGTTATGAAAACACCAGCGTTTTAGAAAATTTTAACTATATTCTCATTTCGCTTCTTCCATTTCTCATTATTCGATTTAGTGTAAAAAATGTATTGGAAACATTTTAGTTTATGAGCTTTTTTTTATAAATTTTGTTTAATAAATAACAACTTTTTATTTGTAAACAAATGTCAAACATGAATATAATGCGTAATGTATTTAGGCAACACAAAAATACACTCATCATAATTTAGATGAAATATAAAAATTAATCCAACTTTACTTGACTATTTGAAACTTCAAAATATATCTCCATAAGCAACGTGTCTTTATTTTTTTATTTACTGTTTCATTTTGTTTAATAACCTTTATTGAATAGTCGTTTTAAATGTTCTACTCCTGCAATAAACTTAGAACAATTTATATGCTAGTAATATATAAAAAAAATAATTTGAGTGTTTCATTGATAAAATCGTCGTATTTTATACGCAGCAAAACAATTTCAAAAAATGTTTACAAGCTAAAACAGTTTGACAAACGACATGGGTGTAGCCAAATTGCCTACACAACGCGCCGGGCGGTTTACATATTGTTATAAATTCAGAATTTTAATCATTTTTTAAAACTATAATTTAAAAACAACCCTCTACAACAATTTCTAATACTAATTAATATATATTTTCAATTTACAATAATAATTTGCTTCATAGTTATAGGACATGAAAAATAATAATGGATAAAAAAAAAATTCTAAAAAAAATATTATATGAAAATTATAATTCATTCTCATGATTATATACTATGAACAATATTAGAATTTGTCAGTTCAAATAAACAACATGTTAAGCAATCGCAGTTCTAGAATCAAATTAAACATATTTTTGAGAAAATAATCAATTTTTTTTTTAAAATATCTAATATTAAAATTCAACATCTACATCTACATGCTGTACAGCTGTTAATGGTACCACACAATCAAATACGAATATTACTAGAGTAATTTTTTATTTTTTTACAACTCTTGCACAATAATTTCTTTTGTTTTATTCTGTAAAATGCGAAAAGCACGTAAAATGTTGATGGCTAACATTGAATTACAAGTATTTAAAATATGTATTTTAAAATTCGATGCACTATTGTTGCAGTTTGTCTTCTTTAAGCATTAATTAATTGTAGGTCAAAAATCATCAAATTATAGCTTTCTGTAACTAAGAAACTGAAAATCGCAGTTTCTAGCTTTTTTTTTTTAATTTTATTTTTCAATACATTATTGTTTAAAAAACAAAGTCCACATGAGCGTCAAATTACAATATTAATAAAACCAACATTTATCTGATATCTGTCAGTACTATATTTAAATCCATGTTTTTAACCAAAAAACGAATGTGCATAAAAAAATCGCTTTACCGTTTCACGATTTAAACGTAGTCAATGTCACGGGCATAACACGGAAATAAAACAAATTTAACAGCTGTAATACTTTGTGATTCCTTGTCGTGCACAGAATTCAAAAATATGCTGCCATACTCAAATAGCATACTATCCAGTATCTCGTCTGTTAATGTTGTGAAACGCGTCATCGTCAGCATAAATTACAAGTGACGAACATTATTATATTTTTTCTTTCATCATCGGATAATCAACGACCATCGTGGCAGCGCAAGTGTTATTAAAGTACAGCAAATCATTTCCCCTTGTGTCGCATTTGCACTGAATAATAATTGAAACGTCAGTGAGATCGCGGTTTGAAGAGTGTAGTAATTGATTGTTGCGAAATTGTTGTAGTTTTTTTTTTTTTATCAATTAATAAAACATTTTCTGATGGATAAATTTGTGTGCTAGTAATTGTGTTGTTTAAAGTTCTATCTCATTACCAGATTCCGCGAATGGTGTTATTCCAGCAGAATTTCTTAAAAATACGTACGTCAAATATTAAAATACAGATAGATACGTGATACAAAATCACGACCACCGTCTGGGAAGTAAGGTTCTTTTTTTTTTTTGTTAATCACTCCTATATACTTTTAGTCGATGTTATTAGTATGAAAAAAAAAAAACAAAATAAATAAAAGGCATAAGATACTAATTGATTCAGTTTATTGAATCGAAGAATGAACAGTTAGGTATAATACAATTTACGTCGATCAAAAAACGCATTCATTTATCCCAAAACAAACAATTAATCACATTTATCATGATAATAAGCAGAATAAATTAACCATCATAACTGTTTGTATCGATCTTACTATATTGTTTAGTTTTCATAGATATCGTTGCGACCATTAGTTAATCATTTTCAATAACTATAGGTAATAACTTTCGGGAAAATAGTGATTCATAGTGTTTATTTTGTTACCTAATATCATTATAGAACACGCTTTTCGAAAATTTAAGTATGATTATTCTATTTTACGATCAGTTTAGTTCTATATTTTGAGAAAACGTTTGCGTGACCAACAAACTTTACTAAAATTTATTCTCGCTCCATTATTCACGAGACGATAATCCGTTTATTACACCTGTATGTTTATTATACACAAATAAAATCAAGGTGTGTCGTCGTAATTTATTCATTTTGTAAACGCCCAATGATAAAATTCTCAACGATTCAATTTTTTCTATAAATACAATAATTTTTATACCAGCCATGAAGATCGCTTTCCCTTTTATATTCTCTATATAGTATAAATGTTTTAGATTCTGAGCGGAGCGAGAAAATTAGTGGTTTTACAATAATGTTTATTTTGTTTTTTTATACTGTTAACAAAACTTCTACCAGGAAAAGTGTATCGATTTCTACGTACAGAACCTTTCTGTTGTTTTAACGCGACGGGAAAAACCACCGAAAAGTTAAAAACCGGCCTGAAAACGGCATTTTGTCAATAACGCGTAAAGTAATTTCACCATTTATTTCAAAAACAATCATCGAGTAATCTTGGAATTTTAGACAATAATGTTCCTTTGTACTGTACAACTTCAAAAACATTTTCAAAAAGTTTCATTTCATTTTAGGCTATTTATAGCCATTTTTAGATTTTTAGGTTTTTTTATTTATGAGCGGATTAATTTTGGGTTCTCTTACTTGGAATTTGAACACAACATCAGTCGTACGTTATTCTAACTATATACCAAAAATTTTTAAAAATTGCACAATTTTTCGATCTACCGATTTTGGTTTTAAGATTTTTAACGACAAATTAGATTTCATACGATACGCGTATATAGATATTTCTCCGTAATTTTGAAAATAATCATTCTATTTTTTTGAAAATTTTAATAAAAATGTATCTTTGTACGATAGAACTAAAAAAATTTTTTCAAAAATTTCATTTATTTTTAGGCTATTTTTACCTATTTTTAGATTTTTCATTTATAAATGGATTAATTTTGGGTTTTTTTACTTGAAATTTTTTCATGTAATTATGTATATAATAGGAGTATTTTACGATATTTTTTATTTTCACCTAGGACTGAATAGATTAGCTGATAGCTCGCTCAGAATCGTTTTTTTCGAATGCAATGATTTATCGTTGCTTTCAGATATTAAATAATACGGACAAACCGAAACTTTGAAACCAATGACCAACTCACAAAGCGTAGTCACTTCTCCACCTTTACCGTGGTACCGTTCTTTTTTCATTAGTATTATTATTAATCGTATGATAGTAATTTCCTTTTATCGTACACAAGTTTTAAATTACAGGCTTGTATGGTGTCTACCACGCTCTAATATTATAGATGATTTCAAAAAAAATTTCAATGCGTTCTAGTAAAACGAGGAGAAAAATTTTGAAAAATTGATGATGTTTTCTATCTTTATCGTTACTACACGGAGAGGAGTTCTATTTTTCGACTGACTGAACCATATGTAACGATATGTAACTTCAAGAAATATAATACTTCTTACGTTTATTGTTTTTCACGTTGGTCTGTAGTTCAATAAAAGAACTACACGGCAGATACCTCATATAAAACAAACTTAGTCCCTGGTTACACAATACTTATTGATCACATGAAAACCTCGAATCTAAAACTCCGGACAGTGCGTATCTGGACCGTACAAAACTGTGTTTCCAAATTTCAAAGTCCGTAAATATCTGAAACGTACAGATGATTTGATCGGCACGACTTGTGTTTACACAACAGATAATCAGTCATGTTTACGAAAAAACAAGTTCATGTTTTAAGAATAACTTAAAAATGTCGTTTTAGTATTTGTATGCTGAAATATGTTGTTAAGTTTGGTTTTCACGCATAACAGATAACCAAGCTCGCTCAAAACTGTTTTTTACGTACGCGATAATTGCTTTCAGATACTAAATAATAATTTTAAACCGCAACATTGGCCTAACTAAAGAAGAGTGGCCCACGCCAAACCGCTACGCCAAACAACTTAGTATCTGAACTCAAATGTTGTACTCCCATTCTTTCCTTCCTTCCTATCTTTTTTTTTTTTTTTTATCCGTGATTGTCGGAACCGATTCTCAATGCTCGAAACGTGGGGTGCGCAGGGGGACGGGGCTACCCTACTTTTCAGATTCTGAGCGCAGCTCGAGGAATGTAGTATTGTTTTTACGATTTTTTTTTCTCTTCTGTCACCAACTTTTCGTACAGAAGGAACGCTCAGATTGTCAACATCTCTGATGAAAGGTTCTATGGACGGTCGAGGCTTTTTTTCGAGATATCTTGGCGCACCCGCACTACTTTTAACGGCTCCTGTGAGACACGGCGGAGGAAATAAGGTTTTTTATTTTTACTTTTGGCGTCCTCCCAAAACTATTACTTCCTCCAACTCCAGCCCGGGTCGTCCGTTGATTAACGTTGAGAGAAAAAAAGACACGCGGTCTACCTGGCCGTGGCGACGGTCGAGTTTATCACGTTTGTTTCGTGCCCCGTTTATAACTCCCGGAGGGCCCATAAACATCTGCTGGAAGCTCTATATATACATATATACGTATAAGTTTGCGCGGAAACAATTACGCGATACCGCGTCCGTCTAGTGCGCCCCCCCGGCCAACTCGTTTCCGTTAAACTATCGGCGTTTATGTGTTTGTTTATTTATACTTTGAGTTTTTTTTCACCTCCGTCAATTTTTCGGCGATAAAAACGGCAGACGGTCGTATTTTTTTCGTCGGGATTTTTGTGTTAGTTTTGTGTGTAAATATTTTTTTGTTTTCGCTCGTTTCCTCGTCGCAAACTCTACAGGCCCGCCGAGTCTCGTACACTAAACGGGGCGTATGATTATTACGATTGTTGCGATCGTCTGACCGACCAATCGTTGAACACCGTAGACGGACACGGGAGTATCGTATAACTGTTGTAATAGTTTCGCACTATGACTAGAATTTGTTTTTTTATTAAAAATCGTTTTTAATCACGTTTATAAATCGTGCAAGCGCAATCGTACAACGAGAAGAAACGACGGAAATACTTTTGGCCATAAAGAAGAACATGGCGCAAAAAAACTGAACCTCGAACTTAGCTTCAATTCGTTTTTTTTTTTTCCATTTTACAACCGTATCGGATCGTAAACAGCACATAAATATTAACGGATATCTCTGGATGACAGATCGGCACGTAGCCAACAAAACAAAAAAAAAAAGGGTTCGAGGCCGGCGTTTTTCAATTGATGGTATAATAGTTTTAACGCGTTTCCTTAAAAAACGGTTCGCAGATCCTTTGAATTTTGGAATGGCCAGACTTTCCGAATTCCATTACCGGCAATTATTTGTCAACAATTATGATAACCTACGGTAAATGAAAAAAAAAAAAGATTAGCCGTCTTCAACAATATAGT
Organism: Hormaphis cornu; assembly: GCA_017140985.1. NCBI lineage: Eukaryota > Metazoa > Arthropoda > Insecta > Hemiptera > Hormaphididae > Hormaphis > Hormaphis cornu. The sequence continues at coordinate 5,232,433 of CM029357.1, forward strand.
TTATTTCAGATAAATATGGTACAGACGTTCCAGTAGGTATACAATCAGATAAGTCAAACATTTGTCTTTTGAATTGACCGACAGTTATAGCTAAACATTGGTGAATTGAGTTTTGTCACTACCTACCATTAACGAGAAACGTGCAATAAACATTGTTTGAATGCAAAAAATACTCAACAACTTGATGTCATAGTGTGTATTGGCATTGATTGAAGATAAAATAGGGTAAAACCAATAAATTAACTTTATTCATTTAGACGGTGTACGCGCAGTATCGACTTGAAAACGTCTTGTCAGTTTGACATTATTTTTTCTTCTCCACAGTCTTTATGTACAAAATCCCGAACCATTCGGCTCTATTTTTGTTATTTGATTTAAAGAATCGAACAACTAAAACAAAATAATTTTGGTTTATTTACGTTGTATTATTTCAGTGTGTGCAGATAAAAACAGACTTCTGCGGAAGACCTGTTTACATTTACGACCGTTCAACATTTTATTTTTACCCGTTTGTGTGATCAAAAGCACTTCGAAAAACATTTTTCATTTCTATTACTTATTTCAAAGTCCAGACTTTGTACGTATTGTTAAGACGGCCGTAAAAATACCCAACGGTTTTTCTACGGGCAACCCTTCGAACTATTGTTTGAGGAACCTAAGAAAATTATTCACTTAAATACTAAAGCAGCGTTTGCCGTTTTTGTTCAACCAAAGCATTCATCAATATCGTGACGACCCTCGGATACGACCGTTCCTTGTTTACGCCAATGAGCCGGACAAAAATAAAGGCACGTGTATTACGAGTAATCCGATTTCGATTCTGTAAATGTATTTTAGTAGCCAAACAACATTACTTTTCTACTTTTATGGGAGACAAAATTTTGATTTTTTTGAACCCGAGTAATTGAAAATGTGATTCATGAATCCACGATTTTTATACCTGCAGCATCAGTCCGTTCGCATTAGTTGGCCTTACCACTGGAGTGGCCTGTACACAATTTTTTTATAATACCGTTATTGTCGGATCACCGCTTATCGGAGAATGCGACATAAATCGCAGCAGGACTATTCCCCCGAATATATCGAGACCTTGTGAGTAACACGATGTTCTCGACAGTGCGGGTTTTCTGCACTAGGTACACTCCGCGGTGGCTACATTTCAATGATTTATTTCGTTGCCCACTCGAAATTCAAATCGAAAACGGAAAAAATAATTTTTTTTCGGAAAACGATTTAACGCCACCGCGGTTCCGAATCGTATACGTTATAATAATACAGTGTAGTGGACCGGATTCGTTGGCGTCGGGCCAAACGCGTTCCCGAGCCCAATCGATAGAGCGTCTTTTACAAAATTGTTTCCCTGCAGGGGTCGCGTCTACGACATATTTTACAGATGTCGGTATCGTGCGGTAACGTGGGTGACGAATATTCACTCCACTGGCCGCCACTGAACCACGTACGATTGGAAAAATAATTTTTGAGGTTCAAATACGGAATATCTAATGTCCAGACGTAAGAAAACAGCCGTTTTTATGTTCAAAAATCTAAATAATACAATTGTTCATCGCGCATTCACGTAAAAGGACGCACACCGGAGCGCGGACTTTCAAAACTTCATAGAACCCCATTTTTTCGGAGTGGTTTTTTGGGGTTCATTATTGCATACTATCGGGCACCGATGATCGTTTAACCGCGGTCAAAAAACGCGTAACATAAGTGGGGCGACTCTTTCTTGATAATTTCTAGGTTTTCGATTGAACAAAAAACACATTTGTCGGTTTTTCTACTCTAATAAAAACTGTTTTGGTCGACAAAATAAAAATAGTAGTCGGTGAAAATTGACGATAGAAAAAGTATTAAAATATAATATGAACGCCTGCGTGACCGACAGTGTGATCCACCCCGCCTGCCTGCATGCGTGTTTCGAGTAAAACACATGGCTGCGGGGCATTAACAAAACGATTTAAATTTGTTTAACGTTAAGTTTTCAACAAACTAGTTAGTCGTTTTTCCCTTGAATGTTCACCAAAAAGTAATCATGAATCTTTTCCAATTTTTTTTTTCAATTTGAACCGCAGCTGGATACGGGACGACGATAACGAAAATAGTTCCTACGTGCAAAAGATTAGAAATCAACTTTTTTTTATAACTTGACAATTTCGACTCTATTGGTCCACCGCTGTTCGCTAGCTCTGTTGACTCGGTTTCATAAACTCGCCAGCCTCGGCAAAATACCGTACAAGAACTATGAAGAACACGATGATAACAATTAACGATAAAACGAAACGATCATACCAATTGCATAAGTAACGCAGTTATAAAATGTTTTATGTTCTTTAGCGCGTTACACCCTTTCTCCAAAATTAGGAGTTTATAACTGACACTAATCCGGCGCGATAAAGTTATGGTTTGCCCTCCTGGATAGGTACACGTCATACCGCTAAGTTTAATAACACTCTTTTAAAACACGCGTTTTCAGACCAAGCTCGTAACACAAATGTCCACAGCGATTGTTGTTTATGTCTGTTCGTGTTTAAAGTTGTCCGCGGTATTACCGCGCCTGAGAATCACGGTGTCCGCTGTACGAGTTTCGTAATATTTTTTTTTTGCTATTCTAAAAATCAATCCGTTCCGGTTATTTTAATATTACGTTACACAGACGTCGCATTGATAGTTTAGATTTTTTTTCTACTTATAACGTAACGATATTCACACTGACAACACTGTTTCGTGTGGATTGTTTCGTCGTTTTTTTTGTTTTCAATCGCGAACCGAGTTAAACGAGTTTTACCGGCAACTCTTTTGTTTCGTTCGACAATCCAAATAACCGACAGTAAACAAACGAAACGACTTACCTTGCACGATTCGCACGATCTGGCCGAGTACTTTTGCTCGCAGTCGTACCTGGCCAACACCTCGTCGAACTGACACGACATGGCGGCCGCGACGCCGTCCATGTGCAGCGCGCTCTCCACGCGTTCCGTGCACGTGTCGCGGTCGACGTACGGCCGCTGGACCACCGACTCGACCGTGTGGTGGCAACAGTGTGGCAGCCGGTAACGGTGCAGCCGGCCGGGTCGCAGATACGCGTCCGGGTCGTCCGGGCACATGGTCGGAATGAGCTCCCGACGGGCGTATACAAGGCACTGATGATTACTATTATTATTATTATTATTATTATCGTTAAAATTATTATCGGAACGGTCGGCGCACGTGGCCGGGGCG